>JBBBDQ010000205.1:1627500-1810000 GCA_037127315.1 Ascarosepion bandense
GATGCACAATCAAACTTAAAGTGGGTGGGGGCAACATACCTGGTGAAGATAAAAATAGCCGTAAATATTCCAACTGCTAAGGCAAGTAACCACCGGAAGTGGTTAACCGCCACGACAAAAGGTCCTCAATGCCATACGGGACAACAGCCTCATGATATTGAAGATTACTACTCCAAAACAAAGTGCGCTACAATACAGGGCATTTATATTAATCGAAATGGAATAAACATCTCCCAAAAGTGTCTGCTTTAGATTACACACAGCAAACAGTTTTTTCTTCGTAACATATCATAGACAGTGGCCATACCCGACATGGTGTAATGGTTAGCAATCTTGTCTTGCTAAATCATTTATGACTGAGTAATAAGTTTCATGTGCGTTGTGCTGCAGTGGATATCGGCTCGACACGAGAAATCGTTCGAATTCCAGTTGAATTCATTGCATTCACTTACGCGCAAATACCATTGGGAAAGATATTAATCCGTCTCTTTCTTCCAGTTGTGGGTTAAATAACAGGACGGATTAGGTTCTATAACCTTGGCTGGCAACCAGTCTATCGCAGAAAGCAATGGCAACCTACTGCGGGATAATCCTCTTCCCAGTCAGTCATGCCTCTTTCGAGACATGATCGCTCAAGCGTGTTTCACGTATGGCACTTAACTGACTGACTGAATGAGTTTCATGCTCATTGATTGCTACATACATTCGGCCTTGCGCCACATCTAAGCCAGGTTTAGAAAATCAACAATCAGTTTGGGCATCTGTGTAAAAAAAAATGAAATAAAATTGTGACAATATACCCATTGTGCCCTGCTTGTTAATGCATACACAAACACACGTACACGCACACACACACACACACACACACACACACACACACATATATATATATATATATATACGTATCTATGAGAAACGCACTGAAAGGAAAACTTTATAGCGACATTTGCTTTGATAAATTCTCTCAGCGAATAAAACACGACTGCTTAGATAGGTTTCCTTTTGTCTTTATATATAGTGCCCTTTTACAGATATACTCTATCTGAAATTTTTACACATACACTCACAAAACATACACTCAAAACGCACACCTTCACACGAATATGTTTATGTATATATTTGTTATATATATGCGTGTGCGCGTGCTGAAGCAAAGCGTTTTCCAGTATTTATCTAAACGAAATTGATATGTAAATATTTAAACTTTTCTACTGATGGAGAAAATAATTTTGTAATTCCATTGTACTTATAAGATATCTGAACCTAAAATATCGGCGTCATTTCGACGTCATGTGTGAACTAGTTATAACAGCATCGGTTCTTCTCTACGAATATTTGTCTTATTTCAAAAACAGCAGAACCCCTAACATCCTTGTCTGCTTCGTAATGCCTAGATTAAAACTCTCTTTCTTCGACTGGTTTTTATGAATTTTGCTAACTTTCTCAGAGTATGATGCAGTCATTTGCGCATGCGTCTATTATTACATATGCAAATGCTTCATTCCTGAACATGCGTACATTCGCACACTAACAAAAACATCTTTCTAGGACTATATATATATATATATATATATATATATATATATATATATATATAATACACATATATATATAATACACATATATATGCATATATATGTATAAATATATGAATTTATAAATATATATGTGTATGTATATATATTGTGAATAAAGAAATCGTTAGGAAGGAATGTGTTTTCACTATTACTTCTTCAATGGCCAGTAGCCATGACACCTACATCGATAGTGTTATCGGCTCCTGCTCAGAAAAACACGTGTTGGGGACGGGGACTGGAAGCGAAAGAGAATTAGGAGTTTTTGTTACCTCGACAAGTTCGCTTTTTATTATAAGCGTTGGCAACAGGAATATTTTGTCTGGTGTCGAAGAGAAATGGCAAATTTACCTCTCGTAACTTTTATTCATATAGGAATTTATCGTCCACATATACTTGCATAATCGTGGCTGTTTTCTTAGTTTACACACTGACCAGAATTAACAATCTGGACATACTCGATAGTTTATCGTCTTCACTTGTTTTTTTTTGTTTTTTTGTTTTTTGTATTAGAATCAAATGAACAGGAAAATGGAGGTAACGAATATGTACACCACCTGCCATATTTATTACAGATAGAATTTTCACCCACACACACACACACACACACACACACACACACACACACACACACATATATATATATATATATATATATATATATATATATATATATATATATATATTCAGATACTTTAATCCAAGCGGAAAAAACAGGAGGGTAAATTCCAAAAACCCGATCCTAATTAATATTGAAAATTTTATTTTAATATTAAAAAAATGATACAGGAAGAGAGCTCCATGTAATAAAATATTACAGAGCAAATATAAATTAAAATAGGATTAATTCAGAACGTTGGATGTTTAATTTATATATATATATATATATATATATATATATATATATATGCGCGCTACCGGCCGGCCATAATTATTAGGTCATCACAGTTTTTTTTAGTAATGTATTTCATGCTATTTTTAGTATTTATGGCCAAGTGAATAATTGTAAATGAAAACAGAATGCTTCTTTTGTTATTATTACTTTGCAAAATTTTACAAGGCAGCCAGGAAGCCTTTACTTCGACCAGCCAAAAAGAAGAAGAGACTAGCATGGGGAAGAGAACACAAAAACTGGATATCGTAACAGTTCATTTGATGCACATGTTATTGTGCAGCATTAACAAAAGAACCATTCTATTTTCATTCAGAATTATCTGCTTGGCAATAAATAATAAGAATAGTATGAAATACATAATTTTTAAAAAACTGGGATGGCCTAATAATTATGGACAGTAGTGTAGCTGTATAGAAGGATGCTAAAAATACGATGAATATGACATATGACATATGATAAGCGAAGTTTTTAAGAAATCAAGAAGAAAGTTCTAACTACGGCTAAAAATTAAGCGCACCCATGAGCCGTAACTGTTCCATTACATCATGTCGATGTTCCTAATGTATGATGATTAGCAAGAACGACTACTAGAGACGAAAATTTCGAATTAGTGACGCTAAACTTAAGCTAATTATAGATATTTATCTGGGTAGTGCCTTAGACAATAACACATTGGGTGACACCGAAGTCTGGAGGTACACTGGAATAGCAAAATATGTCTTCCAAAAGACACTGGTTAGCAAAAAACAAAGAATATTGACATGGTGTCAAGGCACCAAACATCTTTTGTAGTTAATTTGAAGGCATTGAATGTGAAAATGGCATTATTTTTTTGATTAGCTACCGTTTTTGCTGTAGAGAAAAGACTCTTTTTTGGAAAAAAAGAATTTTTTCATTTGTTTTCTGTATATATGATGTTGACCGATGGCAACATATCTCAAAGGAAAATTATAAAAACCGCTCAATGCGTATCTAAATCAAGAAATATTGGCCTGTTTATTGAAAAATACTATTTTTTTTCAACAAGATTCAGACCCTAATTCTTTAAAAATGACTAGATTGAACATATCAAGACAACAAGTATTTTCATCAAATCATTTAATAAAGTAGCAGCAGAAAAGAATTCGGGAACATAAGAAATATAGTAAAAAGTTTCACTTTCTTCATTATCTGCCATTTTCGATGTTATTTAAGTCTCTTTTTATACTCCAGCAGTAGTTAGCTATCGTTCGTTTGTTCCACCGTCCCTGATAGTCCTCTTCCATTGTTTAGATATACTGATGGAATCGCTCTCCTTGCTCATCACTCACATTGCCGCAATTATCAGGAAATTTACCTAGATGTCTATTATGGGGAAACACACCTATTCGTCAGAGAATGGACTTTCCCTCCTATATTAATAAGAGTTAATAGGAAGTTCTTGGGGAAGTTCATAGGAGTTCTTTACACTTCTGTTAGAGTTCAGTAGAACTACTAGGCAGTTGATATAAGTCGGCAGTTAGCCGAATACTAAGGAGTCAGCTTTCAGTGGATGATTACCAAGTTCCTAACATTTTGGGTACGCTAAGTCGGTTATAACGTTCAGTGTGAAAATTTCTCCACAACAATGTCTATGTAAAAAAAATTAACATTTATACTCATTTTAGCATATAACTGATAAAGTTTCTTGCTGATAAAGTTTATCAGTTAATTTGAATTTTGGCGATAAATTAGTAAAATTCGGTACTTCTGTTCTGAAATTTTTGACTCAAAAACACCTTTTTCTTATAAAAAAATAGTTTGTTTCGGGTGGCTGAGATAAATTGCTTACCTGAAAAATGATGCGTTTCTCCGATCATTATTAGTTAAATTCTGCGAACAGCTAAGATTGTAAATTGATATTTTTGCCAGAAATGAAGGAATTCAGTATAGCAAAAATGGTTCAGTCAGTTATAAGTACCATACGAGAAACACGCTTGGGCGATCATGCTTTGAAAGAGACATGACTGACTGGGCAGAAGATTATCACGCAGTAGGTTGCCATTGCTTTCTGCGGTAGACATGTTGTCTGCCAAGGCTATAGAACCCAATCTGTCCTGTTATTTGACTCATATCTAGAGGGGGAAGAGATGTATCATATATTTAAGTAGGAATTACTGGGGGATCAGTTTATTACTTCATAACAATATAAAACTGATCCCCCACTTTATGCCCAGTAGAAACCTTAATCATGTTTCCAACTATGAAATTCAGTCAATCAGTTAAGTGCCATACGTGATACACGCTTGGGCGATCATGTCTCGAAAGAGACATGACTGACTGGGCAGAAGATTATCCCGCAGTCGGTTCCTATTGGTTTCTGCAAAAATGGCCATAAAAATCTAAGTTCATTTTTGTAATCAGCACCATCAAATTAGTTAAAACAAAAACTGTTTTTTTTCTTGGCACCAATAATGGTGTTGACCAGAGTTATTAAAAAACAAACAAAATCGGTTTAAAGGAGAAAGAAACGAGTGCTTATCTAATGTGACGTACGATGGATGAATTGTGCTCAAAATGATAATCACACTCAATGGAAATAACAGATATATTTATCAAAATTAAACTAAACATCTTGAAACGCAAAAGAGTAAATTTATCTTTTCCAATCGTCTCACTTTTTTTTTCAATTGGAGTAGATAGACTAAACTATCGCCTTTTTAACACTCCACCCACGTCTATGAAACAGGTGTAGAGGCTCATCCCTTGTTCCCTATTTAGGATGTGGTTTCCGGTTTTCTCTTTTCCAAACTTCTCACTTTTTTTTTCAATTGGAGTAGATAGACTAAACTATCGCCCGGTTCACACTCCACACACGTCTATTGAACAGGTGAAGAGGCTCATCCCTTGTTTCCTGTTTAGGATGCGGTTTCCGGTTTCTCTTTTCCAATCTTCTCACTTTTTTTTTCAATTGGAGTGGATAGATTAAACTATCGCCCGGTTCACACTCCACACACGTCTATTGAACAGGTGAAGAAGCTCATCCCTTGTTTCCTGTTTAGGATGCTGTTTCCGGTTTTCTCTTTTCCAATCTTCTCACTTTTTTTTCAATGGGAGTGGATAGATTTATCTATCGCCCAGTTCACACGCCACCCCCGTCTATTGAATAGGTTAAGAGGCTTGTCCCTTGTTCCCTGTTTAGGATGTGGTTTCCGGCTTTCTCTTTTTCGATCTTTTCACTATTACGTAGCCCCCTGCACATCAGTGGCATTACCGCCTTGCTTGGGACGATATGATTAAAAAAAACAAAATAACTCGCCATTGGCTACAACCATCGCCCCAAAACGATTTCGGAATCTTCTGCAGCTCTTCGCAATGATCTTCTTGTTTAAATTGCTGAATGCTGCCATAATTCTTACCTTCAGTTCATCTTTGATGTTTTAAGGAGTTTTGTTAGTCTCTCGCTCAACTCTGCCCACACATAATTATCAAGGGGGTTGTAGTTTTTCGTAGTTAACGGGGTCAAATGTAAGGGATGATGTAATTGCAGAAATTTCCTGATAATAATAACTGGATTCTCCTGCATTTGTGGCATGGTGCAGCGTCCTGTTGCCAGGCATAAGGTCTTACAGCAGCCATCCTTTTAGCCCAAATGAATGTTGGCATAATGTCGTTATTAATAGTGATCACTTCAAAACACCTTCGTAATTATCATTAGACACACTCAAACCTTTTCGAATCCTCTGCACTCTCCTCAGATTGGCACACAAAACCTCGGAAATGTCCGTATAGAGCATCCGGCTCGAATACCAACAAGTACAATATGCCGTTTTGATATTTCTGTGGGTGTGAATTGCGTCACGGTGCTTTTATTCTCACAGGCTGTGCTCAACTGACCCAACTATACTGTGCAGTTGTTAAAATCAATTAGAAACAACGAGCTTACACAAAATTAAAAATGACAAAATTAAAATTAAAATTGACAAAAATTTACCCATCGTACCCTGTAAAACATTGCATGCTGAAAAATTTCCACACAGATAATGAGACTTGAAGCAACAGTGATGTGGTTCTACAGAAGGATGTTGAGAATATCATGGACGTAGCATACAAGCAACGTGGAAATGTTAAAGATAGTTGGAAGAAACCAAAGTGTGAACTACTTACTGGAGACGTCAAAATGAAGTAAAAACATAAATTGAACTTTTTAGGAAGATAAAAAAAGAAACAGAGCAAACAGGATTCAAACATGTAGAGAGACTTTAGAATATTGAAAGATACCGTTCAAAAGAATAAAGAAATGTTTGGGGAAAATGCTAAAGAAGTGTAAGTCCTCCAATATCAGAAGGGAATAATGTACTATGAGGCAGATGAAGAAGAGGCACCAGATAATGGAAGGATGTACATGTGAATAACAAGGAAGTTTTAAGGAAAATTATGGGATGCATAATGAGGAAAGTGGGCATAGAGGATTCGATACTAAGAAAACATTTTGAAGACAGCAAGATAAAAGAAAAAGAAGTGAGTAGCCCAATGAACAAGCTTGTGTAAATGGATGCAGAACAGGAAGATGGAGGGATAGTAAGAGAACAAACATTACTTAAAGCTACAATAGAAAGGAAGATGTGGAGAGCCATGACCATCCTACCCATCGAGCTTATGTAAATGGATGGTAGAACGGGAAGATGGATGGATAGTAAGAGAACAAAGGTTGCTTAAAATTACAATGGATGGGAAGATGTGGAGAGCCATGATCATCCTACCCATCGAGCTTATGTAAATGGATGGTAGAACGGGAAGATGGATGGATAGTAAGAGAACAAAGGTTGCTTAAAGCTACAATGAAAGGAAGATGTGGAGAGCCATGATCATCCTACTCATCGAGCTTATGTAAATGGATGGTAGAACTGGAAGATGAATGGATAGTAAGAGAACAAAGGTTGCTTAAAGTTACAATGGATAGGAAGATGTGGAGAGCCATGATCATCCTACCCATCGAGCTTATGTAAACGAATGGCATAACGGGAAGATGGAGAGATAGTTAAGGAAAAAAAGATTACTTAGACCTACAATGGATAGGAAGTTGTAGAGAGCCATGATCATATTTATCAAGCTCGTGTAAAAAGCATAACTGGGACTAAGAGCGATTGTAAGTGGACAAATATTACTTAGAGCTAAAGTAGATAGGAAGCTGTGGAGATGTATTACCGTTTTAAAGCGACACAAGTTAACAGAACAATAATTGGAGATTAAATGAGAAGGATTTTGATTTGTTTATGTTCAGTTTGTTACAAAATTTCCAAGAATCTTTAAGACAACATCACACGCCTAAGAAGAACGATCATTGATGGTTACGATCATCAATATTATATACTACTCTTTTTTTTAAACTAGCAGTATAGCCCGGCGTTGCTCGGATGTAATGAAAGCTTTAAAACTAATCCATGGTCCTGGAGCTCAGACTCTTTGGACGTTGACACGAAAGACTAAAAAGCAATAGTTGTTTCCAGTTAAAGCGAAACCGTAGACTGAAAGAAAAATGAATGGATGTAAGTCAAATTTTGATTTCCTGGTATCGATATCAAATAAGTTGTTTTCGTTGTAAACTGAATTTTGAAGGCTAAATAAGTCCTCTGAGTAAATGGTATCATGGTTGAGACTAAGAACTACAATTATACCTACTTAGAGCCAAACCCGAAGCAAAAACTAAAATAAAAGGGCTGAAAAAAATACAGACACACACAAATACCTTGCCTTATATATATATATATATATATATATATTATCGATTTTCTGCTCTATTGTAAAAACTGAAACCTTGAAACTTCTGAATATCGTTTCTTATGTCTTGTCTATGAGTGTATCAAATTTGATTAAAATCGGACCACTCCTTCTATAACCCGATTTTTTCGATTATCGATTTTCCATATTTATCGGGGGTACCTCGACACAAAACCTAGCTAAGAACACTCGCATACGCATATAGTACAACTGTGTAAATTTTCAAGAAAATCGGTTCAGCCGTTTCGGAGTCTATATGTAACGGACCCACACACACACACACAGACAAAGTTCCATTTATAAATAAGTTTAAATTATTGGTAAAATACTGAAGTCTGCTATTTTTTTTTCTGCTCTATTGACAAAAGCAACTTTCTTAGTCTGACTGCATTTAATTATTTTTAACAAACTGCTTTTGCAAGGGGTTCCATTTCAATTCAATGTGACTAAGTCAGTCCATATGCATTTCTTTCAATTACCCATGAAAATGGTTTCCCCAAAGATTTCCTTTAAACTCTTTCTGATGTTTTGCATTTTTTATAAATTTCATTACAATTTCGGGTTATCGGGATTATTTTATTTTTACTTTGCTACGCCGTTCACAAGTATTTTTGATAGATGAGACGACACAACCTTCATCATTGATGGTTTCTCTTCCTGTTTAACTCAGAAACTCGAAAACTACCAATCCCAGTATGCTCAGTATGAAGAGCTGTTGCCACCATCTACACACATCGCAAAAACCTGTGACAACCGAGTTCGAATTCCAGTTGAATTCATTGCATTCACTTGCACGCAAATACGTCTCTTCTCTCAAGCTATGGGTTAAAGAGCAGATTAGGTTCTATGGCCTTGGATGGTAACCAGTCTACCGCAGAAAGTAATGGCAATCTATTGCGGAAAAATCTGCCCGTTACATAATTGCTCAGGAGTGTATTTCGTATAGCTCTAATGGAAATTAGATATAATTGTTACCCAAACCTTATAAGTAAAATTATGAAGATGAAATCGTTAGACCAAAACGCATAAATTACATTTTTCTTCTTCTATGTGGCCTGTCCCTCTAAAACGTAGGCGATCATTGCTTTCCACGTCTCTCTATCCCTGGTGGCTCTTAGCACGCTTTCTCCTGTTGCACCATGCAACCCCCGTTCCATCATCCACCTGATTAGGTCCTTCAAATATGTCATCCCCTGCTTTCACCTGTCTCTTTTTCCCCGTTAGTATCAGGTTCTCCAAGCCCTCTTTTTTCATTGCCTGTCCCAGGAACTTCAGCTGTCTCTTCCTGATGCTCAGTATTAATTTCCTTTTCGTTTCCATCATTTCCAAAACCTCATCATTGCTCACATGCTCGATCCATGATATTCGCATCATTCTTCTGTAGAACCACATTTCAAGTTTTTCCTTCATCTTCGATGATATTGTCCAGCATTCACTGCCATATTGAAGAACTGACATCACATAGCAATCCTGTACTGTTTTCTTTGTTTCTAGCGAAATTGTCCTGTTTCTTAATACTTTACTAAACTCTGGAATGCTTCCTTCGCCATGGCAATTCGCCTTTGGATCTCTGTGTCGCACTTCTGTTATAACACATCCCAGGTATTTAAATTGTTATACCTGCTTGATTCTAGTATTCCCGACCTGTATTTGGCATATTGGGCTACTTTGTTTACTGATGACCATGCATTCGGTTTTTCTTTTTTTAATCGTGTCACCCAAGCAAGGCATTCCACTGCCACTATAGCGCAGGGGGTTACATAGAGGGATTGGGTATAGGAAATGTCAGAAGAAGGGTGATAGACGACTTTGGATGTATATAGGGAGAGATTTGGAGAGAGTGGGTGTGAGTTAGTGTGTTAGGAGGTGTCTATTGACCTTACATTTAAACTCCTGGAGGTTGTAGCCATCGGGGAAGCAAGCATGCGGAAGGGAATTCCACAGGCGGGAAGTGCGAGGAAAGAAGCTGTTGGAGTAGAAATTGCGGTTACATTTCATCGGTTTCACTGTAAAAGGGTGGGACCTAGTTGACAATCTAGTATCTCGTGCAAATTCACAGCAGTATTCAATACAAGGGTGGATGGTAGATTTATATCTGTGCAGGATAGATTCAGACGGGAAAAAACTCCTGATCCTGCACAGTGAACCGACCTTCTTAGCTGCGGATTTAGCAATGGATTCTATTTAGCCATTCCACTTGAAGTCCGCTGAGAGTGTGAGGCCAAGGAGGCGTAATGTTTTACTCTCAGGGAGGCTAGCCTGTTCCATGCTAATGTGGGGTAGGAGCGATTGTCTATGATGGTTAATAGATAGCAGTTTCGTTTTGGAAGCATTAAAATTTGTGAGCCATTTCTTACGCCAGTCCACCACGGATTGGCGATGTTCGCTTTGTCAACCTCAGCAGATTTTTGATCGAGGCGAAAGTAAACGGTAGTGTCGTCGGCGTACATGCCTACTTGGGATCTTATAACATCGGGGAGATCGTTAATGTAGATCAGAAAAAGCGTAGGACCTGGAATAGGGTCTTGAGGGATGCCCGCGTTTGTATGGTAGTTTTGGGAGGCATGTCCGTTTAATACCACCCTCAATGTGCGGTTAGAGAGGAATGACTGGATTAGGTCAAGCAATTGTCCAGTTATACCATAGTTCCGCAACTTGCGTAGAAGGCCAGCATGCTAGACTCTGTCGAACGCTTTGGAAATATCCAGGGCAACGATTCGAGCTTCGTCATTCTTGTTGAGAGCCTCGTATATATACTCAGTGATGGTCGTTAACATATCAGCAGTAGACGTGGTGAAGCGGAAACCATACTGTTTATCCGAGAAGAGTCTGTAGTCTGTGAGATGCTGAACCACCTCGGCGTTGATAATGGCTTCGAATACTTTGCCGAAAATCGGTAGCAGGCTGATAGGGCGGTAATTAGCGAGGCCTGAGTGTTCTCCAGTATTCTTAAATATAGGAACTACAGAGGAACACTTCCAATAGGCAGGAAAGCAGGAAGTAGATAGGCAATAGTTGCAGAGCTTAGTGAGGACAGAGGAGAGTTCATGGGGCACATTTCTTCAAGACTATGATTGGGATTCCGTTCCCACCGCTCGCTTTATGATGGTCAAGCTTAGAGATTATGTTAGAAACCAGTGAGGGGGTAATGTGGACGTCATTCAGTTGGGCCTCAGTTCTAGGTGGGAAGTCGTGTATAGGTACTCCAGACGAATCCAGTCTCGAATTGGTGGAGAATCTGCGAGTAAAGCATTCAGTCTTGTCCGCTGAAGGGGTGAGAACCTGAAATTCATTGATTAGAGAGGGTATTGAGGTTTTACTATTGCTAAGCGCACTTTATGTTTAAATTTATACGGTTGTAGTTTACAGAGCGAAGCGATGTCAGAACGGCGTGAAAGCGACTGCAGTTAAGATGTCAGGTTGGCAATGTTAACAATAAATATTTTTCTTTTTTTTTCTAGAATCTAGAAAAGTATTGCAAAACCACCATCTAAGATATAGCAAGAAAATTCAATGGAGTATTGGTATGTGCCTAAAATTGATATCCCGGCTTGGCATAATCGTTCTGAATTAAACTCGATAGTCAAATCTGATCGGAAATTATTATGATTATAATAAAGCATTTTTAAGGGAATCAATTACACAACACATTAAAAAACTACACTATTAGTGACGCCACGCGGTCAGAGATTTTA
Organism: Ascarosepion bandense; assembly: GCA_037127315.1. NCBI lineage: Eukaryota > Metazoa > Mollusca > Cephalopoda > Sepiida > Sepiidae > Ascarosepion > Ascarosepion bandense. Next base: position 1,639,404 of record JBBBDQ010000205.1, read on the forward strand.
TCGTTCAACTCTCATATTTGTTGCTGATTAGTATATACACACACACACACACACACACACACACACACACACACACACACACATATATATATATATATATATATATATATATATATATTGTCAGAGAGATCTGTTTCGTCGTATCACAGCTCATCATTACGGTTAGACTCCGATTGCTTTTTTACCCAGGATTGAAACCCGACGGAAATGGCGTCATTCGGCGATACTACCTCTGAGCTATATATATGTAGTTACTTAGCTTTAGATTCCGTTTATAGAAGAATGTATGTATGAAAAACACATTTATGATTATATATACGTATGGATGTGAGGATGTATGTCAGTATAAAAATATATGCGTATTTTGGGAGTATGTGTGAGAATTAATAGCATACTTATATATATATATATATATATATATATATATATATATAACACTATATGCGCGGAAATCATGTCTTTATGAAATGTATATATGTGTGTATACGAACACAAGATCCGTATGTAGACATGACAAAGTGTAGGTCGGTAAGTATATATAAGCATAAGCACAGTCACATTTGTATATATATGTGGGGATGTGTGCGCATATGTGTATATGAATATAAGTTAGTGTACATGGTTGGGTTAATTTATGGGGCTACACATACACACGTATCCATAGAATTAGAAATAAATGGTTAATGACTTGCCGGTCAGCATCTTCACGACTGGTCTGAATGCCCCCAGCTGATCTGACGCCAATGACTCTGTCCTGACTCTCTTTTCCTTTTTCTCTTTTTCCTTATTATTTTTTATTTTTTTATTTTTCTCTTAATTTAAAGAAATCTTTTGTAACAAATGGAAGGAATATTGTGCGGTGTGAGGAAATGAGCTAATTAAGCTCATTGAAATGAATTATAATTTATAACCAATTTAAATGACCTGTTGAGTTTTTCTTTATATATATGTATCAGGTTCGCTTTTTAGATACTCTTCTGTCCTGTATTTGTCTGTCTCTCTCTCTGTCTCTTGTTATACCGTCTTTGTCATTCTCTCTCTCTCTCTCTCTCTCTCTGTTTTTTATCAACATCTGGTTTTCTGTCTATTAGGACCTCATTCTCACTCTTTCTCTTTCATTCTCGTTAATCCATGTAAGAATTTGGCATCTCTTTTCTCTCCATTGATAGTCTCACATTCACTCCTCTTATGTTTTCTCTATCTGCTCGTTTATTGGCGATCGATCATGCATTAGTGAAATCGATATTTCTTTCATTATTTTCTTTTGTTCGCTAATAATTTTTAAATTTCTTTTCATCTTCTTTTTATATTCTCTTTTTATCTTCCATTAAAAAAGTTTAATGGAATTGATATTTTTGTTTTTGTTTGGGTGTGCCGAGCCGCCTTTGTTCACATCACCCTACCCGGCTGCCAAAGATTCAAAGAGAAAATTATCACCTTAACCTAAGGAGAAGAATAACACACACACACACACACACACACACACACACACACACACACACACACACACACAATCAGAATAGCACGCAAACAAGGATAGAAATTGCTTCAGATTAATATAGAAGATGAATCTTTTCACAAGCCATTGATCGTGAGTTCCATAATATTTCAATATCAGGATGCGTCTTTGTTAGAAAGATTTTTAAATACTTTTATTTTTTGGGAAGCGATGCGATAATTTCAAAGAAAAAGTAAATGGAAGAATACAAAAATGCGGCAAAAACACCTAAAAAGTTCGAAGTGTCCATACAACAAATATTATTATACTAGCCAGTATCTTCAGCGGCTTTAATCCATTTCAATAGAGACGCGTACGTAGTGTATTGGTCATCAATGAGGAAGGCAAGATTAGAGGGCCGAGTTCAATTTCCAGACGAAGCCGTGGTGTTTGTTTTGGCACAAATATCATTGACAAAGCTATGAACCCACTACTTCCCCCAGGAAGATGCTTATAGCAGAATGAACTGATATTTCTAACCATATCTGGCAACAAATCCAGAAAAGGGGAAGTCCGAATTTAAAACGGTTTGGGCGTAGGTCTCATAACCCTAAACCCTTGCTAATGCCGCAACGCTAATTATGCTGACATTGAAAACCTATACTTCACAGGAGAACTGAAATGAATTGCTATATATATAATGCAGGTTTCATTGAATAATATAGACAAGTTTTGTCTATTAATTTTGTGTAGGATCCGTTCGTACCGTCTGATATACTTGATGGTGATATCGTTGAAAGACAACAAAAAATCACAATAATTGTTGATTTTTTTATCGGTTCTAAGCTTTCGGCTCACATAAGCCATTATCAAAGAATAAATATTAACACACAGTAAACATAGAACATTTAAGTTACTAACAATAAAGAGAATTAAATTGAAGATACAAGTCCATTCCTACCGTGGCGGATGGCCGAAGACAGTGACAAAATAGTGGCGTTGTGGTCCCTGATCCGATTACAGGCATTTGAGTACATTATTGGAAATATCAAAATTTATCGTATTCAAACCAGGTTTAAGTTGTTTAATGTAGACTGCTTCCAGGATTTTGAGTTTCTGTTTATTATTTTCTTGTCTAAGTATGTATTTGTTATCAACGAGCATTTTTCTCAGGAGTGTGCGTTGATAACCGTGTTGTTTTAAATGACGGAATATATTTGAATTGCCATTTATGTGCAACGTCAGACGCTGTGAGAGCGAATTTGTAGTATGGCCAATGTATATATTATTTAGGTTGTTAGAGATACATTCTCTAAATGGACATTTGAATTTATAAACTACATTGTTTTTTTGCAAATCACTAACGGTGGGGGGGGGAGTCGTTGCGGACGAATGAATTGGATGTAGTGGATTTAGTATCATAATAAACTTAATTCTTTTGTTAGGGTCTGTCGGAGAAATATTAGTGTTTATGAGTTTTTTTTTAGGATATTTTCTTCTAGTTGGTAGTTGGAGTGCATCTGGCTACGGTATAAGAGAGTGATATATTTGGGATTGGTTGGGCTAGTACCATGTGTTGATATCTGGCATATACCTATTGCTCTACAATAATGATTTAGAGCATTCTAGCTATTGGTCGCAAAAAACCTGAACTCTTCTACCGGACGCTCGTGGCCTAGGAGTAGAATCGCCGACTGATGCCGATTCGGTCGGGTTTCAATCCTGGGTTAGGAAGCGATCGAAGTCTAAGCCGTACTGATGAGCTGTGATACAGCGAAACAGATCTGTCTACGGATGAATATATATATATATATATATATATATATATATATATATATATTATAGTCATCTACATACAAGCCCGTATCGCATCTCATCAGTGTGGCTAGACATATCCACTTGCTTCTGGCCGGGATCGAAACTCGACCGATTTGGTGTCAGTCGGAGTCTCTACTACTTAAGCCATCGGCGCATGGGGTCAGAGATATTCAGAAATTATAAAATGAATATGTCATAATATCACTACAAAAAAGGCATTTTGTGTCTTATCTCGTCGTGTCGAAACAAATAGCTACTTTTGTAGTGATATTATAACATATTCATGTTTTAATATCCGAATAAATATCATTAGCTCTACTTTGTATTGAGCACTTTTTTAATAATAGTGTTTCTTTGGATACGGAATATTATTCCATCCATACTTACCATATACTTATATATATATATATATATAGAGTGTTAAATTGTAATGCCATTTAGTGCTAAATATTACTGATTTTTTCTGTAGTTTACTTATAGAAAGGCATTTTAGGCGAGCTTTTTGTTATAAAATATTGGATATGAAGATAACGATTAATGTTTTGAACGTTGTTAATATTTTCTTCGTTCTTTATTCATATATTTATTTATTTATTTATTCACATATATATATATATATATTGATTGTTCATTGTTTAATAATATATATATATATATATATATTGATTGTTTATTGTTTATATATTTCGTGCCCTGGGGATTTATTGTTTAATATATATATTTATTGTTTAATATATATATATATATATATATATATATCGCTCATTCCGTATTGAATTAGAGCACTCTGGCTATTGGGCGGGTATGATGATAATATACACGCTAAAAAGTTTGCCTTCTTCTACCGAGCACCCATAGCCCAGAGGTAGAATCGCCGACTGACGTCAATTCGGTCGGGTTTCAAACCTGGGTTAAAAGCAATCGGAGTATGACCGTACTGATGAGCTGTGCTACAGCGAACCAGATCTGTCTGTGGATGACTATATATATTGATTATTTATTGTTTGTATATGTATAGACGTATATAGCAGAATTATTTGGATAAGATGAGTATTATCTTAGGTGATCCTGCAAAGTTTAAAGTAATCAGTCCTGCCTATACTGGCAAGGTTGAAGCCAGAACACAGAGATCGTTAGTCTCTTTTTAGCAAGAGTAAACTCATTTCATAAGACAAGACCTATGGAATTGTAACGTCATCGAATGTATGGCCTTCAAAATGTTCACAATGACCGAGTCCCGCTTAGACCGATTTTGTCTATGTGTTGGCCAAATGTTTGGCGTAGTTACTGCAAATATAAAATTTCACCATTGAGCACATTCGATAATTTGTTGGCCGAAAGGGTCCTATGGTCTTAGGCACATTATGACGTTAATTCCATTTAAATCTATTTGTTTTTTTCTGCGGGCACAAAACTCTTTTTGTATATATAAGTTATTCGGCCTCAACAGAATGCAGAAAGCACTGGACGGCCGTTTCGTCCTATATTTGGGACTCATCAGCAGTGCGCATCCACTACCGGGAATCGAAACCCGACATTTAGGTTATTAAGCAAACGAATTGTCCAGTCATAATTTTTTCGACTTCTTTCTGTTCTCGTGCTTCGTTAGAATTATAGAGTTTGGATCCTACAATAAACTTATGGTAAACTTACGATATTGTCAGTTTCTATACAAATGTACCTTTACATGAGACTATCAACAATTGCGCTGATATGCTTTTATAGAAGTAATTTATAGAAGTAATTTTATAGAAGTAATTTATAGAAGTAATTTTATAGAAGTAATTTATAGAAGTAATTTTATAGAAGTAATTTATAGAAGTAATTTTATAGAAGTAATTTATAGAAGTTTAATTTAGAAGTAATTTATAGAAGTAATTTTATAGAAGTAATTTTATAGAAGTAATTTTATAGAAGTAATTTTATAGAAGTAATTTTATAGAAGTAATTTTATAGAAGTAATTTATAGAAGTAATTTTATAGAAGTAATTTATAGAAGTAATTTATAGAAGTAATTTATAGAAGTAATTTTATAGAAGTAATTTTATAGAAGTAATTTTATAGAAGTAATTTATAGAAGTAATTTTATAGAAGTAATTTTATAGAAGTAATTTATAGAAGTAATTTTATAGAAGTAATTTATAGAAGTAATTTATAGAAGTAATTTATAGAAGTAATTTTATAGAAGTAATTTATAGAAGTAATTTTATAGAAGTAATTTATAGAAGTAATTTATAGAAGTAATTTATAGAAGTAATTTATAGAAGTAATTTTATAGAAGTAATTTATAGAAGTAATTTATAGAAGTAATTTATAGAAGTAATTTTATAGAAGTAATTTTATAGAAGTAATTTATAGAAGTAATTTTATAGAAGTAATTTATAGAAGTAATTTTATAGAAGTAATTTATAGAAGTAATTTATAGAAGTAATTTATAGAAGTAATTTATAGAAGTAATTTTATAGAAGTAATTTATAGAAGTAATTTTATAGAAGTAATTTATAGAAGTAATTTATAGAAGTAATTTATAGAAGTAATTTTATAGAAGTAATTTATAGAAGTAATTTTATAGAAGTAATTTATAGAAGTAATTTATAGAAGTAATTTATAGAAGTAATTTATAGAAGTAATTTCATAGAAGTAATTTATAGAAGTAATTTATAGAAGTAATTTATAGAAGTAATTTTATAGAAGTAATTTATAGAAGTAATTTTATAGAAGTAATTTATAGAAGTAATTTATAGAAGTAATTTTATAGAAGTAATTTATAGAAGTAATTTATAGAAGTAATTTTATAGAAGTAATTTATAGAAGTAATTTTATAGAAGTAATTTTATAGAAGTAATTTATAGAAGTAATTTTATAGAAGTAATTTATAGAAGTAATTTTATAGAAGTAATTTATAGAAGTAATTTTATAGAAGTAATTTTATAGAAGTAATTTATAGAAGTAATTTATAGAAGTAATTTTATAGAAGTAATTTATAGAAGTAATTTATAGAAGTAATTTTATAGAAGTAATTTTATAGAAGTAATTTATAGAAGTAATTTTATAGAAGTAATTTATAGAAGTAATTTATAGAAGTAATTTTATAGAAGTAATTTATAGAAGTAATTTTATAGAAGTAATTTTATAGAAGTAATTTATAGAAGTAATTTATAGAAGTAATTTTATAGAAGTAATTTTATAGAAGTAATTTATAGAAGTAATTTATAGAAGTAATTTATAGAAGTAATTTTATAGAAGTAATTTATAGAAGTAATTTTATAGAAGTAATTTTATAGAAGTAATTTATAGAAGTAATTTATAGAAGTAATTTTATAGAAGTAATTTATAGAAGTAATTTATAGAAGTAATTTTATAGAAGTAATTTATAGAAGTAATTTATAGAAGTAATTTTATAGAAGTAATTTATAGAAGTAATTTTATAGAAGTAATTTATAGAAGTAATTTATAGAAGTAATTTATAGAAGTAATTTTATAGAAGTAATTTGGGCCCTGCCAGCATCCCTGAAGAATTGTTTTTGGAATGTATGCGTTTGGCTACAGAAGGAGTTGTGTTTAGTTTTAATGATATGATGTACGTCCAGATGGCGTTGCAATCGATAGTCCTTTGCGTCCAGTTTCTGTTGGTTATTTTGACCGTCTGTTATTTGAAAAAGTCAGAATACCATCTGTTTATACAATATATGTTGATGACACTTTCTCAATTTTTGATTGTATCAGTGACGCTAATAATTTTCTGGAACAACTTAATTCCTTACATCCTTCTTTGAAGTTTACTATTAAGGCTGAGAAGAAAAGGTCTCTCCCCTTTTTGGATGTCTTTGTACAACGTAGGGACGGGGTTTTTGAAACAAGTGTTTTTCGTAAACCCACTTTTACTGGTTTGTACACCTGTTGGAGCTCATTTATTTCAAATCCCGTCAAATAGAGTTAATTGAGACCTTGGTTAATCGTGACCCGGTGATTTGTTCCCCTGGATTGTTGGATGAAGAACTTGCTAATTTGCAAATAATTTTTAAGGTAATCGTTAAACGTGTGATTGCTAAAAAAATCAAACGTTTCAAAGAACCAGTACTCTACAGACCCAGTCGTTGTCTTATTTATTTAAAGTTACCCTGGCTTGGTAGAAAATGTCAGTTAATGACTGACAAAGTTTCGGCGTGTGTTTCGTCATGTTATTTTTTCAGTTAGTTTGCGTACTGTGTTTCCATCTTTTAGTAAAGATAGTTTGTCCTATTTTCGTAAAAATTCAGTTATATACAAGTTCAAATGCCGTTGCGATGCGGTTTACAAAGGGCGAACCAATCTGAGTTTGCAATTACGAGTAGCGCAGCACGTCCCCGCAAATGTACGGTTGTGTAGTCCAAAATGGTTTTGAGAACCACTCAAGCTGTTCACGACTAGGCCATCGTACAACATTTACTTGACAATCAAGACTGTGCCACTTGGTATAAAGATGCATGGTTTTCTCTTCTGCACTGTGCTCGCTCGGCCTATCATCTACGTGTTCTGAAGGCTGTGCATTTAAAAATACATCAACCTAGGCTGTGCAGACAGAAGGAGCACTTCATTTACTCCTTACGGCTGTTGAAGGGTTCGTGAGTCCCTTTTTTCCATTTTATTGTTCTTTGTGGAACTTTACGTTTAACCCCCCTTATATTTTAATCAATTTTGATTAAAATTTTGTTTTTAAGTGAGTTCCATCTTCCCTTCTTCAAATTATATTTACATGTTCTGTCTATCATATAAAATTTCACCATTGAGCACATTCGATAATTTGTTGGCCGAAAGGGTCCTATGGTCTTAGGCACATTATGACGTTAATTCCATTTAAATCTATTTGTTTTTTTTCTGTAGACACGAAACTCTTTTTGTATATATAAGTTATTCGGCCTCAACAGAATGCAGAAAGCACTGGACGGCCGTTTCGTCCTATATTTGGGACTCTTCAGCAGTGCGCATCCACTACCGGGAATCGAAACCCGACATTTAGGTTATTAAGCAAACGTCGTACCAACTGTACTAAGGATCCTGGTGTCGAAGAGGTAATGAATTAAACGCGATGACGCGCCGCTCGTTCACAAATTCCGTGGTGGAACTCATCCAAGTTCCTTTACCCATAGAACGTTCCTCCCAAAGCCACAATTACTCTCACCAAGCCCTCAATCCAGAGCATTATAAACTAGTTCGAACTATTTATGTAAAATTTATATAATTTACATCGCGACTCGAAAATTTATTTCGAGATTTTAACTCGTAATCAGGCAATGTTGAATAATTGCGGTGAAAATGATTTACATTTTAATGTAGAAAATAATACAAATTAATTATATATCTCGAAATATTAATGAATAATAAATAGGTAATACCCAACACCTTCTTTTCCTTCCTTTATTATACTAAACGCATTGTGATAGCGTTCAAAACCTATCCATACACCTATTCGATATATATAAATATATAAAAATCTACAGAGTGTCGTTGTGGTTTTAAATTTGGTTTTCATCATATACCGATCCTCATCAAGTGATAATAAGCGGTCCTGATATGGCTAACCTGAGATAAACCAGTTGGCGATTCTACCTCTGAGCTATAGATGCTCGGTGGTGGAAAGCAAATTTTAGCGTATTATATACACAGTGTAAACACACGCCAGTAGCCGAGAGTGTTCAAATTCATTAAATGTGTAAAAGCGTAAGTAGCTACTGTTTTTAAAGTCTACCGTTTTTCTGTTGTGCCCATTCGGCATGCGAGAGTGTAAATACTCATCTGCAGACAGTCCTGTATCACTTTATCACAGTTCATTAATACGGTTAGACATCCGATTGCTTTCCTCTCTCTTTCTTTCTCTCTCTCTCTCTCTCTCTCTCTCTCTATATATATATATATATATATATATATATATATATATAAATATATATATATACATATGGATAAGTAACAAATTATCCTCTCATTACGATTAAGCTTTCTAAAGAGGAAAAAATTAAAAACAGGAAAGACTTCTGCGATTTACGCCTTACTCTCCAGTCATGGATTGAATTTTCCCGGTGGCTGGCGTGTGTATATGCCGCTAATATATAATACGCTAAAACTTCCTCCTCTCTCAGCCAGGCGCTGATAGCTTATGGATTGGCATTTTGACTGATATCAAATTGGCCGAGATTCGATCCCAGCTAGAACAAGTGGATGTATAGCACACTGATGAGCTGTGATACAGCGAAAGAAGCTTGTATGTGAATGACTAATATATATATATATATAACAGTGAACATTGACGTCAATACTCAGGAGTGACAAACTGTTTCCTGCTAACCGCAATCATCAGGGCTGCAGATAGACACTATCTGATGAGATATTGTCATTTCAATGTCGAAACAAAATGTACACTTTGTAGTATATAATAATTTGTACATGTTCTAAACTATATATATATATATATATTTAAATTCAAATATCAAAATGGTAAATTTATAATGTCCACCTGATGATTACGTAATGCATGCAACTCTGAGTTATGTCTTAAGCATAGGGCAATTATTATTCTAATTATTCTATGTTTAATATATATAAATAAATATATATAAATAAATATATATAAATAAATATATATAAATATATTATATATAAATATATTATATATAAATATATTATATATATAAATAATTATCCTATGTTTCAGACTCAACTCAGAGTTGCATGTATTACGTAATCAACAAGTGCATATCATAAATTTACCACTTTTAGATTTAAATTTTTATTTTAGGTCGCTATAAGTTATAAATCATGGGTTTTATTTCTTAAATACATAATTTTACTAGGTTTGTACCGAAGTCAAAAATGGAGCAGGAAAGTAAAATCGTGGGAGTTAAAAAAAGAAATATATATATATATATATATATATATATATATATATATATATATATATATCTGTGTGTCTTTATAATATTTTTCCCCTCCTATTAATTATTAGTAATTTATGGCGTTTTCGTCATAAACATCTAAACTTATTTAAAATTGGAACTTTGTCACTGTGTATCTGTGTGTGTGTGTGTATTTATGTGTATGTGTGTGTCTGTGTGTGTCTGTGTGTGTGTCCGTTACCTATAGACTCCGAAACGGCTTAACCGATTTTCTTGAAAATTTACACAGTTGTACTATAAGCGTCTGCAAGTGTTCTTAGCTAGGTTTTGTTTCGAGGTACCCCCAATAAATATCGAAAATCGATAATCGAAAAAATCGGATTATAGAAGGAGTGGTCCGATTTTAATCAAATTTGATACACTCATAGTCAAAGACATAAGTAACGATATTCAGAAGTTTCAAGGTTGCAGTTTTTACAATAGTGCAGAATATTGATAATATATATATATATATATATATATATATATATATATATATATATAAAAGGCAAGATGCTTGTGTGTGTGCCTGTTTATCTGCCTGTATGTCTGTTTTTTGGGGTTTTTTTTTTCAGCCTTTCATTTTAGTTTTTACTTCGGGTTTGGCTCTAAGTAGGTATAATCGTAGTTCTTAGTCTCAGCCATGATACCATTTACTCAGAGGACTTATTTAGCCTTCAAAATTTAGTTTACGACGAAAAAACTTATTTGATATCGATACCAGGAAATGAAAATTTGACTTCCATCCATTCATTTTTCTTTCAGTCTACGGTTTCGCTTTAACTGGAAACAACTATTGATTTTTAGTCTTTCGTGTCAACGTCCAAAGAGTCTAAGCTTCTGGACCCTGGATTAATTTTAAAGCTTTCATTACCCCCGAGCAACGCCGGGCTATACTGCTAGTAAACAAATATAAGTGGCCTTTCTTAGAAGCTTTCTAGAAGTTGAGTAAAGTATTAAAAGACAGGAAAGTTTTACTAGAAACAAGAGGAGAGTACGGCATTGCTATGTGATTTCAGTTCTGCAATATGGCAGTGAATATTGAACAATATCATCAAAGATGAAAAAACCTTGAAGCAGCTGAAATGCTGTTCTACAGAAAGATGCTTCGGATATTATGGACCGAACATGAATCGAGCATGTGGGCAGTGATGAAGTTTTGGAAAGGATGGAAACAAAAATGAAATTAATACTGAGTATCAGGAAGAGACAACTGAAGTTCCTGGAACATGCAATGAGGAAGGAGGGCTTGGAGAAACTGATACTAACAAGCCACATAGAGTGGGGAAAGAGACGGGGAAAGCAGCGGATAACATATTTCAAGGGCCTGAGCAGGTAGATGACAGAACGGGGATCGCGTGTTGTAACAGGAAAAAGCGTGCTAAGAACCACCAGGGAAAGGAAGATGTGGAAAACCATGATCGCCTACTTCCTGAAGGCACATAGAAGAAGTATTTCTTTCATCTTATTTTTGTTGCTTTAACACCAATTAATATTATTTGTTGGAAAAAAAGTTGTAGTATTTTAATACATGGTGTTTAAGCCCGTAATTTCGTTTCACACGTGACTGGATGTATAACATCCGTACGTATTCTGAAAGTTCACATTTCATTGTGTCTTTCTATACGATTTCTTTGTGGATTGTAGATTTTAAATGTTTTTTATATTAAAAATGAAACTTTACCAAAATAAGATACATTTTCGTCATGGAAAGAGGGAAACGAAATCAAAGTATCAAAATGTAAGTGCCATTTATTAAGATGGTGCCATAGCTGAGCAAACATTCCAGCAGACTTTCGGCGGCTTACGAAGAAAATAAAACAATAATCAAAACTGATTTAGGTCGAGATATAGAGATACTCGACATTTAAAAGCAACACAAAATGAAAGAGATCTTCGTCAAAGAATACTTATCTAATTCTCCTATTTCAATGGCTGACATTTCAAACTAGAAATATGTTTTGTTGTTTTTTGAGAAGAACATAAATATGTAGCATCAAATAGTTTTTTATTAAAACACTCGGGCTAGTGTGTCCCTTTGAAGTTGTGACTAAATTCAGTACAATATTTTTTATTTCCTTGATTATAAAATTTGTATTTTTCGATCAATTTCTCTGGGGACTTTCTTCTCTGAAATATTTTATCGATTTGGAAGGGGTCGATATAATCCATTTCTCTGATTCCCCCCCAAAATAAACTCGTTCTTTAAAAAAAGCATTCAATGCATCCTTACTGATGTCAAGATTACAATTATATTTTGATTATTACTGTAAATCTTCTACAAATACTTTCATGGCTTCTGCTTCAATGAACGTAGATCACTGTTGCCCTCTATATATGAATTTACTTGAGCAACAAGATTAGCAACTAGGTTACTGTGAAATCAATAAATTGTAAACGCAAAGTCTACTCCATCAGCTTCTTTTCTCGCACTTTCCGCTTGTGGAATTCCCTTTCATTTACTTGCTTTCCCGACAGCTACAATATCCAAGAATTTAAATGTAGAGTCAATCGTCATCTACTATCTCACTAACTTGAATCCTCTGTCAAAACTAATCAAGGTAGAGGGTATAAAAATTGGGATGTTGAGTAATCGAAAAAATATCCGGAACCAAACCGAAAGTGCTCAACTACCAAGGGTAGGAGCAAAATATTTTTAAATAAGACTTTAATCCAAAAGGAAAAGCAGGAAGGTAAATCCCAAACACCCGATCCTAATATTTCATTTTTTATATATATATATATATATATATTGACACCACAGATTTTGGATATTATCTTAAATATACACAAAGGTATTTTAAAGAATGCTTTTAAAACCAACACTTCTTTAGAAGAATAAATTGCTACCTTCTTAAAAAAAAGATTGAAATAAATTGGCACAGCGAAACGCAAACATAGAGAGAAGAGTTACATGAGGAGCCACGACTAAAATTTAAATTTTCTTTTAATTAAAACTGGGGAAAAAATGAATATGGCAATAAACAAAAATATATAGGATCCTAGTAAAAATAAAATATAAAATTTATACTCACAGCCCTTCTAACAGAAACGGAGAATGATAAAATTCTCTTTCCGTCTACACTAGGACGGTTGATGTAACTTTATATATAGTATAGTGCCACCAAGATTCGGAAGTATTAGGCTGGCCGTGCTCTGCAGGAAATGGTAAATACCGTATCCGTGTAATTGACAGCACAATCTAATATATATATATATATATATATATATATATATATATATATATATATATATATAAACTTATTTATAAATGAAACTTTGTCTGTGCGTGTGTGTCTCTGTGTGTGTGCATCCGTTACCTATAGATTCCGAAACGGCTGAACCAATTTACTTGAAAATTTACACAGTTGTAATATAAGCATCTGCGAGTGTTTTTAGCTAGGTTTTGTGTCGAGGCACTCCAGATAAATATCGAAGATCGATAATCGAAAAAATCGTGTTAGAGAAGGAATGGTCCTATTTTAATCAAAGAAGGAGTGGTCCTATTTTAATCACTCATAGACAAAGACATAAGAAACGATATTCAGAAGTTTCAAGGTTGCAGTTCTTACAATAGTGAGAAAATATATATATATATATATATATAAAAGACAAGATGTTTGTGTGTGTGTCTGTTTATCTGCCTGTATGTCTGTATTTTTTCAGCCCTTTTATTTTAGTTTTTGCTTCAGGTTTGGCACTAAGTGGGTATAATTGTAGTTCTTAGTCGGAGCCATGATACCATTTACTCAGAGGACTTATTTAGCCTTCAAAATTCAGTTCACAACGAAAAAAACTTATTTGATATCGATACCAGGAAATCAAAATTTAACTTACATCCATTCATTTTTCTTTCAGTCTACGGTTTCGCTTTAACTGGAAACAACTATTGATTTTTAGTCTTTCGTGCCAACGTCCAAAGAGTCTGAGCTCCAGGACTATGGATTAGATTTAAGGTTTTCATTACACCCGGACAACGCCGGGCTATACTACTAGTATATATATGTATATATATATATATTTTTTTTTAATCATATCACCCCGAGCAAGGCGGTAACGCCACTGAAGCGCAGGGGGCTACGTAGCAATGAAAAGATTGGAAAAGAGAAAGCCCGAAACCACGTCCTAAACAAGGAACAAGGGGTGAGCCTCTTCATCTGTTCAATAGACGTGGGTGGAGTGTGAACCGGGCGATAGTTTAGTCTATATATTATTATTATTATTAATAATAATAATAATAATAATAATAATTCTTACTTGGGAACATGTTCAAACTAAAAACTATCACAAAATTAAACATTTTGTTTCAACATTGAAAAAAAAAATTATGATCAGGTAGTTAATGATGATGGTAAAAATTTATTATCATTATTATTATTATTAGTTATGAATTATGACCATTATTAATATTATTGTTAATAAATTATTACCATCATTGCTAACTACCTGGGGAGACATTCTTCTTTCAAAACCCAAACAAAATGTACAATTTTGTAGTAGTTTATAGTTTGTAGATGTTCTAAAACAATATTGATAATAAATATTCATTGCTCCATTCTTATACTGACCACTGTTTAAAATCAATTCTTTTGAACGTTGCAATTATTTTCTTCGCTCCTTATATATATATATATATATATATATATATATATATATATATATATATATATTGATTGATTGATTGTTTAATAGTTAGTTTTTGCTCCTAATAGGGTTAAACCAGTACACATTTGTATTAAAAAATGTTCTATACATTTATATTGTTGAACTTTTTAATATTTTCCATTTTTATACGAGTTATTTCGCTACCCAGGTTTCTACCATGAGTGGTGTCTTCAGGCGATTTTTAATAACTGATTTTATCTTTTACCGTTTTTCTTTTTAGCTTGAAGACACCACTTATGGTAGAAACCTGGGTAGCGAAATAACTCGTTTAAATATGGAATATATAGTTAAATTTTTGCGATTTTTTCCGGTTTTTCTATGAAAACAGGTAGGGATTTTGAGACATTGTCAGGAGAAATGGCTTCAACATTTATTTCTTGTGATACGGTATTTCCTGTGATTGTATCTCTTTGCCCCTTCTTTATTGTGTCTCGTGGTCCCTTCTTTATTGTCTCTTGGCCCCTTCTTTATTGTCTCTTGGTCCCTTCTTTATTGTCTCTTGGCCCCTTCTTTATTGTCTCTTGGCCCCTTCCTTTTTCTCTTCTTGTTTCCATTCCGATTTTATCTGCTTCCTCCCTTTTTCTTTTGTCTAGTTTTCCTGTTTTCTTTCTTTTTTTCAACTTTCTCTCTTCCTTGCATTAATCAATCGTCAACCCTCCTATATCCTCGCCTTCCCCTTTCTTTGGGGTTCTTTTTCGAATGTGGGATAAACAGTATGGTTTCCGCTTCACCAGGTCTACTGCTGATATGTTACCGACCATCACTGAGTATATATACGAGGCTCTCAACAAGAATGACGAAGCTCGAATCGTGTGCGCATATGTGGGCGCCTACGTAGAATCAAATAAAAGAGAAGGAATTTTTTTGGTGGGGGTGATATTTCGATTGCCTACTGTTGTACCATTTGGATCTGACGAGCCGCATTAAGAACATCAAAGCGGTGAAATATGTATCACCCAAGGTAATAATCGAAAATCCTTTATAAAATATTACTCTGTTAAATAAATGAATTTAACATTGAGCTCTCTTGAGTTCGTCTCTTTTGGAATTTACCCGGATTACATACCAAGTGTACTATGTTATATATATATATATATATATATATATATATATATTAATGCAGGTTTCATTGAATAATATAGACAAGTTTTGTCTATTAATTTTGTGTAGGATCCGTTCATACCATCTGATATACTTGATGGTGATGTCGTTGAAAGACAACAAAAAATCACAGTAATTGTTAATTTTACGAAAATCGTAACGCTGCACGAACACCCTGGCAAGCCTTACAGAGAGGTTGCGGATATTGTTGGTGGCAGCCTTTCAACTGTCAGTCGTGTCATCAAGGCGAAGTGTTGGAGATCACCCCTTTTGAATATGAGAATGAACTCACCTGATGTGTACATGTAATCTGGCCTATACAGAGAACGGTAGTAGGAGTTGCAAGGTAGTTGTAAAGTTGTACAGATTTTAGTAAAGAGTCAGTTGGTCCGTAAGTTGGTGCAGAGTTAGTTGGAGTTGTTTGGATATAGACTCCTTACCCAGACATAGTATTTCACTTCAAGACTGTATATATAGATTTCTACTAATGATATTCCTGAATTGATTAACCAGTGTTCTAGTTTGTATATTTTTGTTCAATATAACTTACATTTTCTCTCTCCTCATTTGTTTTTGTTATTTATTATTTTGCTTGGTTTCTCAAACGGAATCCACAACACGAAGACACAAACTACATCCATAAGTTGAAAACGTAAAGGAAAATACGATCAGAAGAGAGGAAAACAACGCCAAGAGACGATCTGGTAAAGTTTAAAAGATCCTAAGAAGATATTGTTTTGTTTCAATTACTTTTCACAAGGGAGTACTATCAATGTGACCCAATTGTTTGGAAATTAGAAAATCAATCTACTGAAGTAACAGAGTTGCTTCACTGACTTGAACCCGGTTGAAAATTAGTATCCAAGCCGTCCCATTTATGTAAGGCTGCAAGAACATCTCAAGGCCGTAACACGAGGAGAAATAGAAAAATCAGGCGTAGCTGATCACATATGGAGCGAGAAAGGATATCACCGTCATCTATGGATGAAGTTGAAATAATAGTTAGAGAACATCAGTGGAATCTACATTCTCCAGCACTCAGATCCGTAGAGGAGAGTAGATACAACACAGCTCTGGTATAGCTTGAGCTTGGCGCTGGTGATGTACTGTGGTGACCTCCAGATGTTGCTCTCCAGATGTTGCTCATTTCCTTAAACGCACTCCTGGCCTTGCTGGAGAATGACTGAGGCGAATCTCGTCAAATTTCGATCCTTTCACACCATATGCCTCCGACGAATACTGTGAATATTTTGGTCAGGGAAGATCTCCAATGAAGACCTGTTGAAGAAATGCAAGCAAGAGAACATGGGAACCATCATTACAAGAAGGCGGTGGAGATGGATTGGCAAAGGTGCTCCGGAAAGATCCACAGTCAATCACAAGAACAGCACTGCACTTGACCCCAGATGACAAAAGAGGAGAAGACAAAGAACGACCTGAAGAAGTACGGTGGAGAATGATATGAAAGCCATGCAGTACTCTTGGGGTTCATTGAATAGCCTGGCCTAAGATAGATGTGGAGAAGGTTTGTTGCTGTCCCACACACCATTGGGTGTAACGAATGATGAATGAAAAATGAATTGGCATCTACGTAACCTTAACGAATCAGCGCATATGCAAGGTTAAAAAAAATTCCTCAGTGGATCAAGCATAGAAATGAATACAATATTGGAACCTGTAATATGGAGTGCTAGAGTATATCATTAGCTTCAAGATTGCGATATGAGCTCTGGCAAAAATGGTTACTGAGAGATTAGGATTATCAGTGCCAAAAATATATACACTGATGACTTCAAGGATACATGGCCCAGTGGATATAGTCAGTTAAGTGCTATACGTGATACACGCTTTGAGAGATCATGTTTTGAAAGAGACATGACTGACTGGGCAGAATCTTATCCCGGAGTAGGTTACCATTGCTTTCTGCGGTAGACTGGTTGCTAGCCAAGGCTATGAAACCCAATCTGTCCTGTTATTTAACCCATAACTGGAGGGAAGAGACGGTTTTATACCTTTCCCAAGGGTATTTGTGTGTAAGTGAATGCAACGAATTCAACTGGAATTCGAACTTGGCTCCTCGATTTTTTTGTTTCGAGCCGATATCCACTGGACCATAAAGCACATCCCAATTGAGATAAAGGGAGATAACTAAGATATCCGGGAGTGGGATGACTCATGGAACGAGAATGATATACCCCAGTGATCGATAAAGAAAAAAAAATTTTAATTTATTGATCCGACAGCTTTTATTAATCAAACTATTATTAGTGGATACTCGTATTTGCGTAGACGCCCGGTTTATTTATTAAACGGTATATTTATTTATTTTTATCTACAGGTGGGATTTTTTCACTCATCATATTAAAAAAATATTTAATTGCTGAGGAACGCAGGTTCGAATCTTAGCGGAGAGGGGATATATTTTTGCATCATCAACATCATTCTCGTTTTTAATCCGTCCCTTCCCTCCAATTATGGGTTAAATAATAGGACAGATTGGGTTCTGTAGCCTTGGCTAGCAACCAGTCTACCGCAGAAAGCAATGGCAACCTACTGCGGGATAATCTTCTGCCTATTCAGTCATGTCTCTTTCGAGACATGATCGCCCAAAGCGTGTATCACGTATGGAACTTAACTGACTGACTGAATACAATAGTTGAAAACATGATTAAGGCTTCTACTGGGAACAAAGTGGGGGATCAGTTTTATATTGTTATTAAGTAATAAACTGATCCCGCACTAATTACTACTTAATAATATAATACATCTCTTCCCCCTCTAGCTATGAGTCAAATAATAGAACAGATTGGATTCTATAGCCTTGGTTGGCAACCAGTCTGCGCAGAAAGCAATGGCAACCTACTGCGGGATAATCTTCTGCCCAGTCAGTCATGTCGAGACATAATCGCCCAGTCGTGTATCACGCATGGCACTTAACTGACATACACGCACACACATACGTATTTCACTAAGCCTCTACTTGGAGTGGTTCTTCAGCTCTGTATTGGGTGAATATGAACAAAACAAATTCAATCAGCGCCACGATATTTTCTTTTTTTTTACGACTGAGATTTAGGAAGATTGTGATGGGCCAATATTCATAGATCTGTGACTTGTTGAAACTGGTTGAAATGAGTGCAAACTTTATATATATATATATATATATATATATATATATATATATATATATATAGCAAATCTCGTTCTCTTTCAAAGGTGCAAGCTGTTTGGATTCTGTTCATCTCGGTCTGCCTTTCTTGCCATGAGTTTGGATATCTATCTATCTATCTATCTATCTATCTATCTATCTATCTATCTATCTATCTATCTCTATCTGTTCTGTTCATATCTATCTATCTATCTATCTATCTATCTATCTATCTATCTATCTATCTCAGTCTGTTCATATCTATCTATCTATCTATCTATCTATCTATCTATCTATCTATCTATCTATCTATCTCAGTCTGTTCATTCATCTATCTATCTATCTATCTATCTATCTATCTATCTATCTATCTCAGTCTGTTCACATCTATCTATCTATCTATCTATCTATCTATCTATCTCAGTCTGTTCACATCTATCACTATCTATCTATCTATCTATCTATCTATCTATCTATCTATCTATCTATCTCAGACTGTTCATATCTATCTATCTATCTATCTATCTATCTATCTATCTATCTATCTATCTATCTATCTATTTCAGTCTATTCGTATCTATCTATCTATCTATTTCAGTCTATTCGTATCTTTCTATCTATCTATCTATCTATCTATCTATCTATCTATCTATCTATCTGAGTCTGTTCATATCTATCTATCTATCTATCTATCTATCTATCTATCTATCTATCTATCTATCTATCTGGGTGTCTACCTGTCCTGCCAAATTCCGTCTTCCCTAATAACCGAAAAGTCAGAATACTGCCTATTCTTAAGTGTCATAATAGGATCTGGCTCGTTTTCTTCCTGAGAATTTTCTATTTGCCAAACTTGTTTTTGTTTTCTGCAAGCGACTCATTGTTTCTTTGGAGAGCTTTTTTTTGTATTTTCTTTTTTGTTTTTGTCCATCGCTTCCTCGCGTTTTATTTACAAAACTTATGTGTTGTTGTATTTCTTTGACTTCTAAGCCTTTAAGTACGTCTGAGTTTTACACTATTCCCAACGCTCTACGCACCAATTCTTCTTGTCGTAGTTGCGTCTTCCTCCTCGATATAATTATTATTTTTCATCTCCATCATTGTTATTGTCTTTGCTTTTGAGTGGGTGTTATTGTTGTTGTTACTGCTGTTGTTGTTGTTTTGATTTTTTTAAAATCACTTTTGTCTTTGGTCATCATCACGATTATCAGCATCGTCTAAAGCAACATATTTCTTAAAATCGACAGCTTTTTTTAAAATCAACAACTTTTTTTTGCCTTCTACTTGATCATTCGATTATTTATTCGTTTTTTTATTTTCCTTCTTCTATTTGTTTACCTTTCTTTTCGATTCTTCTTCTTACCTTCTTCCTTCCTTTCTTATCACTTCATCTTCCTTTTTTTCTGTTATTTTTTCTTCTTTTCTTTTCTCCTCCTAGTTTTCCTTTCTTCCTTTTTTCCTTCCTTTTTCTCCTTTCTCTTCTTTTCCTTTTTCCTTATCTTTTTCTTTCTTTTCTCTTTTTCTTACGTTTCTTCATTTTATGATTTTTTCTTTCCTTCTTTTCTCCTCTTCTTCCTATATTTTTCTTTTCTGTATTTATTTTTCCCTCTTTCAAGCTTTTCTTTTCTCGTTCTTTTTCCTTCATTGCTTCTTTTTTTGCTAGACATTGGTTTTCATTCTGTTTCTCTTTTTTTCTATTTCCTGTTTCATTCCTTCCTTTTTCCTTCTTTCCTTTTCTATCTTTTCTCTTTTTTCTTTCTTTTTCTTTATCTTTTTCTTTCTTTCTTCTCACTTCATGTTCTTTTCTTTTAAGTTATTTTTTCCTTTCTTTTTTCTTCCTTTTTTCTTTCTTTCCTTCCTTTTCTTTTCTTTTTATTTTTTCTTCTTTTTCCTTATTTTTTCTTTCTTTTCTCTTTTTCTTTCGTTTCTTATTTTTATGATTTCTTCTTTCTTTTCTCCTCGTCTTCTTATATTTTTGCTTTTCTTTTTCTTCTTTTTTCCCTCTTTCAAGGTTTTTTTTCGTTTTTTTCTTTCCTTCCTTTTTTTCTAGATATGTTTTCATTCTCTTTCTCTTTTTTTCTATTTCCTTTTTTCCTTTCTTTCATTTTTCTTTCCTTCTTTCCTTTTCTCTACTTTCTTTTTTTTCTTCCTTTTTTCCTTATTTTTTCTTTCTTTCTTTTCACTTTATCTTCCTTTCTTTTCTGTTATTTTTTCTTTCTTCATTTTTCTTCATCTTTTTTTCCTTCCTTCCATTTTTCTTCCTTCTTTCCTTTACTTTCCTTTCTCTTCTTTTGTTCTTTTTTCGTTATCTCTTTCTTTTTTTCTCTTTTTCTTTCGTATCTTCTTTTTATGACTTCTTCCTTCTTTCTTTTCTCTTTTTCTTTTTCTTCTTTTTTCAATCTTTCAATCTTTTCTTTTCTCGTTCTTTTTCTTTCCTTCCTTCTTTTTTCTAGAAATATATTTTCATTCTTTTTCTCTTTTTTTCTATTTCCTTTTTTCCTTTCTTCCATTTTCTCTTCCTTCCTTTCTTTTTTCTACTTTCTCTTTTTTTCTTCCTTTTTTTCCTTATTTTTTCTTTCTTTCTTCTCACTTAATCTTCCTTTCATTTCTGTTATATTTTCTTCTTTCCTTTTCTACTTCTTTTTTTTCTTCCTTCCTTCTTTTTTCTCCTTTCTCTTCTTTTCTTCCTTTTTCCTTATCTTTTTCTTTCTTTTCTCTTTTTCTTTCTTTTCTTTTTATGAGTTCTTCCTTCTTTCTTTTCTTCTTTTCTTTTTCTTCTTTTTTCCCTCTTTCAAGCTTTTCTTTTCTCGTTCTTTTTCATTAATTCCTTCTTTTTTTCTAGAAATATGTTATCATTCTCTTTTTTTTTCTATTTCCTTTCTTCCTTAAGAATGAAACTGTGTGCATCACGGAATCGGTCTGTGATACTCAGTCAGTTAAATGCCATACATGATACACGCTTTGGGCGATCATGTCTCGAAAGAGACATGACTGACTGGGCAGAAGATTTTTCCGCAGTAGGTTGCCATTGCTTTCTGCGGTAGACTGTTTGCCTACCAAGGTTATTGAACCTAATCTTTCCTGTTGACTCATAGTAGAAGAATATGTATTATATTATTAAGTAGTAATTAGTGGGGGATCAGTTTATTACTTCATAATAATATAAAACTGATCCCCCACTTTATGCCCAATAGAAGCCTTTATTATGTTTCCAACTATTATATTCAGTCAGTGAGTTAATGACCATACGTGATACTCACTTGGCTATCATGATTAAAAAGAGACATGACTGACTGGGCAGAAGATCTTTCCGCAGTAGGTTGCCATTAAATTCTGCAGTAGACTCTTAGTTAACCAAAGTTAAAGAACGCAATCTTTTCTGCTATTTAACCCACAGCAATGTAATGAGATCCCAATTAGGCATATACGCTGACGACAGTTCGGTTTACTCTCGCCTCGATCACAAATCTGCTGAGACTGACAAAACCAACCTTGAAAAGGACTTCCAATCTATGGTGGACTGGGGTAAAAAATGGCTCGTAAATTTTAATGCTTCTAAAACGAAACTGCTATCTATTAACCACAGACAATCGCTCCTACTCCCCATTAGCATTGATCAGGCTAGTCTTCCTGAAAGTAAAACATTGCGCCTTCTTGGGTTAACTCTCACATTAGACCTCAAGTGAAATATCTACATAGAATCCATAGCTAAATCCGCTGCTAAGAAAGTCGGTTCTCTGTGCAGGGCCAAGACGTTTTTCCCGGCTGAAACAATTCTGCACAGATACAAATCTACCATCCGCCTGTGCATTGAATACTGCTGCCATATCTGGTCGGGTGCTCCTGCTATCCACCTAGGTGTCCTTGACAAAATTGAACGGAGAATCTGCAATGTGATCGATCCCGATTGGCAGCTCGGATACAGTCACTTTCTCAACGGTGCAGTGTGGCTTACCTGTGTCTCTTCTACACGGCTTCTGCTCTGATGAACTTAACTCACTGATGCCCCTTATATACGAATTTACTCAAGCCACAAGATTAGCAAATAGGTTCTACCTTTTTATTGTGAAACCAATAAATTGTAGATGCAAATTCTACTCTATCAGCTTCTTTTCTCGCACTTCCTGTCTGTGGAATTCCTTTCCATTTACTTGCTTCCCCGACAGCTACAATCTCCAAGAATTTAAGTGTAAAGTCAATAGTCAACTCCTATCTCACTAACTTGCATCCTCTCTCTCTCTCTCTCTCTCATGCTCTCATCTCATTTCTGCAGTATTCTCACCCCTCTCCTACCCTCTTTCTGACACCCCCTTTATTCTGTCACACCATTTCATAATTTTCCTCCTATGTAACCCCTGCACAACTGTGCAGTTTCATGCCTTGCTTGTGGCGATACGATTAAAAAAAAAAAATTACTAAACACTTTTATTTTTTTTTATTTTTTAGAATTAGTTTTGTATTCTTTTCAATTGTAATTTTACGAAAGTTGGCTGGTAGAACCATATATTTGATTCGTTGGGTTCGTCAGAAAGGTACACTCTTTTGTTTTTAAAATAACTTACAAGCCTTTTGTTTCGCGTTGAATATTAAATATATTGGTTACAGGAATATCTTAAAAGTATTTCCACTGTTTTCCTCTTCTTCATATAACCATTGCCAGCAAATTATGAACGGAAAATATTTAGCCCATTTATGACATGCTGATAATATTTATCGAATATCAAAATCATCAGATGAATTAATGTTAAATGACTTCAATGTGAAAATCCTCGAAGTAAATTTATAAATGAATCAAAATAATACAAAAGCAATGTTCAACTGTAACGTTTCGAAAAAATATAATGGATGAAGAACGGAAATACGACCTGGATCACATCTACAAGAGACAGGTGATGACTTTAAAAATAAATCTTTAATCCTCTCTTTTATTGGTTCATTTTCTTATCTTATATACGCTCTATCACTTTTATATAATATTACCAATCAGTCAGTTAAGTGCCATACGTGATACACGCTTGGGTGATCATGTCTCGAAAGAGACATGACTGACTGGGCAGAAGATTTTCTATCCTGCTATTTAAACTATAGCTGAAGGGAGACGCGACGGACTGTATTAATAAGTAGTAATTAGTGGGGGATCGGTTTATTACTTAGTAATAATAGAAAATTGAACCCCCACTTTTTGCCCAGCAGACGCTTCACTTGTTCCAACTATTATCTTCATTCAGTCAGTTAAGTGTCATACGTGATACACGCTTGGGCGATCATGTCTCGAAAGAGACATGACTGACTGGGCAGAAGATTATCCCAGAAAAAAAAAGTAGGTTGCCATTGCTTTCCGCAGTAGACTGGTTGCCGACCAAGGCTATAGAACCCAAACTGTCCTGTAATTTATCCTATAACTGGAAGGAAGAGACAGATTAATACCTTTCCCACGGGTGTTTGCGCGTAAGTGAATGCAATGAATTCGACTGGAATTCGAACTCGGCACCCCGATTTCTCGTTCCGAGCCGATATCCAATGCACCACAACGCACATCCAATATTGCCAATACATAACTTGTAACAGGCGTGTTTTTTTCTGTGTCTAACACATTTTCACAGTCAAGTAAAGAATAAAAGATTATTTTATATTCTGTTGTTTTTCAAACTGTTAGTTTAATTTGAAGTTAACAAATATGCTTTTTGATGTAAGTGATTTTATGGAAGATTTATTAGTATGTATGTATTCGCAAACACACACACACAAACACACACACACACATATATACACACACACACGCACACACATATATATATTTCAGTTGGATTGGTGTGAGTTTGTGACCCTAATTTTGACGCTTTTGGGATCTTCAGCACAAAAGAGTGAAACCCAGGGTCACAAACTCAAGCCAATCCAACTAAATATGTTAGCTCTCTCACTGATATTAAATGCTTTCGAATAAGTATCGCGAATGTATAAATAATTTAATATATAACAAATTGCATATATATATATATATATATATATATATTAATCGTGTCACCCCAAGCAAGGCATTCCACTCCCACTATAGCTCAGGGGGTTACATAGAGGGATTTGGTATAGGAAATGTCAGAAGAAGGTTGATAGACGACTTAGGATATCCATAGGGAGAGATTTGGAGAGAGTGGGTGTGAGTTAGTGTGTTAGGAGGTGTCTATTGACCTTACATTTAAACTCCTGGAGATTGTAGCCGTCGGGGAAGCAAGCATGCGGTAGGGAATTCAACAGGCGGGAAGTGCGAGGAAAGAAGCTGTTGGAGTAGAAATTGCGGTTACATTTCATCGGTTTCACTGTAACAGGGTGGGACCTAGTTACCATACATTTCACACACACACACACACACACACACACACACACACACACACACACACACACACACACAAAAATATATGTATATATATATATATATATATATATATATATATAAATTTCATGTTTCAGAACAATATTGCTGTTCAGGTGATATTTTAAAATAAATGGCGAAAATATAATATGAATTCATAGTTATTCAGAAAATTAAAATGAAGTGGTTATAGGAAGTTAAACAATATGATTGTAGGAGTGTCAGTATTACTACATGAAAAGTGAGAATCAAGTTGAACTATGGCGGCTATCATTCAGGTCCTCTGAAGAACATTGCAGCTTTATGCTTAAACATGACACATTTTTATTCTGCCTCAGAAACATACATTATTCAAAGGAGTAAACAATAATTTTTAACAGCAGGTTAGATTTTACGTATTTTTAAATTTCGTACTATGTGTGTTGTGGTCCAGTGGATATCGACTCGGAACGAGAAATCGGAGAGCCGAGTTCGAATTCCAGTTGAATTCGTTGCAATCATATACGCGCAAATACCCTTGGGAAAGGTATTAATCCGTCTCTTCCTTCCAGTTATGGGTGAAATAATAGGACAGATTGGGTTCTATAGCCTTGGTTGGCAACCAGTTTACCGCAGAAAGCAATGGCAACCTACTGCGGGATAATCTTCTGCCCAGTCAGTCATGTCTCTTTCGAGACATGATCGCCCAAGCGTGTATCACGTATGGCACTTAACTGACTGACTACTTCATCTATTAAAGGGGATGAATTGATTCGGTTAAAATTAGAATCAATTAACTATGGTATACTGACGTATACTAGAGTTATGAAAACCAAATCAGTATTTTGTGGGTCATTAATTTTAATACACTAATTTTTAAGTAATATTAGAACATAATTTATAAATTGTCATTATAATTGATTAAATTTTAAAGAGAAAAATTTACGGTGTTTGCATAATATTGTCGATTCCTTTCTATGACTTGGTAGTACTATATTTTATATGCAGCTTTTAATTCAGGTACAAATGACAGAGAGAAAAGGCTTCAGATTATAACAATAATAATAATTATATTATAATAATGACTAGCATCATAACCCGGCGTTGCCCGTGCAATTCAGAACATTTTAGTAGTAGGAGAAGATGCCACTTTATTTTTTTACATATATTGTTTTTGTTTGAAAAAAGATTTTTTTTTTCAAATATTTCTTTGGTTTCAAAATTGCTGGGAAAATATTCACATTTTTTTGTTGAGCAAATGAATTTTTAAAACGGAATAAAAATTAAATATAAAGGCTCAAATTTTTTTTAATAAAAAAATATTTTAGTCGCGTTTGACACATGTGATTTGATTTCTGTGATGTAATTTAGCATCCATCTTAGATCTTAGACGTTTTACGGAGCAAATGTAAACAATCGGCTCCATTGATCAAAAAGTGCGAAAGGGAAAATTGCTGAACTTAAACTCAAAAAGTATGTATCAACCAGGCTTCCCTGTAGATATGTGTCCCTAGAAAGTTTGAATGGCGTAGCTTAAAAAAATGTAGGCGTGCATAGGGAACAGTCACACACGGACTCACAGATTGCCTTTTATATATATATATATTAAATGAAAACTATATTTCTTCTTGTTCTTCATGTGCTGTGTCCCTTCAGGATATAGGCAATCATGGACTTCCAATTAGCCTTATCTGTTGCTGCTCTCATTTTTTCCTATTGGTATCTCTCCCAAACCCCACTCCACCATCCAGCCTATCAAATGTCTCACACTGATTTCCCCTATCTCTCTTTCCTTCTATCCATCCTGTGAGTATTAGATTTGCTAGGCCATCTTTCCACATTACGTGCCCCAGGAACCTCAGCCATCTCTTCCTGATGTTAAGTATGTTTTCTTCTCATTTGCATCCTTACAGGACTTTAAAAAAAAAGACTTAAATAATTAAATTAACCATTGACACTTTTTTTTTTTACATATTTTGTTTTTGTTTGAAAAAACACATTTTTTTAAAAATATATCTTTTGTTTTAAAATTACGGGGAAAAATATTCACATTTTTTTGTTGACTAAATGAATTTTTAAAACGGAATAAAAATTAAATATAAAGGCTCAATTTTTTTTTTTAATAAAAAAATATTTTAGTCGCGTTTGACACATGTGATTTGATTTCTGTGACGTAATTTAGCAAGCATCTTAGATCTTAGATGTTTTACGGAGCAAATGTAAACAATCGGCCGCATTGGCCAAAAATGCGAAAGAGAAAATTGCTGAACTTAAACTCAAAAAGTATGTGTCGACCTGGCTTCCCTGGAGATATGTGTCCCTAAAAAGCTTGAATGGCGTAGCTTAAAAAATGTAGGTACGCATAGGGAACAATCACACACAGACCCACAGATTGCCTTTTATATATATATATATAGACAATATTCTTATCATTAAATAATAATATTACGTTAATCGCCCAGACATCGTGATGAAGGAAGACATAAAAAAGATCTTCAATGAACTATCAAAGTACAAGAAACTTGAAGTAGAAATCTAAAAATAAAATCTCTCACATAGGAACATCAATAATTAATGTTGTAGTTGCAGCCCTCAGAGTGATTGGAAGAGGTCCCCATAGACTCATTGAAAGGATTCCGGGTAGCCCATACCTTAAAGAAAAATTGTACCCACAAGTACAGCTCACATATTACGAAAAGCCTTATGTATGTATAACTCTCGTGACTTTAAGGTATTTTTATTAAATTTCACCAGTAGAAAATGTCATGAAGCCATGACTGACCTTATGTCTTTGGTTGGGACCCGGAAAGAAATGTGTACGCAACGAAAAACAAAGAAAATAATAATAATAATAATAATAATAATAATAATAATAGTAATAATAATAACGTGCCGGGCAACTTTGGGTGGACTTTTGGACCCGTGCGTCACTCGTGGGAAAAACATGAAAAACACAAATAGAAATAAAAAGTCCAGTATGGCTCTTCCAGTGGATAAACAGGGAGCCCGTCCTTCAGGAGGGAACCTACCTGAGGTCGAAAAATCTGCCATAGGAACAAACTCCTACACAAAGAATGTATCTTCAGGTCCCCACAACCAGGATAATCCTAATGATGGTCCTGAAAATTCACCAGCTAGATCTACAACCGTATATTTAAAGAAAGAAAAAATAAAATGGTCTCGTGAGGAGTACAAAGTCGTTATGACTGCATTTCATGAAGCGTTACTCAAACCTCAAAAAAACATGACTCGCCAAACATATGACATTTGGCGTGAAAAAGTTGGTCAAACAAATAGAAAGTATATTGACGAAAATAAATTGGCCAATGTACGTAGGTACATTATTCGTAATAACCGACTGTCAGAGGCTGAGATTCACGAAATTAAAAGAATTGTAACAAGAAGAGTCGAATCAACAAAATATGAAAAGGAACCGGAACCAGAAATAAAAACTAATAACATCAAACAAATCACAGGTCATAATGTAGAAACCGTGAAACACGCAAATCACTACGAAGATAATGATGTAAGTCTAAAAGTGCTGGAAAGGTGCGATCTGAGTCTGAGTCAGTTAAAAGACAAAAATAAAATTAGTTCAGAACACATCGAAGATAATTATTTGACGGAAAATAACAATATACAAGAAGCCAAGATAGAAATAAAAAACCAGCTAAGTCAAATACAAAGTATTACAATGGAGGAACGTGAACAGCTCCCAAAATTCCAACCAACAAAACAAAACCTCCGAACTATTAAATTGTACAATGCAGCACTGAAATCAATACTGGATGAAGACCCGAATACAAATCTTAACGAAGTAATATATGCATCAGCAACAGCAGCAACAAAAAAATTAAACATCAAAATAAAAACAAGGCAGTCACGCAGACGTGAAGATCCACCTTGGAAAAGAAAAATCGAAAAAGAAATCGAACAACTAAGAAGTGAACTGTCAGTACTGGATGAACTGAGTAGAGGAATAAATGTAAGAACTAGGAAAAGAAGAAGAGCCGAAAAAAAATATAACATCAGGAATGAAAATGACGTCTTATCAAATAAAGAAAAAATAAAGCAAAAAATCCAACTGAAGGCTCAAAGAATAAGACGCTATGAAAAAAGAGCAAAATTTTACAGACAAAACAAGATCTTTCAGACTGATACAAAGAGATTTTACAGGGAAATAGGTAAAAAAAGAATTGAAGTGACAGTACCCCCCAGAATGGAAGAAGTCACACAGTTCTGGGAAAAGATATGGGCTTGCCCTAAAGAACCTAGCAAGGAAGTACATTGGATTACGCAGGAGATAGAACGAATGAAGAATAAACCCGAACAGACATGGTCTGGAATTACAGAAGATGATATTAAATTTGCACTAAAAAAAGCACACAATTGGAAAACTCCAGGTATAGATACAATTCCTAACTTTTGGCTATATTATTTAAATGCAGCACATAAAAAATTAGCCAAAGAACTCCAAGAAATGGTTGACGATCCCACTAAAATTCCTGCATGGATGACAAAAGGAATTACATTTCTCCTACCCAAGAATGGTGACACAAACAACCCGAAAAACTACAGACCAATTACATGTCTTCCGACAACATATAAACTACTAACATCTATTTTAACAAAACAAACATATTTATTCTTAGAAAGAAATGACATGATACCGCTTGAACAAAAAGGGTGCAAACGTGGCTGTTATGGCTGTAAAGACCAATTGCTAATTAACAAAATGATCCTGGAAAACTGCTACAAGACAAAGAAAAATCTTAGTACTGCCTGGATAGACTACCGAAAGGCATTCGATAGTGTGCCATATGAATGGATTTTAAAGACTTTAAATATATACAAGATATCGCCCGTCATCATCAATTTCATCAAACAGTGCATGTCTATATGGAAAACAACCCTTTACCTCAATCATATAAATGGAACCTATAAGTCTGATGAAATAAACATCAAAAGAGGTATATTTCAAGGTGATTCTTTATCTCCCTTACTATTCTGCATATCATTAATAGCACTAACCAGTCAACTTAATAAGACAGAATGTGGTTATAAAATAGGCCAAAAGAAAATAAGCCATCTATTTTACATGGATGACTTAAAGTTATATGCTAAGAATGATAATGAGCTGGAAGGTCTTCTGCAAACTGTAAAATGCTTCAGCGAAGACATTGGAATGAAATTTAATTTGAATAAATGTGCTAAAGCTACAGTTTTACGTGGATCAATACAAGAAACATCCTCAATTAGCCTAGACCCTGCTGTAACAATAAAAGAATTGAAACCAGAAGAAGCTTATAAATACCTAGGTGTAAATGAGAGCGAAAACATTCACCATACAAAAATGAAAGAAATAGTGCGTAAAGAGTACAATAGAAGGCTACGAATGATATTAAAAACTGAATTAAATTCACAGAATAGAGTTATGGCCATTAATAGCCTTGCAATCCCAGTTGTCCAATATAGCTTCAACATCTTAAACTGGACTCTAAACGACATCAGGCGAATGGATGCTAAAACAAGAAAGCTTCTTTCTAAGCATAGGATGCATCACCCAAAGGCTGATGTAGACCGTCTATACATACCCCGTAAAGTAGGTGGAAGAGGTCTTATTCAGCTGGAATTGTCATACAAGACAACAACTATTGGCTTACTAACATACATAGAAACAACAAAGGATTGGATGATACAATTAGTAAGGCAACATGAAGAAAGAAAGAAAAAATATTCAATAATAAAAGAAGGCAGTAAATACAAACAAGAATTACAGTTAGTAGATTCTGTAGAAAAGCAAAACAGTAGCCAAGAACCAACTATTGCGGCAAAAAATATGAAAATGAAAGCCAAAGATAAAGCTCTTGAAAAGATGAAACAGCGCTGGCAAGACAAACCTCTGCATGGCCAATATCCAGTACGTGCCAATAAATCCAATGTTGACAAAGTTAATACTCATCGATGGTTACGTGCATCTGGATTAAAGTCTGAAACTGAAGGATTTATACTTGCAGCACAAGACCAAAGTCTTTTCACGAGAAACTTTCAGGCAAATATTATGCATAATAATATGGATCCAAAATGCAGGTTTTGTGATAAACACCAAGAAACAATAGACCACCTAATCTCAGGCTGTTCTGTGCTTGCCCCAAACGAATATAAAAATCGCCACGATAGAGTTGGGCAATATTTACATTGGGCAATGTGCAAACATTATGGAAAAGCTGTAAACAAACACTGGTATGAACATCATCCAGCACCGGTTACAGAAATAGAAGATGTAACCATTCCATGGGATTACACCATCTACACAGACAGAAAAATTGAAGCAAACAGGCCAGACATTATTGTTAAAAACCAGAAGGAGAAAACTTGTCTATTAATTGATATGGCTTGTCCAGCAGATTGTAACATAGCAATCAAGGAATTTGAAAAACTGTCAAAATATAAAGACCTGGAAATTGAAATAGAAAAAATGTGGAAATTGAAAACAAGAGTTGTGCCAGTGATAGTAGGTGCACTTGGAATGATAAAAAATGGAACAAAACAACACATTGAAAGAATCCCTGGAAACCCCAGCTTAAGAGATATACAAAAAATTGTATTATTAAGTACAGCCCACACACTAAGGAAAACGTTATCTATGTAATGCTGGGGATGATAGGGAGGATAGAAAAACATGAAATGGAGTCATAACAACACGCCACTACCTGCCTTAGGTCTCCCCGCAGACTTGGTTGGTAGTGAGACCAATGCAGAAATGGAAATATGATGAAAAATGACATAATAATAATCTTTGTCTCCTTTACTATTTTGCGTATCATTAATAACATTAACCAGTCAACTTAACGTGCATCTGGAGTAAAGTCTGAAATTGAAAGCTTTATTCTTGCTGCGCAAAACCAAAGTCTTTTCACTAGGAACTTTCAGGTAAAAATTATACATAATAATGTGGATCTAAAATCTGTAAACAAACACTGGTATGAACATCACCCAGCACCGGTTACAGAAATAGAAGATGTCACCATTCTATGGGATTACACCATCTACAAATAAAGAAACGTTGAAGCAAATAGGCCTTACATTATTGTTAAAAACCAAAAAGAAAAAAACTTACCTATTAATTGATATGGCTTGTCCATTGGATTGTAAAATAGCAAACAAGGAATTCGAAAAACTGTCAAAATATAAAGACATGGAAATTGAAATAGAAAAAATGTGGAAATTGAAAACAAGTATCGTACCAATGATACTGGGTGCACCTGGAAAAAACGGAACAAAAAAAAAACACATTGAAAGAATCCCTGGAAACCCCAGCTTAAGAGATATACAAAAAATTGTCTTATTAAGTACAGCCCACACACTAAGGAAAACTTTGTCTATGTAACGCTAGGGATGATGGGGAAGATAGAAAAACATGAAATGGAACCATAACAACACGCCACGACCTGCTTTAAGTCTTCCCGCAGACTTGGTTGGTAGTGCGACCATAACAGAAATCGATATATGATGAAAAATGACAATAATAATAATAATAATAATAATAATAATGATAATAATAATAATAATAATAATAATAATAATAATAATAATAATAATAATAATAAACATCAAATAAAAACGATAGTCTTACAGACATGAAGATCCATCTTGGAAAATAAAACAGAAAAAGAAATCGACCAACTTAGAAGTGAATTATCAGTACTAGATGACCTAGCAAGAGGAATAAATGTAAGAACTAGAAAAGGCATAAGAGTCGAAAGAAAATACAACATTAAAAATGAAAATGAAGTCCTATCAACTAAAGAAAAAATAAAGCAAACAATACAACTGAAGGCTCAAACAATAAGACGCTATGAGAAAAGATCAAGATTCTACAGACAAAAAAAGATCTTTGAAACTGATGCAAAGAATTTTTACAGAGAAATAGGTAAACAAAGAATTGAAGTGACATTCTCACCAAAAAATGGAAGAAGTTATACAGTTCTGGGAAAAGATATGGGCTTGCCGTAAAGAATAAAACAAAGAAGTAGATTGGATTGCGCAAGAGATAGAACGAATGAAAAGTAAACCAGGACAGACATGGACTGGAATCAGAGAAGTGGATGTTATATGTGCATTGAAAAAAAGCACACAATTGGAAATTTCCAGGAATAGATATAATTTCTATTGGCTATATTATATCCTAACTAAAATTCCTGAATGGAAGACCAAAGGAATTACATTTCTTCTACCCAAAAATAGTGATAAATTAACACGAAAAACTACAGACCAATTACATGCCTTCTGACAACATGCAAACTATTAACATCTATTTTAACAAAACAGACATGTTACTTCTTGCAAAGAAATCACATACTACCGCTTGAATAAAAAGGGTGCAAACGTGGCTGTTACGGATGTAAAGACCAATTGCTTATTAATTGGATGATCTAGGAAAACTACTTCAATGCAAAGAAAAATCTTAGTATTGCCTGGGTAGATTATCGTAAGGCATTCGAGAGTGTACCACATTCCTGGATTTAAAGATTTTAAATATGTACAAGGTATCATCATCAATTTCATCAAACAATGTTTGTCTATATGGAAAACAACACCTTACCTCAATCATATAAATGGAACCTATAAGTCTGGTGAAATAAATATCAACAGAGGTATATTTCAAGGTAACTCTTTATCTCCCTTACAATTTTGCATATCATTAATAGCACTAACCAGTCAACTTAGCAAGACGGAATGTGGTTATAAAATAGGCCAAAAGAAAATAAGCCATCTATTTTACATGTATGACTTAAAGTTGTATGCTAAGAATGATAATGAGCTGGAAGGTCTTCTGCAAACTGTAAAATGCTTCAGTGAAGACAACAGAATGAAATTCAATTTGAATAAATGTGCTAAAACAACAGTTTTACGAGAAGCAAACATCCTCAATTAGCTTAGACCCTGATGTAACAAAAAAAGAATTAAAGCCAGAAGTAATTGATGTAAACCTAGGTGTAAATGAGACTGAAAAAATTCACCATCCTGAACTTGACTAGTTTCAACATCTTGAACTGGAATCTAAATGACATCAGACGAATGGATTCTTAAACAAGAAAGCTTCTTTCTAAGCATAAGATGCATCATTCAAAGGCAGATGTTGACCGTCTATACATACCCCGTAAAGTAGGTGGAAGAGTTCTTATTTAGCTAGAATTGTCATACAAGACAACTATTGGATTTCTAATATATATGGAGACAACAAAGGACTGGGTGCTCCAATTAATCAAACATCATGAAAACAGAAAGAAAAAATATTCAATAATGAAAGAAGGCAGTAAACACAAATAAGATATACATTTAGTAGATTCTGTAGAGAAGCAAAACAGAAGCCAAGAACCAACTATTGCGGCAAAAAATATAAAAATGAAAGCCAAAGATAAAGCTCTTGAACAGATGAAACAACGCTGGCATGACAAACCTCTGCATGGCCAATATCCAGAACGTGCCAATAAATCCAATGTTGATAAAGTTAATACTCATCGATGGTTATCTGCATCTGGATTAAAGTCTGAGACTGAAGGCTTTATTCTTACAGCGTAAGACAAAAGTCTTTTCACTAGGAACTTTCAGGCAAATATTATGCATAATAATATGGATCCAAAATGCAGCTTCTGTGATAAATACCAAGAAACAATAAACCATCTAATCTCAGGATGTTCTGTCAGTCAGTCAGTTAAGTGCCATGCGTGATACACGCTTGGGCGATCATGTCTCGAAAGAGACATGACTGACTGGGCAGAAGATTATCCCGCAGTAGGTTGCCATTTCTTTCTGCGGTAGACTGGTTGCCAGCCAAGGCTGCAGAACCCAATCTGACCCGTTATTTGACCCATAACTGGAGGGAAGAGACGGATTAATACCTTTCCCAAGGGTATTTGCGCGTAAGTGAATGCAAAGAAATCAGCTGGAATTCGAACTCGGCTCTACCGATTTTTCGTTCTGAGTCCCAAATGAATATAAAAATATTTACGTGGCAATATTTACACTGAACAATGTGCAAACACTGGTATGTACATCAGTCGGCACTGATTACAGAAATAGAAGATGTCACCATTCTATGGAATTACACCATTTCCAAAGACAGGAAAATTGAAGCAAACTTGCCTATTAATTGATATGTCAAAATATAAAAACCTGGAAATTGAAATAGAAAAACTGTGGAAGTTGAAAACAAGGATCATACCAGTGATAATGGGTGCACTTGGAATGAGAAAAAAACAGCACATTGAAAGAATTTCTGAAAACCCTAGCTTAAGAGATAACCGAAAAATTGTCTTTTTAATTACCGCCCACACACTAAGAGGAACTTTGTTAATGTAACGCTAGGGATATTTGGGAGATAGGAAAAAATAAAATAGGGTCATAGCAACACACGACAACCTGCCTTAGTTCTTCATGCAGACTTGGTAGGTAGTGCGACCATAGCAGAAATCGAATTATAATGAAAAATGACATAATTGATAATACGCCATGAAGAATTAGCCTTCCGAATAGACTAGGAACGATGTAGAAAATAAGGCCTCGAAAGCATATGTGTTACAAGTGTTATTAGCATTTACTAATATCAGAAGCCAAGAACAATCAAGTGTTAGGAGATAAATCACCCTGATATCAAACAGGGGTTCTGAGTGGCGTTGCGTTACCTTGGGATAATAATGAATAATGAAGGCAATGCAGGCAAAAGTACAGAGGTACGACGACCAGACAGGACTAAATGGAGAAATATATACCAAGCAGTAACTCAAGTTATACGTTTTTGATTTGCTTACCTCATTTGCTGTGGGTAAGAACTGAGATATGATGATCATCACCCCAACTAAACTGAGATATGAAACGCTAAACTAAATAATCTGGAGTGGATGATAATAAGAATAACTATCTTCCCAGGATTTGTCAATATTTCTGAGATGAGGTAGTATTTACGGTATTTACATTATTCGGATTATTGTCCTCATCTTTGTTGCCATTCGTACGACGTTTAATAATAGATCATTCTATTTGTCTATATTTCTGAGATGAGGTGGTGTTTACGGTATTTACATTATTCGGACTATTGTCCTTATCATTGTTGGCATTTGTACGACGTTTAATAATAGATCATTCTATTTGTCTATATTTCTGAGATGAGGTAGTATTTACAGTATTTACATTATTCGGACTATTGTCCTCATCTTTGTTGCCATTCGTACGACGTTTAATAATAGATCATTCTATTTGTCTATATTTCTGAGATGAGGTGGTATTTACGGTATTTACATTATTCGGACTATTGTCCTTATCATTGTTGGCATTTGTACGACGTTTAATAATAGATCATTCTGTTTGTCTATATTTCTGAGATGAGGTAGTATTTACAGTATTTACATTATTCGGACTATTGTCCTCATCTTTGTTGCCATTTGTACGACGTTTAATAATAGATCAGTCTAATTGTCTATATTTCTGAGATGAGGTAGTATTTACAGTATTTACATTATTCGGACTATTGTCCTCATCTTTGTTGCCATTTGTACGACGATTAATAATAGATCAGTCTATTTGTCTATATTTCTGAGATGAGGTAGTATTTACAGTATTTACATCATTCGGACTATTGTCCTCATCTTTGTTGCCATTTGTACTACGATTAATAATAGATCAGTGTATTTGTCTATATTTCTGAGATGAGGTAGTATTTACAGTATTTACATCATTCGGACTATTGTCCTCATCTTTGTTGCCATTTGTACGATGTTTAATAATAGATCATTGTATTTGTCTAAATTTCTGAGATAAGGTAGTATTTACAGTATTTACATCATTCGGACTATTGTCCTCATCTTTGTTGCCATTTGTACGATGTTTAATAATAGATCATTGTATTTGTCTAAATTTCTGACATAAGGTAGTATTTACAGTATTTACATCATTCGGACTATTGTCCTCATCTTTGTTGCCATTTGTACGATGTTTAATAATAGATCATTGTATTTGTCTAAATTTCTGAGATAAGGTAGTATTTACAGTATTTACATCATTCGGACTATTGTCCTCATCTTTGTTGCCATTTGTACGATGTTTAATAATAGATCATTGTATTTGTCTATATTTCTGAGATAAGGTAGTATTTACGGTATTTACATCATTCGGACTATTGTCCTCATCTTTGTTGCCATTTGTACGATGTTTAATAATAGATCATTGTATTTGTCTAAATTTCTGAGATAAGGTAGTATTTACAGTATTTAAATCATTCGGACTATTGTCCTCATCTTTGTTGCCATTTGTACGACGTTTAATAATACATCATTGTATTTGTCTAAATTTCTGAGATAAGGTAGTATTTACAGTATTTACAGCATTCGGACTATTGTCCTCATCTTTGTTGCCATTTGTACGATGTTTAATAATAGATCATTGTATTTGTCTAAATTTCTGAGATAAGGTAGTATTTACAGTATTTACATCATTCGGACTATTGTCCTCATCTTTGTTGCCATTTGTACGATGTTTAATAATAGATCATTGTATTTGTCTATATTTCTGAGATAAGGTAGTATTTACAGTATTTACATCATTCGGACTATTGTCCTCATCTTTGTTGCCATTTGTACGATGTTTAATAATAGATCATTGTATTTGTTTATATTTCTGAGATAAGGTAGTATTTACAGTATTTACATCATTCGGACTATTGTCCTCACCTTTGTTGCCATTTGTACGATGTTTAATAATAGATCATTGTATTTGTCTAAATTTCTGAGATAAGGTAGTATTTACAGTATTTACATCATTCGGACTATTGTCCTCATCTTTGTTGCCATTTGTACGATGTTTAATAATAGATCATTGTATTTGTCTAAATTTCTGAGATAAGGTAGTATTTACAGTATTTGCATCATTCGGACTATTGTCCTCATCCTTGTTGCCATTTGTACGATGTTTACTAATAGATCATTGTATTTGTCTATATTTCTGAGATAAGGTAGTATTTACGGTATTTACATCATTCGGACTATTGTCCTCATCTTTGTTGCCATTTGTACGTTGTTTAATAATAGATCATTGTATTTGTCTAAATTTCTGAGATAAGGTAGTATTTACAGTATTTACATCATTCGGACTATTGTCCTCATCTTTGTTGCCATTTGTACGATGTTTAATAATAGATCATTGTATTTGTCTAAATTTCTGAGATAAGGTAGTATTTACAGTATTTACATCATTCGGACTATTGTCCTCATCTTTGTTGCCATTTGTACGATGTTTAATAATAGATCATTGTATTTGTCTAAATTTCTGAGATAAGGTAGTATTTACAGTATTTACATCATTCGGACTATTGTCCTCATCTTGGTTGCCATTTGTACGATGTTTAATAATAGATCATTGCATTTGTCTAAATTTCTGAGATAAGGTAGTATTTACAGTATTTACATCATTCGGACTATTGTTCTCATCTTGGTTGCCATTTGTACGATGTTTAATAATAGATCATTCTATTTGTCTACATTTCTGAGATGAGATAGTATTTACAGTATTTACATTATTCGGACTATTGTCCTCATCTTTATTGCCATTTGTACGATGTTTAATAATAGATCATTCTATTTGTCTATATTTCTGAGATGAGATGTTATTTACAGTATTTACATCATTCGGACTATTGTCCTCATCTTTGTTGCCATTTGTACGACGTTTAATAATAGATCATTGTATTTGTCTAAAGTTCTGAGATAAGGTAGTATTTACAGTATTTACATCATTCGGACTATTGTTCTCATCTTTGTTGCCATTTGTACGATGTTTAATAATAGATCATTCTATTTGTCTATATTTCTGAGATGAGATGTTATTTACAGTATTTACATCATTCGGACTATTGTCCTCATCTTTGTTGCCATTTGTACGACGTTTAATAATAGATCATTGTATTTGTCTAAATTTCTGAGATAAGGTAGTATTTACAGTATTTACATCATTCGGACTATTGTCCTCATCTTTGTTGCCATTTGTACGATGTTTAATAATAGATCATTCTATTTGTCTATATTTCTGAGATGAGATAGTATTTACAGTATTTACATTATTCGGACTATTGTCCTCATCTTTGTTGCCATTTGTACGATGTTTAATAATAGATCATTCTATTTGTCTATGTTTCTGAGATGAGGTAGTATTTACAGTATTTACATCATTCGGACTATTGTCATCATCTTTGTTGCCATTTGTTCGACGTTTAATAATAGATCATTCTATTTGTCTATATTTCTGAGATGCGATAGTATTTACAGTAATATCATTCGGACTATTGTCCTCATCTTTGTTGCCATTTGTACGATGTTTAACAATATATCATTCTATTTGTCTATATTTCTGAGATGAGGTAGTATTTACAGTATTTACATCATTCGGACTATTGTCCTCATCTTTGTGGCCAGTTATACGATATTTAATAATATATCATTCTATTTGTCTATATTTCTGACATGAGGTAGTATTTACAGTATTTACATTATTCGGACTATTGTCCTCATTATTGTTGCCATTTGTACGAGGTTTAATAATAGCTCATTATATTTGTCTATATTTCTGAGATGAGATGTTATTTACAGTATTTACATTATTTGGACTATTGTCCTTATCGTGTTGTGAGTTGTACGACGTTTCGGCCGTTGTACGCTCCAGCCTAATAAAGAGTTTGAAATTCATAGCACCTGTAGAAGGCCGGGGCGTACAACGGCTAAAACGTTGTATAAATCGCAACAAAAATGAGGAAAATAGTCTCTTTAGTATTTGTCTATATTTTGAGATGAAGTAGTATTTACATTATTCGGACTATTGTCATCATCTTGGTTGCCATTTATTTGACATTTCGGCTCTTGTACACTCCGGCCTAAATTCAGTTGTTCTTTTAATTAAGGACACATGGCCCAGTGGATAAAGACGTTGGTTAGTTCTTGACTTGATTTTTAGAGTTGTGAATTCAATACCAGACTAAAGCAGTAGTGAACAGTAACTTGCAGGGTTAGAGGGAGATAACTCATGACTTCCAATCGAGGCTTTACGCAAGGAATGAGAATGTTATACCCCAGTGTTTGTAATAAATGTTTCGGTTTGAAATTCCGATCACCTGAAGAATGCCGGAGCGTGCAACGGCTGAAACGTCGTACAAATGGCAACAAAGACGTTGACAATAGTTTGAATAATATAAATACTGTTACTACATCTCTGTTTATAATAATTCATCAATGTTAGTAGATGGTAATATGCAAGTGAAACTCATGTGGGATAGAAGTGTCCTCATTCGCAAGTAGGTAATGAGAAATCGCCCTGACATGACTCTTGTTCACAAGAGTAGATATGAATGAATCCTGGCAGACGTTGTAATACTTTGGGATGAGAACCCTGAGACCAGGGATTAAGCAAAGATGTAATCATCATCACCCAGCCAAAACATCTAACACTAGAACGGGATATCGAATAATAATAATAATAATAATAATAATAATAATAATAATAATAATAATAATAGAAACAACAAAAGATTGGATGTTACAATTAGTAAGGCAACATGAAGAAAGAAAGAAAAAATATTCAATAATAAAAGAAGGCAGTAAATTCAAACAAGATTTACAGTTAGTAGATTCTGTAGAAAAGCAGAACGGAAGCCAAGAGCCGACTATTGCGGCAAAGAATATGAAAATGAAAGCCAAAGACAAATCTCTTGAACAGATGAAACAGCGCTGGCAAGACAAACCTCTGCATGGCCAATATCCAGTACGTGCCAATAAATCCAATGTTGACAAAGTTAATACTCATCGATGGTTACGTGCATCTGGATTAAAGTCAGAAACTGAAGGATTAAAAATATAAAAAATATTTATAAAAATATAAAGACCTGGAAATTGAAATAGAAAAAATGTGGATATTGAAAACAAGAGTTGTGCCAGTGATAGTAGGTGCACTTGGAATGATAAAAAATGGAACAAAACAACACATTGTAAGAATCCCTGGAAACCCCAGCTTATGAGATATACAAAAAATTGTCTTATTAAGTACAGCCCACACACTAAGGAAAACTTTATCTATGTAATGCTGGGGATGATAGGGAAGATAGAAAAACATGAAATGGAGTCATAACAAAACGCCACGACCTGCCTTAGGTCTTCCCGCAGACTTGGTTGGTAGTGAGACCAAAGCAGAAATCGAAATATGATGAAAAATGACATAATAATAATAATAATAATAATAATAATAATAATAATAATAATACTGAGCATCAGGAAGAGACAACTGAAGTTCCTGGGACACGCACTGAGGAAGGAGAGCCTTGAGAACCTGATACTGACTGGCCAGATAGAGAGAAAGAGAGACAGAGGAAGGCAACGGATAACATATTTGCAGGGCCTGATCAGGTGGATGACGGAACGGGGGTTGCCAGGAGTAACAGGAACAAACATACTAAGAGCCACAAGGGATAGGGAGACGTGGAGAGCCATGATCGCCTACGTCCTGAAGGGACAGGTCAAATGGAAAAATAATAATAATAAGCGAGCATTTACCAAGGCCGGTAGCCGAGAAAGGGCAAATGAAGATCATGGTGGTTACGACTATCTTGACTGGCATTGGTGAATGCTCACACATTTTAATTATTGGCGTGAACCGGTTAAAGGTCCACCAAGTATAACGCAAAAAGAACCAAATAGGAAAATACGAATATATATTAAATATGGAAAGAAAACAATACTTGCAACTTGGTTAGTAGGAACGATAATACGAGTTAGTGTGAAATTCGACCCTGGGCCTTAGAACTGGGACTCGTTAATGGTAGCAGTGTTCGTAGACCGACTCTCGGCTGATTTCTTCTCAGACTACTCTCGCCCACCTCTTGTGAGGGGAGGTATAAATAATGGTTGGAAGAGTTCATTCAGTCTGTCGGTGATGCCGCCATGACAATTATGTCCATTCTTCACACCACTGTTTCCATCGTTCTTGCCATATTCACGACGTTTCAGCAGTTTTACGCTCTGGCCTTCATCAGGTTACTATAATTTTGAACCGAAGACTTTATTTTCATCACTGTGATATATCATTCTCATTCTAAGCTTCCGAAGAAGACTAGAACGTATAACGGTCGAATCGTCGTCAATATTGCAGTGTTTGCATTGTAGTCTTGGATTTTCTTCAGCGTAGCCTGAAATTTTAAAATTCTACACTTTTTGATGACATGATTGAGTCAAGGATCTAAAACAAATTCAAAAGTACAAGGATCCTGTAAAATGATATTTGACAGTCTTTTCCGCTAAGAAAAAATGCTCACATTTTCGGAAGTGGGTCAGGCCATGAATTAGTCCCTTACAATGCAAAAGAACAGTCTTTTCGGCTACAAGTGAAAAAGTAATGCTCTGATGTTGGGAACTGCGTCTGACCAATGATTTTTTATTTACAATATAAAAGCACAATTTTACGACGTAAAAGGAGATAAACACCTGGTATCCGGAAGTGGCATATATATCGCACATAGAACGAGAACAATCTAGCCCAGTGATCGAAATTAAGGTTTTGGTTCAAAATTCTAAGCCGGAAGTGTAGAAGGCTGGAGAGTAGAACGGCGAAGTGTCGTAAAAATGGCAATAAAGATGATGACAACAGTACGAACAATGTAAATGATATAAACGGTTCAGTTCAAAATTCCTAGCACCTAAAGAAGGCCGGAGCCTACAACGGACGAAACGTCGTAAACATGACAATACAGATGAGAGCAACAGTCCGAACAATGGAAATAATATAAAGGGTTCGGTTCAACATTCCTAGCATCTAAAGAAGGCCGGAGCTTACAATGGCCGAAACGTCGTAAACATGGCCATAAAGATGAGGGCAACAGTTCAAACAATGTAAGTAATGTAAATATTACCTCATCTCAGAAGCATAGATAAATATTTTTATCATTATTATTATTCATAAGACTCTTGGTTCATAGAGATCGCCAAGAACATATAACTTGTTATCTCGGGGTACCTCAACATCAGTCAGGATTCCCTTTAATGTGGATCCAAAATGCAGGTTCTGTGATAAATAACAAGAAACAATAGACCATCTAATCACAAGATGTTCTGTATTTGCTCCAAATGAATATAAAAATAGTCATGATAGAGTAGGGCAATATTTACACTGAGCAATGTGAAAACACTATGAAAACAAACAAAAAAAGAAGAGGTCACCATTCTATGAGGTTACAACATCTACACAGACAGAAAAATTGAAGCAAAGTGACCGGACATTATCATTAAAGGCCAAATAGAAAAAAAAACTTGCTTATTAAATTATATGGCTTGTCCAGAGGATTGTAACATTCGAAAAACTGTCAAAAATATAAAGATTATTAGCTTTCCCAAGGGTACTTGCACAAAAATGAGTATAAGAAACCCGACTGAAAATGGAAATCAGATCCCCTTTTCGCATCATTATTTATAACACCACCCGAACTTCCAACCTTACAGTACCTAGTATTTCCAAGCGGTCAGCCATCTAGGTACTGACCAGGTTCGATGTTGCTTAACTTCGGTGATCGTATCAGAATCTGAGTTTCAACGTGATATGGCTGTAGCACGTCTTATCGTATCTTCCTGGTCTTTCATTGCAGCTTAACTTAATCCTTGGCCACAAGAAAAAGGGCGATTCTAATGTATTTCAATATTCAAAGAATTTCATCGGTTTTTGCTTTTGCTTTTTTTTTTCTTTTTTTTTTCTTCTTTTTTTTGTTATTTTTGGCACTTATTTTTCAAGTTATATTTTTGTCTTTGGTGCAGCTTCCTCGGGAAAAATAAGGCTTCTGAAAAATTTCAAACAATTTTTTTTTAATTTTTCGAAAAGATCAGAAGCTGCGTCACAGCTGTGATCTCATATTGCCTTCTGTTAATCAAAATAACTAACATCGTATGAAGAATCAGGATATAAAATGAAGATTTTACGTCACGCAG
Organism: Ascarosepion bandense; assembly: GCA_037127315.1. Taxonomy (NCBI): domain Eukaryota; kingdom Metazoa; phylum Mollusca; class Cephalopoda; order Sepiida; family Sepiidae; genus Ascarosepion; species Ascarosepion bandense. The sequence continues at coordinate 1,683,835 of JBBBDQ010000205.1, forward strand.
GGTGGATTGTTATGCGATATCGGTCCTTCAATAAGCCAGCGAATGCTGGACAATCTCATCAAAGATGAGGGAAAGACTGAAATAAACAAAAATGTGATTCTACAGAGGGATACTGAGGATAACATGAATCGACTATGTTAGTCACTGCGAGGTTTTGAAGAGCAAAGAAACGAATTAACATCGAGAAAATACAGCTGAAGTTTCTGTGAGATGTAATGAGGAAGGATAGCTTGGAGAATCTGATACTCACAGGTCAGATAGGGGAGACAAACGAAAAGGAAACTAATACTTAACATCAGGAAAAGACAGCTGAAGTTTCTGTGAGATGTAATGAGGAAGGAGGGCTTGGAGAATCTGATACTCACATGTCAGAGAGAGAATGGAAATAAAAAGGAAAGTAATACTTAACATCAGGAAAGGACAGCTGCAGTTCCTGGGACATGTAATGAGGAAGGAGTGCTTGGAGAATGTGTTACTCACGGGACAGATAGAGGGAAAGTGAAACGGGTTAGCAATGCCTGGCATACTGTTTGGACCTGTACAGACGGATGCCGTAGTAGGGTTTGGGGATGAAACAGAAGAATGTCTGTTAAGTACTACAAGGGATAGGGAGATGTGGAGAACCATGATCGCCTTTGTCCTGAAGGGACACAGCACACAGAGAGAGAAAGAGAGAGTGAAGAGAGAGAGAGAGTTATCCCTATTTGAAATATAACAAGCAAGTAAAAAAAAATAAAGTAACCGAGTTTTTTTTACCAGAGGACGAAAACTGCGACATCGAAATCCGAAAACGCTTTTGTACAGAAAAAGGTGCCTTCCAGAAATCAAGAAATGTATTAAGAAACAGGAAAAAATTCTGTTGGAAAGAAAGAAAAGCGTTACTATGTAATATTGCTCTTTCTTTATGGCAGTGAGTGCTGGCTAATCTTTTCTCAAACGAAATAAAGAACTGAGGCAACAGAAATGTGTTTCTACTGATGAGTGTCATGAATACGACGAACCGATCATGTGAGCAACAATCAAGATTTAGACAAAATGAAAACAAAATGGACATTTATATATAACATCAGAAAGAGACACTTGGCATTTCTATGAAAAATAATGAAAATAGCGGGGTTGGAGAATTTGACACTCACAGGGCATATTGAATGTAAGAGAGCTTATAAAATTTGATACGCACAGGATATATTGGAGGTAAAAGGGCTTATAAAATTTGCCACAGAACATATTGACAAGAGGGCTTATAAAATTTGTTACCCACAGGACATATTGAAGACAAAAGGGCTTATAAAATTTGTTACCCACAGGGCATATTGAAGGCAGGAGGGCTCGGAAAATTTGACACTCACAGGATATATTGAAGTTAAAAGAAACATAGAAAAGAACAGAATAACGTAACTAATGAAATTGTGTTTGTGGTTTTTAGAAAATAAATTATAAGAGATCTTCAAAAGAACACTTACAAAAAGCTAAAAAGGACAGGAAAATGTGGAGCGCCATGATTACCTGTGTGGTGAAATAACATGGAAGATGGAAGAAGAATGTCCGAACCAAATTATTTTTAAAGATTGGGGTTACTTTTCCGAGAAAAATGTAGAAATCTAACGAGCGAAGGATCTCTTAGACACTGACCAACAAATATACTAAATCAAGGTGAAATCTTCTCTCCGTAGAATCGTCAGGCTAACAAAATGTTCACGACATGATTTTTGGATCACGGAATGTATAAACAATCAAGATATCTGGTTTCTTTGTTGTCACGAGAAAAGCAACTTTAAAAAAAAATTATCAATGGCGACTAACTATTCCCAAGATTATTCGTTATAGCGCGCATACCACCAGACTGAAAGACATCCAAGAAAAATATCTAAACTTATTTAAAAATGGTACTTTGTCTGTATGTGTGTGTGTGTGTGTGTGTGTGTGTGTGTGTCCGTTACCTATAGACTCTGAAACGGCTGAACCGATTTTCTTGAAAATTTACACAGTTGTACTATAAGCGTCTGCGAGTGTTCTTAGCTAGGTTTTGTGTCGCGGTGCACCAGATAAATATTGAAAATCTATAATCGAAAAAATCAGGTTATAGAAGGAGTGGTTAGATTTTAATCACATTTGATACACTCATTGACAAAGACATAAGAAACAATATTCAGAAGTTTCAAGGTTGCAGTACTTACAATAGTACAGAAAATCGATAATATATATATATATATATATATATATATATATATATATATATATATATATAAGGCAAGATATTTGTGTGTATGTGTCTGTTTATCTGCATGTATGTCTGTATTTTTTTCAGCTTTTTTATTTTAGTTTTTGCTTCGGGTTTGGCTCTAAGTAGGTATAATTGTAGTTCATAGTCTCAGCCATGATTCCATTTACTCAGAGGACTTATTTAGCCTTCAAAATTCAGTTGGCAACGAAAAAACATATTTGATATCGATACCAGGAAATCAAAATTTGACTTACATCCGTTCATTTTTCTTTCGATCTACGGTTTCGCTTTAACTGGAAACAATTATTGCTTTTTAATCTTTCGTGCCAACGTCCAAAGAGTCTGAGCTCCAGGACCATGGATTCGTTTTAAAGCTTTCATTACACCCGAGCAACGCCGGGTTATACTGCTAGTCAGTCAGTTAAGTTCCATACGTGAAACACGCTTGGGAGATCATGTCTCGAAAAGACATGACTAATTGGGCAGAAGATTATCCAGCAGTAGGTTGCCATTGCTTTCTGCGGTAGACTGGTTGCCAGCCAAGGCTATAGAACCCAATCTGTCCTTATTATTTAATCCATAACTGGAAGGAAGAGACGGATTAATACCTTTCCCAAGGGTATTTGCGCGTAAGTGAATGCAATGAATTCAACTGGAATTCGAACTCGGGGGATGTCCTTAAACATTATTGAGAACTCTTATAAAAACGGTCAAAATCTCCGGAATAGCGATTAATGAATATTGTATTGTTAGTAATTATTCCTCTATGTGACGTATTCTTTCATGAAAAGGCGATCATGGTTTTCCCCCATCTCCCTATCACTAGTTACACTTGGTACGCTTTCTCTTGTTACCCCTCCAAAAACCTGCTCTGACTTATTTGTTCAAGCAGCAAAAAGAGCAACACAAAATGCCACATACAGATGGGGGATACTAGAATCCAGCAAGTACAAAAATTTAATTACCTATCAAACAACAATGGTTTCTCTTGCAATGGAGAACACAAGTTCAAATCCTGCCAGAGGGAGCATTTTTTTTTAATATTGAGTGTCTATATAATTATAAGTGTTGGTTCCACAAATTGGTTCATGGGAAGGAGTTATTCCATGGGAACTTACTTTTCACTGATAGAATACTGATAGTTGCTACTATTTAAGTAGCATAGCATGCTCTTTCCATGAAGGTTTGAACTGAATAAATATATATATATATATATATATATATATATATATGGATTTGAATCTGACAGAATGATAGAATAAGGAACAAATAGGAAATGTTTATAAATTTAACATATTTCACTTTTGTTAATGCTTCATCAGAAAATTAAATATGAATGTGAAAAGAAAATTTTGATATTTTGTGTTGTTTGTTTTTTATTGTTTAAGAAAACCCAATGCGCATCTGTCCCATCAAACAACAATGGTTTCTCTTGCAATGGAGAACACAAGTTCAAATCCTGCCAGAGGGAGTGTCCTTTTTTAAATATTGAGTGTCTATTCAAGTATGGATATCTCCTAGAAATAAAGTTTAAAGTGATAACAATTTGTTAGATTAACGAATAAAAACTCATTACTTTTTTTTACACACATGAAGAAGATTTTTAAAAAGAGTTTGTCAAACAAATAAGTCTTAAGAAATCAGTCTTACAGGTAAAGTCTGCTTACCTGTGAGCTGGGCAACTCCTGACTGTAAGATCTTTTCACTCACCATGAAGGTTGTTCCAACAGATATGTTCATTTCTACAATTCAAATAAAAAGATTCTGGTGAATACAAAATTCAAAGAAAGATATAAATCTTTTTTATCTTATTTTAATTGTTTCATCTTAGCTAAAACAATTTTTAAAAAATGATCAAAGTTAAAATAAAATTCAAAGTCTGGCATTGTTACAAAATTACATTTCTTCCGTTTATCACCCAATATCATCATTTTTCTCAGCAAATTTATTTTTGGATCACTAACAATACAGTAAAATACAGGTGGGGGATACTAGAATCAAGCAAGTACAAAAATTTAAACATCTAGGAATTGTTCTAACAGGAGATGGAAAATGCGACACAGAGATCCGAAGGTGAATTGGCATAGTGAAGGACGCATTCCAGAAGCTGAGTAAAGTACTAAGACACAGGAAAATTTCCCTAGAAACAAAGAAGAGAGTGCTAGATTGCTATGTGATGTCAGTTCTTCAAAACAGCAGTGAATGCTGGACAATATCATCAAAGATGAGGAAAAAACTTGAAGCAGCAGAAATGTGGTTTTACAGACGGGTGCTGCAGATATCATGGACCAAACATGTGAGCAATGATGAAGTTTTGAAAGAATGGCATTGAAAAGAAAACTAAGAGTGAGCATCAGGAAGAGACAACTGAAGTTCCTGGGACATGCAATGAGGAAGGAGGGCTTAGAGAACCTTATACTGACAAGCCAGATAGAAGGAAAAAGAGACAGAGGAAGGCAGCGGATAACATATTTGAAGGGCCTGATCAGGTGAATGACAGAACGGGGACTGCGTTGAGTAACAGGAGAAAACATATTAAGACCACCAGGGATAGGGAGACGTGGAAAGCCATGATCGCCCACGTCCTGAAAGGATAAGGTACATAGAAGAAGAAGATTCAGTGCCAGGCAGATTTTCTTGCCAGAATTCATCTTGCACATTTATAAATTTAATATTGCTGCCATATCTGGTCTGGTGCTCAAAATTATCAAAAAAATTCAAAGAAGCGTCTGTAATGTTACCAGTCCTGACTTGACATTTTGACTTCAATCTCTTTCTCATTGTTGCAATGTGGCTTCTTTCCGTTTATTTTTCTATAATTATTTTCATAGCAATTGTCATAGTGAACTCTCCTCTTTGGTAACTTGACCAGATGAATTTGAGCATACTGAAATAGTAGCAACAAAATCTCACCATTTTACTTTTGAACTAGCTGAATGTAACCGTAAGTTACATTCTAATAATCTCTTTTCTCATACTTCTAGGAAGTGTTATAGCAGAAGATGGAAAATGCGACACAGAGATCCGAAGGTGAATTGGCATAGTGAAGGACGCGTTTCAGAAGCTGAGTAAAGTACTAAGACAAGAAAATTTTACTAGAAACAAAGAAGAGAGTGATAGATTGCTATGTGATGTCAGTTCTTCAATACGGCAATGAATGCTGGATAATATTATCGAAGATGAAAGAAAAACTTGAAGCAGGGGAAATGTGGTTCTACAGAAGGATGCTGTGGATATCATGGACCGAGTTTGTGAGCAATGATGAGGTGTTTGAAAGAACGGCAACGAAAAGAAAATTAATAGTGAGCATAAGGAAGAGACAACTAAAGTTCCTGGGACATGCAATGAGGAAGGAGGGCTTGGAGAACCTGATACTAACAGGGCATATAGAGGGGAAAAGAGACAGAGTAAGGAAGCGGATAACATATTTGAAGGGCTTGAGCAGGTGGATGACGGAACGGGGGTTGCGTGGTGTAACAGGAGAAAACTTACTAAGAGCCACCAGGGATAGGGAGACGTGAAGAACCATGATCGCCTGAAAGGATAGGGCACTCAGAAGAAGAAGAAGAAGAAGAAGAAGAAGCCTATAATATAAATGTATAGAAACTAGCAAGGTCATAAAGTAGGGGATCAGTTTATATATTTATTATAATATATAATTGATCCCCTATTTTATGTCCACATTATAATTTCTTATTTGATTTTCAAATTCTGATTAGGGAAGAATCCACCTCTTTTCAATAATGATTATCTACGCAGGCATATCTTGTAGATTTATTTCTTCTTCTTTTAGAAGCATTGTCTCTTCCGGTGATCATGATCTTCCACATCTTCCTATCCCTAGTGACTTTTAGCATGCTTTCTCCTGCTAACCCACCCAAACCTCGGCTGCCATACACTTGCACAAGCTTGTCAATTATGGTACTCGTTGCTTTCCCTGTCTCTTTTCCCCTCTATCTGACCTATGAGTATCAGATTCTCTAAACCCTCCTTCATTATTACATGTACCAGAAAATTTAGCTGTCTTTTCCTGATGTTAAGTATTAGTTTCATTTTATTAAAGACCAGACTCTTGGAGGGAGAAGAGATGTATTATATTATTAACTAGTAATTAGTGGGGGATCAGTTTATTACTTCATAACAATATAAAACCGATCCCCGATTTATGTCCAGTAGAAGCTTTAATCATGTTTTCAACTATTATTTTCTTTGGCCGTTAAGTGTCATACCTAATACACGCTTTGGGCGATCATGTCTCGAAAGAGACATGACTGACTAAGCAGAAGATTTTCCCGTCGTATTTCTTTCTGCTGTAGACTGGCTACCAATCAAGGCTATAGAACCAAATGTGTCATGCTATACAATCCTTTTATCCAGATCAGTCAACCAAGTTCCATACATGATGCACGCTTTGGCGTTGATATCTCTGTCGATCCATGTCTGTGTAATAGGTTTTCCCGCAGTAGGTTGCCATTTCTGCGGTAGACTGGATGACAACCAAGTCTATAGAATCTAATCTGTCCTGCTATTTAACTGGCGGCAGAAGAGATGGATTAATACCTTTTCCAAGGGTTATTTGCGCAAAAGGGAATGCAAGGAATTCAACTACAATTCGAACTTCGCTTTCTGATTTTTCATTCTGAGCCAATATTTATTACACAATATCATGAAGGAAAAATGATTTTAAATAATACATTAGAGAATAAAACCTGCTGTTGAAATATGATTAAACAAATATGATACTTCTGACACTTCCTAAACTGGACAAAGTAAGGACTCCGAAGACTTTACAATCGGAATAGGATGTTGGCAGACAATTTATTAAAAAAAGGAAGACTGCCATCAAAGATTCTATCACCGAATTAATTAAAACAAGAAGAATTTTCTCATAAGACATTAAATGGTTGTCTTGGTTTCAGTTGTCTAATTCTTTGCCATTTTGATTTCGTTTCAGTGTCAACAGATTTCTAAATTTTAAAGTGTCAAAAATGCTGCGAAAGTTCCTTTTATACAGCTCAAAAATAATTTAAAAATCATGGCAAAGGCTTTGGAAATTTACTACATTATTCAGCATGTGTACGACTTAAAAATAATAATGACCTCACTATAATACTCGGAATATATAATGAGGTCATTCAAGTTTAATTTACAATATTATTCAAAATATGAGGGTCATTTAATAAATAAGGTGAATTTTTAGGTATAAGGACTTCTACGAGGGTCATTCAATAAATAAGGTGAATTTTTCGGTATAAGGACTTCTATGAGGGTCATTCAATAAATAAGGTGAATTTTTCGGTATAAGGACTTCTACGAGGGTCTTTCAATAAATAAGGTGAATTTTTCGGTATAAGGAATTCTACGAGTGTTATTCAATAAATAAGGTGAATTTTTCCGTATAAGAACCTCTACGAGGGTCATTCAATAAATAAGGAGAATTTTTCTGAATAAGGATTTCTACAAGGGTCGTTCAATAAATTGGGTCAATTTCTCATTATGAGAACTTCTACGAGAGTCATTTAATAGATAAGGCGAATTTTTCCGTATAAGGATTTCTACAAGAGTCATTCAATAAATAATTTGAATTCTTCGGTATAAGGACTTCTACGAGAGTCATTCAATAAATAAGGGGAATTTTTCCGAATAATGATTTCTACGAGGGTCATTCAATAAATAAGGTGAATTTTTCGGTATAAGGAGTTCTCCGAGAGTGTATTCATTAAATAAGGTGAATTTCTCGGTATGAGGACGTCTAGTACAAATAGAAGCTTACTTTTTTTTTTAATTTTTAGGGTACTTTTTTTTCAAAGGGATTTATTTTTGTTTTTTTGGTTTTTTTTGCAGATTGAAAAAAAAACTTTAAAAGTTTTGGATATTAACAAAGATGGCCGGTCAAGAAGCATGCTCCATGATTGAACAGAGGTCATTTATCAAGTTTTCGGTTTCTGACGGGTGCACACCAGTTGAAATTCATAGGAGAATGTCAACTGTGTATGGTGCCACATGTTTCAGCCAAAACCTTTCTACAAGTGGGCTAAATTGTTTAAAGAAGGACGGAGCAATTTTGAGGATGAAGGCAGTCCTGGATGGCTCAAAGAAGTGAGATTTCCGGAGGTGATTGAATCAGTCAATGTCCTCATTCAATCTGACAGAAAGGTGACAGTGGATGACACTGCAAAGACATTGAACCTATCCGTTGAACAAATGCAGGGGTCATCAGTCACATGTAGTTGTCTTGCATCAAGACAACGCAATGCCTCACACAGTGAGCCCAAACGGTGCAAATGAGCTGGGCTCGGAACTGTTCCCTCATCCCCCTTATAGCCCAGACCTTGCCTCTTCAGACTTTCACCTGTTTTGTCCCTTGAAAGCGTTCACACGAAGTTTTAAAGTGACGATGAAGTTAAAAAGTTCTCTGAGTGATTGACTGAGACATCAGTCCAAAGATTTTTACGCTGAGGGAATACGGAAGTTTGCGCACAGATGGGAAAGTGTGTGACACTGCTGGGAGACTACGTTGAAAAACAATTAAGCTTCTATCTGTATTAGAAGTCTTTATACCGAAAAATTCACCTTATTTATTGAATGACCCTCGTATATACTCCTTATTCAATATGAAAAATCCGTATTAATACGTATTAATCTACATTAATCCATATTTTCTACTATTCTAAAACGCAAATTTTTTTTTTCAAATGCAAAGATAGCAAAATGCAGATATTTAGTTAAAATCTAAAGAAGAATCTGCAAGATTATCGGTCCTGACCTGGCATCTCGTATCAGCCACTTTCTCTCTGCTGTAATGCAACTTCCCTGTGCCTTTTCTATAAATACTTTCATGGTAACTGTTCTGATGAACTTTTTACTACGGCAGCTAGACTTTATGAACTGAAGCGCAGTACTTGATTGGCGGCAAGGTCTCGTCATTTTACTGTTGAAATGCTTAAATGTAACCGTAAGTTCATTGCTAACAGTTTCTTTTAGCGCAGTTCTCGCTTGTGGAACTCTTTTCCGGATTTTGCTTTCCAGACAATATTGATCTTGATTTAAAATATGAATATGTATCTGCTTTCTTACACTTCTTTTATTGATCTCTCTACTGAATAATGTCTTCATTTTCTTATTCTTTCACAGTTAGTAACCCCCATTGTATCTTCGGGGCGTTATTACCTTGCTTGTTTTGAAATTATTTAAAAATCTTTGTTGAAGTTTTCATAGATGAAAATTATCGGTATCATTGTTTGACTCGTATTTATTTTATCTTAATTTAAATTTGGATGAAAGATATTCTAATTAGTTATTAATGGTGTTGACAGTAACTGCATCGTTAAGAAAAAATAAACGTTTTATACAAAAGCATAGCAACTAATATTCTGTTGAATTAATCTCATTATTTAAAAAATATTCCTCTGCTTTTCAGGTAGTAAAGCCGGGTCATTTGCTAAGTCGAGCTTACAGAACAAATTAATTACATAAAATGATTTCTACAATTTATGAATATAACCCAACTATGCTTTTGTTGCATTCAATTTCTTTTAAAACTTTTTCAAAAAGTCTGCTGTATTTTTCAAAATGTCTGCTGTATTTTCACGTCATGTAGAGATGGCGGGAAATACAGCAGCCTTTCTTCCCGCCATACGATACGTGACTCCTTCTTTTTTTTCATATTTTATACTGTATTAAGCAGGACTGATTACAAATTAAGAATAAATATATTTTTACATTTTAAGAATTTGTTAAGTTATCTTTTAAACGACTTGTCAACCCATAGTGGGTTTTTTCAAACGGATACATATTTTGGGCTTGTGAGGATTTTTTTTCTTTTTTGTTTTTTTGTTGTTTTTTTTTTGGTAGGAGTGAAAAAGAGATAACAATGACTTTTCCAGAGACAAGTTTTACTATTTTACCCATAAGAGGGGGGAAAAGAGATGGACTCATAACTATTCAGAGGATATTTAAGGAATCTAGTCGTCTGAGCATATTTTGTTTTGCCTTCCGTAGAATGAATTTACATAGAAAACTACCCTATATATAAACTTTAAGAAAATTTATTATTTTTTTATTTTTGAAATATGCATGAATTGGAGCGCTTAATATACCTTATTTTTCTATGTGTTGTTTCTCTTCTGGACGTTATTGATAATGGCTCCCCACAATTTCCTGTCTTTTTTTCTTTTGTTTTCTCTCCTAAACCTTGTTCAGCTATCAATTTACTCAAGCTCACTAGATAATATGGTGCGTTGTTTGCTTCTGACCTCTTGATTTCAACCTGCCATGTGAGTATCAAACTTTCCATGTCGTCTTTCCTTATTATGTGCTCTAGAAATTTCGACTTTCTTCCTCATGTTACGTATAAGTGTCCATTTTGTTTCCATTTTCTCTAAAACTTTACCGCAGTTCTTGTATCAATATGTATTCATAGTATTTTTTTAATCATCTGACCCCAAGCATTGGGGTAGATATAAAAAGAACTATATATAATATATAATGAAAAATGAAAACCGAGATAAATGTATCCAGTATAAAGATCAAGCGTCCATATTTATTGTTTTAAGTTCACTCATGTACAAATGTGTTTTTAAAAAGGATGACTTCAAGCGTTGTCCCTATTCTAAGTTCTTTGGTAAAAGTAGAGAATTATTCATTCTCTAATTGCAGAATTTGAAACTGATCTTTAAGTTCAGTTTGTTTTCTTGTACAAAAGCTGTTTCTCACGAGTTCATATTAGGCGATCACTTCCCCATCATAAACGGACTGAAATATTCAGGATCACGGACCGTGAGGCTGTTCTAACATTACATCATGCCTTTAAGGAAAACATGTTTGTTTTGTCCGGACTTCAATCTCAACCAATTAATCCCTTGATTCTTTTGACATCTGCTTGTCAGAAGCCTAACAACTTGGCACATTTAGCTCGAAAAAGAAAGCAAATATATTTTGGCGGGAAAATGTAAGTGAAAAGAGATTTTCTCTCGAAGCGCGTTCGACACAAGTTATTTTTTTTTTTAAGTGGGGTTATTTTTGGGGAGAGGAGGGCTTCATTTTAACTTGCTTTCTTTCCATTGTGAAGAAAAGTCGAATGTTGGCAGGAACTGAAAGACAGTTTCAATGCGTTTCCGATTTGACTTCTGAAATCGGCGATCAGTATTGAGAGGAGATCATATTATTAGTGTGAAAATGGTGTAAACAAGACAGACACACATTTTGAATTGTAAAGTTAATATCTATATATCTATCTATCTATCTGTATAATTTAGGTGTATATATATATATATATATATATATCCGCAGACAGATCTGTTTTGCTGTATCACACCTCATCAGTACTGTTAGACATCCGATTGCTTTTTACCCAGAATTGAAACCCGACCGAATTGGCTTATATATATATATATAAGTAAATTAACCTAGTCAGTCAACAAACCTACCAAGGTTTCACCTAAACGGATCTTCAGGGAAGGTTGGCTCCTTTTGTTATTGATTACTCGTCTCGGTTTTTTTCTTTGTGCTACGTACTGGCTCGGTCCAAATTGCTTTGGCTGATGTTCATGTGCTTAGCGCTTTCTTGTTCAACAACCATTTTTCCTTCCGCGTATATACGCGGAGAGTTTTTCGAAACGAGTATAGTGATAAATTTGCATATACATATATATATATATATATATATATATATATATATATATATATATTCATCCCCAGATAGATCTGTTTCGCTGTATCACAGTTCATCAGTACGGTTAGACAGCCGATTGTTTTTTACCCAGGATTGAAACCCTACCGAATTGGCGTCAGTCGGCGATTCTACCTCTGAGCTATGGGCGCTCGGTAAAAGTAGGCAGACTTTTTAGCGTGTATATTATCATTATACATGCCCAATACCTGAGAATGTTCTAATTCATTGCTGATGCGTAGTTTTAGTGCAAAGAAGTTGTCACTTTAACTGAACAGGTTCATACCGACTTCGAAGTTTCGTGAGGACACCGTTACGATGTCGTCAGTGATGTTTTTTTTAACTTCTCTTGAATTCCTGTAACCAACGAGAAAAAAGTAAATCAAACAATCACAATCGTGAATGTTCCCAGTTACACCAGTTTCTTTATAAATAGGAAAAGACAAATTTTAAAAATTAAACATTACGTTTATATTTTTTTTTTAATCATCTCACCCCAAGCAGGGCATTCCACTGCCACTATTGCGCATGGGACTACATAGGGCAAGGTAAAGAGAAGGAGTGGTTAGACATAGGGAATGTCAGGAGGAAGGTGACAGATGAGTAAGGATAGCGAGGATGAGGGTTGGGCAGATGGGAAGAGTGTTTGATAGAATGGGAGCAGGTTAGTGTGTTAGGAGGTGTGTATTGACCTTACATTTAAACTCCTGGAGATTGTAGACGTCGGGGATAAATGAGAAATCTATAATATAAGAGACCTCCGACAGAATGTGTTGACAGTTTCCCCTATGACTAGGGAACACGTGTTCGAATCCTGCTGAAAGTGGAATATTTTTAATTTTTTCATTATCTTTTATTTTATTCTCTCTCTTTCTCTCTCTCTCTCTCTCTCTCTCTCTATATATATATATATATATACATATATATATATATTCACTAATGAATTAGAGCACTCTGGCTATTGGGCGTGTATAATGATAATGTACATGCTGAAAAGTTTGCCTTCTTCTACCGAGCGCCCATGGCCCAGAGGTAGAATCGCCGACTGACGCCACTTCGGTCGGGTTTCAATCCTGGGTTAAAAGCAATCAGAGTCTAACCGTACTGATGAGCTGTGATACAGCGAAACAGATTTGTCTGCGGATATATACATATAAAATAAAATAAAATAAATTTAGAAGTTAAAAACCGTTGTATGATCATTTCTACATGAAATCCCGAAGAGAGATTTCACGCATCATCGACAACTTATACTCAAAATAAAATGATATTACCGGCGGAAGTTCAAAAATTTCAAAAAATTTACGTCACAGAAAAAAATGGATAGGTGGTATTAATGTCTATTTTTAGATTTTGGACAAAATTACTTTTAAATTGAGTTGTATTACCTCTTTTCAACAAAATTTATTGGTTCACTTTTTCCTCCTTCCCCGTTAACTGAAACTGCCTTGTTTAGTTCCTCTTTCTCTATTTCTCTATCTTCTTAAATACCCCAGTATCTCTCATATTTCAGTCGCTCTGCTTTTTCCACTAATGAACTCACATTCTTTTTTTCTGCCTCACTTTTTCTAACCACTCAGTGTATTATCTTATTTTTTCTTCCTCATCCATCATTCTCGTCATGAATAGCTCAATGTTAGTCGGCTTGTCTTGCTAGAACCTATTATATAATGTTTCCATATATTTTCGGGGGCTCCTGCTATTCATCTTGAGGTTCTCAGCAAACCCAAGTCTATTGAACAGGTTAAGAGGCTCATCCCTTGTTCCCTGTTTAGGATGTGGTTTCCGGCTTTCTCTTTTCCAATCTTTTCACTATTACGTAGCCACCTGCACATCAGTGGCGTTATTGCCTTGCTCGGGGTGATACGATTAAAAAAAAATAATAATAATCGACCCTGACTTGGCAGCCCGCATTCAGTCACTTTCCCGTCGACATGATGTGGCACTCTTCTGTCTTTTCTACAAGTAATTTCATGGCTACAACTAGTAGCTTTTTTCCCAAGTGCTATTTACGCGTGTTACTAAACTGCCATCAAGGTCCCACCTTTTTGCCGCCGAAAGAGTAAAATGTAACTTAATCTCCTATTCTAATAGTTAATTTTCTAGCACTTTCCGTATGTGGAAGTCTCTTCCGTTTGTTCGCTTCCCTGATAGCTACACTCTTCAAAAGTTTGTAGGCAATCTTTTATCTCCTTGATTTCCGTCTTTGTTTTATCGTTCTTCGGGATCCGCTCTATATATATTTTTTCTTTCATTGAGCACTAGAGGCACTTTCGCCTTGTTTAAAGTGAAACGATTAAAAGAAAAAAAAATGGGTAGCAAGTTCGATCCTCACTGAGCGCTCCAAACATTCGGCCTTGTGCCACATCTAAGCTACCCTTAGAAAATTAACTCTCATTCTCTTCATTAAACACATGATTTTTCCCATAACTCTCTCTCTCACACACACACTCTGTATATCTTATCAACAATCTTTCTGCTGTATCTCTCTCCCTAACCGGCTTACGGCCATATCACGTTGAATACACCGGTTCTCGCTCGATCACTGAAGTTAAGCAACGTTAAACCTGGTCAGTTCTTAGATGGGTAACCGCATGAGAATACCAGGTGCTGTAAGCGTTTAGTGACGGATGTGCATTCTGGTGCAGTGGATATCGCCTCGGAAAGAGAAATCGGTAGGCGAGTTCGAATTCCAGTTGATTACCCTGCATTCAATTAAGACCTGGTACCCTAGGGAAAGGTATTAACCCGTCCCTTCCCTCCAGTTATGGGTTAAATAACAGGGTAGGATTTTGGGACCCTGCCCCTTACAAAAAAAAGAAATCCCAATGAATCTTGATACTCGAAAAGAAAAATTTATTACTAGACACAAAACTTATATAAAAACAACAATAAATTGTTGAAAGAAAATGTATTACCAGCAATAAATAAATAAAATTTAGTTGGTAATGAATGACTCGCCGAGGTGTTCATTTGCCATAAAACAAAAACAACCAACCAACAACTCTCCCTAACCATGATTATGAATATACTTGTTTGTTTTTTTTTCCATTTTTTTAAATTTCATTTTTTTTCTCTTCTTATCCCCTAAATAAACTACCATTCTTTTTCTTTTCATTCTCCCCTAACACACACAGTGAGTTAGGGGAGAATGAACAGAATTTTTTTTTTCTCTCTTTTCCTTCCTTCTTCATTCTTGTTAATTTTCATCTATGTTTCGTATCATTTCGAGACATGGCAGATCATGGCTCTCCACAATTTCCTATCATTTGTAGCTCTTAGTAAAAGTTTTCGTTCGTTCTTACCTCTCATTTAACTGTGTTTTAACTTTTTTTTTTTTGTAAAGATTTTTCCATTTTTATCAGAATATGATTAACGCAATTATTTCAGAACTGAGTGAAAATCAGGAAGATATCACATTTGCTGACACTTGAACTCATTTAGAATAAGCGAAAACGTTGCACTAAAAGCAGACATGACTTGTAATATATGAAGTTCCTGAAAATTTCACCATTTCTTTAATAATTTCTTTAATTTGTTGTCCTCATCTTTGTTGACATATTTACGATGTTTACCGACTATCTTTAGGTAATAGAAATTTTTAACTGGACCCTTTATTTCGTTCACTGGAGTTGAGTTTTCTATACCTTATGGTGCAGTGGATATCGACTCGGAACCACAAATCGGAGTTGCCGAGTTTGAATTCCAGTTCAATTCCTTGCATTCACTTACGCACAAATACCCTTTCGAAGGGTATGAATTCGTCTCTTCCCTCCAGTTATGGGTTAAATAATAGGACAGATGGGTTCTATAGCCTTGTCTAGAAGCCAGTCTACCGCAGAAAGCAATGGAAACCTACTGTGGGATAAACTTCTGCCCAGTCAGTCATGTCTCTTTCGAGACATGATTGCCCAAGCATGTATAACGTAGGGCACTTAACTGACTGACGGAATATAATAGTTGAAAACATGATTAAGGCTTCTACTGGGTATAAGATGGGGGATTGGTTTTCTATTGTTTTGAAGTAATAAACTGATCACCCTCTAATTGTTACTTAATACAATATAGATAATGTAAATAAATAAAATGAGATTAAATAAATTTAATACCTCCTTTCAGAAATACAAACATTTCTTTTGCTATTATATCTTTATGTATAAACTTTCTTTTAATGCTTTTCGAGTATTTTTTATGCTAATTTGCCATTATAAAGAACTGAGTCTAGTAAGTATGACAGACAATATAAGTTCCAGATCTTCTTTACTTCACTAGATTCGGAATAAGTTTAAAATGGCGTCATATATACATACTAAACCTATGCGCCGAAACCGTTTCATACCAATGTCTACACTGTTTATATCTAGATATCAGTTAAATATATGGATCGGAATCCGACAAGATGAATAGAATAAGTAAAGAACAAGTAGGAAAATAGTGTCTTTAATCTAATATGTTTAACTTTCAACAAGCTTCCCCAGAGATTTATTGAAGACGAATGATTTAAAAATTCCAAGTGATAGCATATTGATTGAGGTATAGTTTCATTGGTCAGATACGTGTCACGTGTGATAAAGCAAGAGATGCATATTAAATGAAGAAAAAAAAAACTTGTGTTTGTTTAACTGTGTGTTCTAACGCGTTTTTTTTTATGAAATAACAGAAATCAGTTATGAATGTATGAGTTGAGAGAAATCATAAACTCTTTACTGATTCATAAACGCACATATTCACACATGATTTCTTTATTGGATCTGAGACATGATCGCCTAAGCGTGTATCACAAATGGCACTTAATTGAGTGACTGAATATAATAGATGGAAACATAAGTAAAGTTTCTAGTGGGCGTAAATTGGGGGATCGGTTTTCTATTGTTATGAAATAATAAACTGATCTCCCACTAATTACTACTTAGTAATATAATATTATCTGATCCATCTCGTCTCCGTCCAGATGTGGGTTAAATAGCAGGACAGATTGGCTGGCAACCAGTCTACCGAGGAAAATAATGGCTACGTACTGTGGTAAGTTTTCTGTCCAGTTTGTCATGTTTCTTTCAAGACATGATCGCCCAAATCGTTTATCACGTATGGCACTTAATTGACTGACTGAATATAATAGTTGGAAACATAAGTAAAGCTTCTGGTGAGTATAAAGTAGGGGTTCAGTTTTCTATTGTTATGAAGTAATAAGCTGATCCCCCACTAATTACTACTTGCTAATATGATAATGTTGAAAATCTTTTGCATATTCATGTTTATTTCGAGACATGATCACCCAAAGCGTTTATCACGTATGGCACTTAATTGACTGACTGAGTATAATAGTTGGAAATATAAGTAAAGCTTCTGGTGGTCATAAAGTGAGGAGTCACTTTTCTATTGTTATGAAGTAATAAACTGATCCCCCATTAATTACTACTTACTAATATAATAATATATGATTCATCTCTTCTCCGTCCAGATGTGGGTTAAATAACAAGACAGATTGGGTTCTATAGCCTTGGCTAGCAACCGGTCTACTGCAGAAAGTCACGGCAAACTACTGTAGGATGATCTTCTGCCCTGTCAGTCATGTTTCTTTCGAGACAGGATCACCCTAGCGTGTATCTCGAATAGTAATTAACTGACTGAATAAGGAAGACGGGCTTAGAGAAACTAATGCTCACGAGAAGGGATAGAGTTTGAAAGAGACAAGGAAAAGCAACGCATGACATACTTGATGGACTTGAGCCGATGGATGGTAGGGCGTGGACTGATTTGGTTCACAGAAGAAAGCGTATTAAGAGTGACAAGTGATAGGGAGATGGGGAAGGCCATGATCGCCTACGTCCTGAGAAAACAAGAATATTATAATATTGCCCGTATTTTTTCATGAGACGAAGGATTATCAACCATCATTAAATATTAACTAGTATTTCTTTCGTCTTTTTATCGTTATATTTACAACAGTAGTAATATTATATTGAGTAGGAATATTATCTTGACAGATTTTATTAGTGGAAACATTATCAGGGATTATTAATTTTCAATTCAAACTTCTTTCATCTTAATTCTGACTTTAATTGACAATAGTAAATATTAAAGCAATTTTATCTTCAAACATTTCATTGTTTAAGCAGTCACAACATTTATTTTATTCTGAGTCGTATTTCTTTCAGCTTAATTTTAGTTGTTTTAGTTTTTGCATATTAATTTTTTTAGAAATTATTTTATAATGTTGAAATTGTACATGAATTGAAGCATAGTCACCGATATTTAATTTGTTTTTATTTGTTCTTTCATGTTAACAGGACAGATTGGTTTCTATAGCCTTGGCTGGCAACCAGTCTACAGCAGAAAATAATGGCAACCTACTGCGGGATAATCTTCTGCCCAGTCAATCATGTCTCTTCCGAGACATGATCGCCCAAGCGTGTATCACATATGACACTTAATTGCCTGACTGAATATAATATTTGGAAACATAAGTAAAGCTTCTGGTGGACATTAAGTGGGGGGTCGGTTTTCTATTGTTATGAAGTAATAAGCTGATCTCCCACTAATTACTCCTTACTAATATAATAATATATGATCCATCTCTTCTCCGTTCAGCTGTGGGTTAAATAGTAGGACAGATTGGTTTCTATAGCCTTGGCTGGCAACCAGTCTACCGCGGAATGTAATGGCAACCAACTGTAGGTTGATCTTCTGCCCTGTCAATCATGTTTCTTTCGAGACATGATCACCTAACCGTGTATCTGGAATAGTACTTAACTGACTGAATAAGGAAGACGGGCTTGGAGAAACTAATGCTCACGAGAAGGGATAGAGTTTGAGAAAGAGACAAGGAAAAGAAAGCAACGCATGATATACTTGATGGACTTGAGCCGATGGATGGTTGAGCGGGGACTGATTTGGATGACAGGAGAAAGCGTATTAAAAGCGACAAGTGATAGGGAGATGGGGAAAGGCCATGATCGCCTACGTCTTTCTATCTATTGTTTTATTTACAACAGTAGTAATATTATCTTGAGTAGGAATATTATCTTGACATATTTTATTCGTGGAAGCATTATCAGGAATTATTAATTTTCAGTTCAAACTTCTTTCATCTTAATTCCGACTTTAATTGACAATAGTAAATATTAAAGCAATTTTATCTTCAAACATTTCATCGTTTAAGCAGTCACAACATTTATTTTAATCTGAGTCGTATTTCTTTCATTTTACTTTTATTTGTTTTAGTTTTTTGTATGTTACTTTTTTAGAAATTATTTTATAATATTGAAATTGTTCACGAGTTGAAGCGTAGTCACCGATATTTAATTTGTTTTTATTTGTTCTTTCATCTTAATGCTTGACTGTTTTGTTGACTATATCAAAGGAGTAATAAAAAAGGCGCGACACTGAGAATAGCCAAAAATTCTTCCAAGAAGCTAAGTAAGGCATTAAGAGACTGGAAACAAAGAAGAAAGTGTTGGATTGTTATGTGATGTCTGTTCTTCAATATGGCAGTGAATGCTGGACAATCTCATCAAAGATGAAGGAAAGACTTGAAGCAACCGAAATTTTGTTCTACAGAAGCATACTGGATATAAAGTGGGGAATCCATTCCATATTACAATAAATATATAAACTGACCCCTCACTTTGAGGTCACTGCAGTTTTTTTACATTCATATTCCTTAAATCCAAAATCACACGGATGTATTCCAGAAGCTGAGTAGAGTTTTAAGAGACAGGAAAATTTCGCTAGAAACAAAGAGAGTACTGGATTGCTATGTGATGTCAGTTCTTCAATATGGTAGTGAATGCTGGACAATATCATCAAAGATGAAGGAAAAACTTGAGGCAACTGAAATGTGGTTCTACACAAGCAAACTGGATATAAAATGGGGCATCAATTCCATATTACAATCAATATATAAACTGAACCCTCATTTGTTGTCACAGAAGTTTTTATACATTTATATTCCTGAGATCCAAAAGCACAAGGATGTATCCCAGAACCAGAGTAGAGTATTAAGAGACAGGAAGATTTCGCTAGAAACAAAGAAGAGAGTACTAAAAGACTATGTGATGTCAGTTCTTCAATATGGCAGTGAATGCTGGACAATATAATCGAAGATGAAGAGTTGAAGCAACCGAAATTTGGTTCTACAGAAGCATACTGGATATAAAGTGGGGGATCAATTCCATATTATAATCCATATATAAACTGACCCCTAACTTTGTGGTCACTGCAGTTTTTATTTATTTATATTCCTGAGATCCAAAAGCACAAGAATGCATTCCATAAGCTGAGTAGAGTATTAAGAGACAGGAAGATTTCGCTAGAAACAGAAATGAGAGTACTGGATTGCTATGTGATGTCAGTTCTTCAATATGGCAGTGAATGCTGGACAATATCATCAAAGATGAAGGAAAGACTTGAAGCAACCGAAATGTGGTTCTATAGAAGGATGTTGCGGATACCGTGTCAGTAATGATGAGATTTTAAAGTGGATGTGAACAAAAAAGGAACTAATACTTAACATCTGGAAAAGACAGCTAATGTTCCAGAGACATGTACTGAGGAAGGAGGGATTAGTGAATCTGATACTCATAGGTCAGATAGAAGGAAAGAGAGACAGAGAAAATCAGCGCGTAACATATTGACAAGTGGAAGGCAAAGCGGGGTTTCGGTGGGATAACACGAAAAAGCGTAGTAAGAGCCACTATGAATAGCTAGACGTGGAGGGCCATGATCGCTTACGTTCTGAATGAACACGGCACACAGAAGAAGAAAAAGAATAATAAGAATAATTTCTTGAAATTATTCATTAGCTGAAGCAGTGTCCTCCATTTTATTTAAATAATTTCCTTTAAGCAATGTCATAGTGTTACTAAGATGCAAGTGGTTATTAAGAGAGAAACATTTGAGAAAGTGTAGAACAGAGAGAAAAATGACTAATAAAAGACCAGGATTCAAAGAAGCAGAAGATAACGATCGAAGCTGAATTGGCATTTTTGAAGATCATAATTAACAGGTAATTTTCCACAGTTTACTCTCGCCTCGTAGAAAAATCTGGTTGAGGCGTCAAAGCTAACCTCGCAGCCGAGATTGAAAAAGACCTCCAATCCATATTGGACTGGGGTAAGAAATGGCTAGTAAATTTTAATGCTTCTAAAACGAAGCTACTCTCAATTAACCATCATCGACAATCTCACCTACCTCCCATTATCATGGACCAGGCTTGCCTCCCAGAGAGTAAAACACTACGCCTCCTTGGTCTCACACTTTCACCGGACCTCAAATGGAATGACTATATCGAATCCATTGCTAAATCCGCTGCTATGAAAGTCGGTTCTCTGTGTAGGGCCCGGAAGTTTTTTCCGTCTAAATCTATCCTGCACATTTATAAATCTACCATCCGCCCGTGCATTGAATACTGCTGCCATATCTGGTCGGGTGCCCCTGCTGTTCTCCTCGGGCTTCTCGATAAGGTTCAGAGGAGGCTCTGTAATGTGATAGATACCGAATTGGCAGACCGCCTGCAGTCTCTCTCCCACCGGCACGACGTGGCTTCCCTGTGTTTCTTCTATAAATACTTTCACGGCTTCTGCTCCGATGAACTTAGATCACTAGTGCTCCCTAATTACGAATTTGAACAAGATACTAGATTAGCAACTAGATCCCACCCTTTTACAGTGAAACCGATAAAATGCAGCCGTAACTTCTACTCCATCAGTTTATTTCCTCGCACTTCTCGACTGTGGAATTCTCTTCCAAACGATTGCTTCCCCGACGGCTACAATCTCCAGGAGTTTAAATGTAAGGTCAATAGACACCTCCTAACACACTAACCTGCTCCCATTCTATCAAGCACTCTTCCCATCTGCCCAACCCTCATCCACGCTATCCTTACTCATCTGTCACCTTCATCCTGACATTCCCTATGTCTAACCACTCCTTCTCTTTACCTTCCCCTATATAGCCCCATGCGCAATAGTGGCAGTGGAATGCCTTGCTTGGGGTGAGATGATAAAAAAAAAAAGAACCCCATTAAAGAATTCTCTAAGCGATAAGTGCGTCAGAAGAAACTATTATCATAGAATTTACGGTTACATCTACATTACTACAGTAAACTGATGAGACCTAATTTCCAATCTAGTACTGAAAATTTTAATATAATATATTTTACTTTAATGTCACTTGCTTTATTATCATAGCATCTTCTTAAAGATCAATCCCTCATTTAGTCGAAAATTACTGCAACTCATAGTCCGAAGGATAGATCTACCTCACAACATCGGTAATAGTTTGCATGACTAGATCTCTTCATTATTCTTTGGCTACACTCCTCATATATGGAAAAAAGTTATGGTTTTTGAGTAGTAATATTATCTTGACATATTTTATTAGTTGAAGAATTATCAGGGATTATTAATTTTCAATTCAAACTTCTTTCATCTTAATTTTGACTTTTATTGACAATAGTAATATCAAAGCAATATTCATTAAGAGGATGAATTAACTTTAGTACTAAAAGTTGATTTACAGTTGTTTTTAATCTTGAATGTAGAGCGTATGGAGAGCCACGACCTCCTAAACTGCTGATGATGTATTTGTTTCTGCAAGGTGCGATTCCAATCCCGATTTCCAATTTAAATTTCTTAACTATGCTTCAACTAGCCTACTGTTTATTCATAGCTGGTAAGGATAGATTGGTTTGTGCCTTTTCCATTGAAATTTATAAATGCCATGTCTCTTCAGACCGTAGACGACCATGGAACACCAAAGTCTTTTTTCTTCTGTGAACGATAATGTTTTCTTTGGGAAGATTGTTTTTGCCTTTTTCACGGATTTTCTTCTCTTGGGTTGGTTGTCAATCTTTGTCGGGCTGTGAATTTTTCAGTATATGCAAAAACGCCTTTTTACGTTTGCATAATTGATTTTTTTGCCATCGAAATCATTTTTAACGTTTTCAAATCCGATTTTTATTTTTATTTTTGAAGAATTTGCAGACATCTCGATCCAGCGAGAGCAATTATATGTTTTGACCTCAGAGTTAGACGTGTTGGTACTTGCATTAATATCTCCTGGTTAAATAGTCTGCCTAGTCTCCTAAACGTCCGACCTCTTCTCGTCCTGCTTAACGCATTCTAATTTGATCTCGCGGTTTTTCATCCGGTCCGACCGTATTCGCACGTTAAACGAGAGGCGGAGAGAAACGCTTGACCCCCACATGACCAGTGTAATCGGGCCAACTTGTTTGATGATGGCAATTTAGCCTCCATATTTGTTCGGTGCGAGATCTTTCTTCCAGGATATCACTGCCGATAGGCTATATTGTTGTGACGCTTATTTGAAGATGACGAAATATTACAGGTAGTCAGTAAGTGAAATTTTTTTTTTTAATTACATCACCCCAAGCAAGGCGGCAAGGCCACTGGTGTGCAGGGGGCTACGTAAGAGTGAATAGATTGGAAAAGTGAAAGCTGGAAACTACATCCTAAACAGGGAACAAGGGATGAGCCTCTACACCTGTTCAATAGACGTGGGTGGAGTGTGAACCGGGCGATAAGAAAGTAAGAGAAAGAAAAAAATATCTTGAAAGTAAAAAAGAAAAAGTTAAAGAAAGACAATCAAAAGAAAGAAATAAAACGTTTTACAAGTCAGTCAGTCATTTAATTGCCATACACGCATGGGTGATCATGTCTCGAAAGAAACATGAAAAGCTGGACAGAAACTTATTGCAGTAGGGTACCATTATCTTCCTCAGTAGACTGGTTGCCAGCCAAGGCTATAGAAACCAATCTGTCCTACTATTTAACCCACAGCAGAACGGAGAAGAGATGGATCATATATTAGTATATTACTAAGTAGTAATGAGTGGGAGATCAGTTTATTACTTCATAACAATAGAAAACCGATCCCCCACTTTATGTCCACCAGAAGCTTTACTTATGTTTCCAAATATTATATTCAGTCAGGCAATTAAATGTCATATGTGATACACGCTTGGGCGATCATGTCTCGGAAGAGACATGATTGACTGGGCAGAAGATTATCCCGCAGTAGGTTGCCATTATTTTCTGCTGTAGTCTGGTTGCCAGCCAAGGCTATAGAAACCAATCTGTCCTGTTAACATGAAAGAACAAATAAAAACAAATTAAATATCGGTGACTATGCTTCAATTCATGAATAATTTCAACATTATAAAATAATTTCTAAAAAATTAATATGCAAAAACTAAAACAACTAAAATTAAGCTGAAAGAAATACGACTCAGATTACGACTAAAATAAATGTTGTGACTGCTTAAACAATGAAATGTTTGAAGATAAAATTGCTTTAATATTTACTATTGTCAATTAAAGTCAGAATTAAGATGAAAGAAGTTTGAATTGAAAATTAATATTCCCTGATAATTCTTCAATTAATAAAATATGTGAAAACAATATTCCTACTCAAGATAATATTACTACTATTGTAAATAAAACAATAGATAGAAAGACGTAGGCGATCATGGCCTTTCCCATCTCCCTATCACTTGTCGCTTTTAATACGCTTTCTCCTGTCATCCAAATCAGTCCCCGCTCAACCATCCATCGGCTCAAGTCCATCAAGTATATCATGCGTTGCTTTCTCTTGTCTCTCTCAAACTCTATCCCTACTGCAGGATAATCTTCTGCCCAGTCAGTCATATCTCTTTCGAGACATGATCGTCCAAGCGTGTATCACGTATGGCATTTAACTGACTGATACAGTGCTCTACCCGCGAATTGAAGTCAAAATTAGTATCTCACGAAATTCACAATCAAACGCTTTGATCATTTTTTTGCCTAATCATATCGCCCCAAGAAAGGTATTTTATTGCCACTGATTTGCAGGGGTTTACATCGGAGGAAAGTTACCAGAAAGAGTGACGGGTTATAGGGGGTGTCAGGAAGTGGGTAATAGAAGGATGAAAATAATGATGAGAGTGGAGTGGACGAAGAGAGGAGTATGAGAGTGAGGGGATGCAGGTTAGTGAGATAGGAGATGGCAATTGACTTTACATTTAAATTCTTGGAGATTGTAGCTGTCGCGGAAGCAAAGGAAGGGAATCCCATAGGCGGGAAGTGCGAGAAAAGAAGCTGATGGAGTAGAATTTACATTTACAGTTTATTAGAACATTGTCGCGTGAACAGTGTCACATGAACACTGATGTTTAAACTTAACGTGTCGACTAATTAGTTCATGTTTTGATTGCTGCTGATGCCCATCACGTTTTGATTGCAGTTGCTGAATATTCACTTGTATATATATATATCTGTATATCTTGTATATATATCTGAGGAAGTCTGGAATAACGGCAAAGTAAGAAGAGGACAACAGTTCGAATATAACTAGTAAAGTAATTACAGATATTGTTTAATTGTTAAATCCCTTGTCAGGTTTACTGTCCCAGATAAAAAGAAGGCTAACAAATAAGATTCTTTGAGTAATTTTGATCAGTCATTTTTATGTGGTGGCACAAGGATGATGATAAAGAGTTTTCTGCCACATACAATCCGGAATTCTCCTCTTAATGGTTCCAGAAATGAAGTGGATGGCATTATAGTTAGATTTCCTGTGGCGCAGTGGATACCGGCTCGGAACGAGAAATCGGGGAACAGAGTTCGAATTCCAGTTGAATTCCTTGCATTCACTTACGCGCAAATACCCTTGGGAAAGGTATTTATCCGTCTCTTCCCTCCAGTTATGGGTTAAATAATAGGACAGATTGGGTTCTATAGCCTTGGTCGGCAACCAGTCTACTGCAGAAAGCAATGGCAACCTACTGCGGGATAATCTTCTGCCCAGTCAGTCATGTCTCTTTCGAGACATGATCGCCCAAAGCGTGTATCGAGCACGGCACTTAACTGACTGACTTAGACCAACAAATAGGATATTCCAATTTAAGAAATTTCAGGTTCAAAGGCGCTTGTTCATTATTCTTCACATATGAGCAATTTCATGTAAAGCCTCTATGTTATAACTGTTCCTTATTAATCTATCAGCTGGTGTTATATAAGGGCCACCTTATATGGAAGCGTAAATTACAAAGATCATAAATAAATCATTTTTTGGTTTATCGGGTTTATTCATAAAAATAAAATCCAATTAAATTGTATTCGTTTATATATTCGCTCTTGTTTAACAGATTAAATATCGATTAACTCTCGAGGGCCATTCGTATCATATTTGATACAGTATGAAAACAAGCCTTGAAAGAAATATTTTCCTGGAAAATTTTTTAAGAGAAATATTTTATAAATTTCAAATGAAGGCAGTACTGACTGCTCAGTCAATGAATACCAAATGTTTCCTTATAGGGAAATACCAAATGTTTCCTTATAGGGAAGTCCTGTATCAAATATGTTACGAATGGCCCTAGAGGGTTAATAGATAGATAGATAGATAGATAAACAGACTGAAATTAACCCTCTAGGGCCATTCGTATCATATTTGATACAGTATGAAAACAAGCCTTGAAAGAAATATTTTCCTGAAAATTTTTTAAGAGAAATATTTTATAAATTTCAAATGAATGCAGTACTGACTGCTCAGTTAATGACTACCAAATGTTTCCTTATAGGGAAATATCAAATGTTTCCTTATAGGGAAATACTGTATCAAATATGATACGAATGGCCCTAGAGGTTTAAGAATGATTCTATAACATTTGATGTGGAGAAAATTCTAACTAAATTCTTGAATCTGGTTTGCAGTAAAGAAAATAATTCCTCCACTTTCTGTCTGTGTGACAATCGTAGACCCAGAATTTTATGGGCTTTCCAAATTCTTAAGTTGTTCTGCAAAGCAGTTGCTCAGACTAATGTTTATTATTATTATTATTATTATTATTATTATTATTATGTTTTTAATCATATTTCTATTTCTGCTATGGTCGCACGACCTACCAAGTCTGCGGGAAGACCTAAGGCAGGTCGTGGTGTGTCGTTATGGCTCCATTTCTTGTTTTTTCATATCTCCCCTAACATCCGTAGCGTTACATAGACAAAGTTCAACTTAGTGTGTGGGGCTGTACTTAACAAGACAATTTTTTGTTTATCTCTTAAGCTGGGGTTTCCAGGGATTCTTTCAATGTGTTGTTTTGTTTGATTTTTTATCATTCCAAGTGCACCTACTATCGCTGGCACAACTCTTGTTTTCAATTTCCACATTTTTTCTATTTCAATTTCCAGGTTTTTATATTTTGACAGTTTTTCGAATTCCTTGGTTGCTATGTTACAATCCGCTGGACAAGCCATATCAATTAATAGACAAGTTTTCTCTTTCTGATTTTTAACAATAATGTCTGGCCTGTTTGCTTCAATTTTTCTGTCTGTGTAGATGGTGTAATCCCATAGAATGGTGACATCTTCTATTTCTGTCACCATTGTTTGTTTTCCATCGTGTTTGCACATTGTCCAATGGAAATATTGCCCAACTCTATCGTGGCGATATTTATATTCATTTGGGGCAAGTACAGAACATCCTGAGATTAGATGGTCTATTGTTTCTTGGTGCTTATCACAAAACCTGAATTTTGGATCCATATTATTATGTATAATATTTGCCTGAAAGTTCCTCGTGAAAACACTTTGGTCTTGCGCTACAAGAATAAAGCCTTCAGTCTCAGTCTATAATCCAGATGCACGTAACCATCGATGAGTATTAACTTTATCAACATTGGATTTATTGGCACGTTCTGGATATTGGCCATGCAGAGGTTTGTCTTGCCAGCGTTGTTTCATCTGTTCAAGAGCTTTATCTTTGGCTTTCATTTTCATATTTTTTGCCGCAATAGTTGGTTCTTGGCTTCTGTTTTGCTTTTCTACAGAATCTACTAACTGTAAATCTTGTTTGTATTTACTGCCTTCTTTTATTATTGAATATTTTTTCTTTCTTTCTTCATTTTGCCTTACTAATTGTATCATCCAATCCTTTGTTGTTTCTATGTATGTTAGTAAGCCAATAGTAGTTGTCTTGTATGACAATTCTAGCTGAATAAGACCTCTTCCACCTTCTTTATGGGGTATGTATAAATTATACGTGCGTTGTGGTGCAGTGGATATCGGCTCGGAACGAGAAAGCGGCGAGTCGAGTTCGAATTCCAGTTGCAATCCATTGTATTCACTTACGCGCAAATACCCTTGGGAAAGGTATTAATCCGTTTCTTCCTTCCAGTTATGGGTTAAATAACAGGACAGATTGGGTTTTATAGCCTTGGTCGGCAACCAGTCTACCGCAGAAAGCAATGGCAACCTACTGCGGGACAATCTTCTGCCCAGTCAGTCATGTCTTTTTCGAGACATGATCGCCCAAGCGTGTATAACGTATGGCACTTAACTGACTGATAAATTATTATTATTATGTCATTTTTCATCGTAATTTGATTTCTGCTATGGTCGCACTATCTACTAAGTCTGCGGTAAGACCTTAGGCAGGTCGAGGTGTGTTGTTATGGCTCCATTTCATGTTTTTCTATCTCCCCTATCATCCCTAGTGTTACATAGACAAAGTTCTCCTTAGTGTGTGGGCTGTACTTAACAAAACAATGTATTTGTATATCTCTTAAGCCAGGGTTTCTAGGGATTTTTTCAATGTGTTGTTTTGTTCCATTTATTATTATTATTATTATTATTATTATTATTATTATGCCATTTTTCATTATAAATCTATTTCTGCTATGGCCGCAGTACCTACCAAATCTGCAGGGAGATATAAGGTAGCTCGAGGTGTGTTGTTATGGTTCCATTAGATGCTTTCTATTTTTCAGTACTGTTTAGGATCCCAAGACTGCTGTGGTCTATTTTGTGCTAGTTTCGTTTATTCATCAACTCTTCAGTTTTTCCTAAATCTCATTCTCCATGTGCTGAGCTTGAATCAATTGATTGTTTTGCTTTTCGTTTGCGTTAGAGGAGAGAATAAAAGAAAATATAAAAGGAAACAAAGACAGAGAACGACTGAAGAATGTAAAATAAAAGAAAGAACGGAAGAAATCATGGAGAATTTTTTTTTATAATCATATCGCCCCAAGCAAGGCATTTTACCGCCACTGTTTTGCATGGGGTTACATAGGAGAAAGAGGGACAGGTTATAAGGGGTGTCAGAAACGGGGCTAAGAGAAGGATAATTATACTGATGAGAGTGGAGTGTACGGAGAAAGGAGTATGAGAGAAGGATGAATGTGGTCGTAAAGTAGGGGATCAGTTTATATATTGATTGCAATGTATTATTAAACCCCCACTTTATAATCACATTATAATAGCTTAGAATTTTTTTTTATAATCATATCGCCCCAAGCAAGGCATTTTCCTGCGACTGTTTTGCAGGTGGTTAAATAGGAGGAAAGTTATGAGAAAGAGTGACAGGTTATAGAGGGTGTCAGGAAGTGGGTAAGAGAAGGATGAGAATACTGATGAGAGTGGAGTGGATGTAGAAAGGAGCATGAAAGAAGGATGACTGTGGTCATAAAATGGGGCATTAGTTTATACGTTGATTGTCATGTAGTATTGAACCCCCACTTTATAACCAATTTATAATAGTATAGATTTTTTTTATAATCATATCGCAAAGCATTTTCCTGCCACTGTTTTGTAGGGGGTTACATAGGAGAAATAATATGTGAAAGACTGACAGGTTATAGGGGTGTCAGGAAGTGGGTAAGAGAAGGATGAAAATACTGATAACAGTGGACGGAGAAAGTGAGCATGAGAGAGAGAGAGGATGCAGGTTAGTAAAATAGGTGATGACTATTGACCTTACATTTAAATTCTTGGAGATTGTAGCTGTCGGGAAAGCAAGTAAATGGAAGGGAATTCCACAGGCGGGAAGTGCGAGAAAAGAAGCTGGTAGAGTAGAATTTGCGTTCACAATTTATTGGTTTTACAATAAAAGGGTGGAACCTAGTTGCTAATCTTGTGGCTCGAGTAAATTCATATATAGGAGGCATCAGTGAGCTAAGTTCACCGGAGCAGAAGCCGTTAAAGTATTTGTAGAAGAGACACAGAGACGCCACATTGCGCCGGTGAGAAAGTGACTGCAGCTAAGCTGCCAAGTCGGGAACTATTAAATTACAGATTCTTCGTTGGATTTTGTCAAAGACACTTAGGTGGATAGCAGGAGCACCCGACCAGATATGGCAGCAGTATTCAATGCATGGGTGGGTGGTAGATTTATATATGTGCAGTATTGCTTCAGGCGAAAAGACTTTCTGGCCCTACACAGAGAACCGACTTTCTTAGCAGCGGATTTAGGTGGATATCAGGAGCACCATATATGACAGCCGTATCTAATGCTCGGATGAGGGGAAAAAAAGAAAAGAAAAACGATAAAAAAGCGTAAAGCAAACACCAAATTAATGTAAGTTCGATAGAAACGAGGTTAGAGGAAGAGTTCACGGAATCTCTATAGAAATTTGGTTGCGATGGCATCGTTCGATTGATGAATGGAATACGATTATTATTATTATTATTAGTGTCCATCTTTGTGATTCGTCTGCCAAATCGTGATTCATCTCAGAGTTACCATACCATCAGCCATATCTTTCAGTGCCAGTGCTGACGAAGGTTCAATAGTTTAATAACAACTAATGGGACTTCGTAAAATTCCTCAATTATCCTCATAATATGAGGAAGTATTGAATACTTATCAGCCAATCGAAGAAGACCATCAAAAATATTTGTTGTTTGCCTTTTGATAATTGGTTGGTACCAATAATTTTTCATCTCTCTTGGAATATTTGTCAGAAGATAAAATACAGAGATTCTCTCTCTTTCTCACTCTCTCTTTCTCTCTCTCAGTCTCTTTCTCTCTTTCTCTCTCTCTCTCTTTCTTTCTCTCTTTCTCTTTCTCTCTCTCCCTCTCTATCTTTCTCTCTCCCCTCTCTCTCTTTATCTCTTTCTCTCTCTCTCTCCCCCTCTAACTTTTTTCTCTCTCTCTCTCTCTCTCTCTTTCTCTCTCTCTCTCTTTCTCTCTCTCTTTCTCTTTCTTTCTCGCCCTTTCTCTCTTTCTCTCTCTCTCTCTCTCTTTCAACTTTACAGACACTTCAATTTATATTCTCCTAGTGGGAGGCCATGGTACTACTCACCTTCCTGTCTTTTGCTGCTCGAAGTAATATTGTCCTTTTACAAATCACGTGACTGAATAATTCATCCATTTGCTCAAACGTGATTTTATCAATACTTGCCTTTGCTTCTCCTACCTTTGAGGTGCCATTTAAGGTTTAATTTCTCTAAGCATCCTTTCCTAGCTGTGTGTGTAAACAATTTTAAAATCTCACGATCTGTTGTTGAAAGACGAAACTACCCGGCGTTCACTCTAATATACCAAGGTAAACATCACATAATCTATAACATCCGAAATTATATATATATAGTCATCTGCAGACAGATCTGTTTCACTGTATCACAGACATCAGTACGGTTAGACATCCGATTGCTTTTACTCAGGATTGAAACCCGATCGAATCGACTTTTATCGACTTTTATGTGTGATGTTATACTATGTAAACATACGCCAGTAGTTAGAGTGTTCTAATTCATTACTGAATGAACGATGCTTAGATGCTACTGAATTTTCAAAGTCCAGAGTACTCAGTCAGGGTGTGAGAGCGCAAATAGTCATCCGCAGACACATCTGTTTCGCTGTATCACAGCTCATCCGATTGCTTTTACCCAGGACTGAAACCCGACCGAATTTACGTCAGTAGGCGATTATACCTCTGAGCTATGGGCGATTGGTAGAAGAAGGTAGTTTTAGCGTGAGATAGACCATGCAAACATACGCAAGTAGTTTGAGTGTTCTAATTCATTAGTGAATAGCTACTGTTTTTTCAAAGTAGGATTATATTCTAAAAATATACTGTTAAATATAAGAGACAATGAATGTCTTACGTTTAATCATGAGCCGTTTTAAACGTCGGATTTGGGATTTAATTTCGGGTGAAAATAAAGACAAAAACTCTCCAACATTTGGATAATTTTTTAAGTTGGTTCTAAGCTTTCGGGGAATTTTTGCTTTATTTTCAACTGAATTAAAGACAAAACGGCAAATGATTAAACATAATAGACATTAATTGTCTATTATATTTAACAGTATATGTTTTGAAAATTATTTGCTGCCTCGATACACTATATATATATATATATATATATAATCCTACGTCCATAGCACGACTCAGTGTTTCACGCACTCAGCAACATAATAAGCACCTGACATTTGCATAACGCATGAAACTATATATATATATATATATATAAAGTGAGAGAGAGAGAGTGTGTGTGTGTGTGTGTGTGTGTGTGTGTGGGAGAGAGAGAGAGAGAGAGTGTGTGTGTGTGGAGAGAGAGAGAGAGAAACAAATTTGAACAATTTTGGAGCCCTAGATTTATGCATGTGACGATAAAGTCTGTAGAACTGAATTAAAATACTTTAACATAATATGTAAAGCAATAACTGATTTTTTTTTTAATCGTATCACCCCGAGCAATGTGGTAACGCCACTGATGTGCAGGGGGCTACGTTATAGTGAAAAGATTGGAAAAGAGAACGCCGGAAACCACATCCTAAACAGGGAACAAGGGATGAGCCTCTTAACCTGTTCAATAGACGTGGGTGGAGTGTGAACCGGGCGTTCTCACCTTTTTACTGTTGAACCAGGCAGATGGAACCGCTACTTCTAGTCTAACAGGTGTCTCTTCTCACGCTTCTCACCCATGGAAGTTCCTCCATCGATTTCCTGTTTTCCTGATAACTATTACATTCTAAAAGTTAAATTCAACGCCAACTACCATCCTCTCGCTTCTTGACTGCAGTTCAATTTTTGTCGTTTCATCATCCCTTACAACTAAAGTCAACTCATTCTCTTGTAAAGGCGTTCGGTCTGGTGACATTATTCTTTTGCATTCGAAGAAATGATTAGAAATATGAATATTGAATTTGTCCAGGACGTTCATGCTGATTTTTAGTCATTCATGTTAGAAAACATCAAACTTATCGACAGATATACTATGTTTACATTTCCGATTAGAACCTACTGAAAAATATCCTTTTGAGAAAGAAAGTTTAAAATGACTTAATTCGTGTCAATTTTGCATCCCGATGAAATTATAAAATTCTTCTTTTTCTTCTATGTGCCCTGTCCCTTCAGGACGTAGGCGATCATGGCTCTCCTCGTCTCCCTATCCCTGGCGGCTCTTGGCACGCTTTCTCCTGTTAAACCACACAATCTCCGTTGTGTCATCCACCTGCTCAGGCCCTTTAAATATTCTATCCGCTGCCTTCCTCTGTCTCTTTTCCTCTCTATCTGGCCTGTTAGTATCAGGTTCTCCAAGCCCTCCTTCCACATTGAATGTCCCAGGAACTTCACTTGTCTCTTTCTGATGCTCAATATTAATTTCCTTTTCGTTTCCATACTTTCCAACACCTCATCATTGCTCACATGCTCAGTACATGATATCCGCAGCATCCTTCTGTAGAACAGCATTTCAGTTGCTTCAAGTCTTTCCTTCATCTTTGATGATATTGTCCAGCATTCACTGCCATATTGAAGAATAGACATCCCATAGCAATCCAATACTCTCTTCTTTGTTTCTAGCGAAATCTTCTTGTCTCTTAATACTCTACTCAGCTTATGGAATGCATCCTTGTGCTTTTGGATCTCAGGAATATAAATAAATAAAAACTGCAGTGACCACAAAGTTAGGGGTCAGTTTATATATTGATTGTAATATGAAATTGATCCCCTATTTTATATCCAGTATGCTTCTGTAGAACCAAATTTCGGTTGCTTCAACTCATCATCTTTGATGATATTGTCCAGCATTCACTGCCATATTGAAGAACTGACATCTCTCTTGTTTCTAGTGAAAGTTTCCTGTTGATTTTAGTATCCCCCACCTGTATTTGGCATTTTGGGTCGCTCTTTTTGCTGATGACCATGCATTCAGATGCATTTTAGACAAATTGATGCTATTTGTTATTACCGTAAAGGCAAAAATAGCCCGCAGGCAACAAAAAATGTACGCGCTTTGTACGGTGAAGGTCCTTAACTTACAGAATTGTACAGAAGTGGTTTGATAAGTTCAGAGTCGGTGATTGGAGCCTTATTGCTGAAAAACACCCAGGCAGACCCCCTACTACAGATGACGACCAAATCATTACACATCGTGGGAACAGGTCGAAACACTAAATTTATCAACATTCAATATTCATGATAATTTTTGTAAGCTTGGGTTATCAAATCACGACGATATTTGGGTACCAGATAATCTGAGTGAAAAGAATCTTTTTAGTCGCATTTTATCAGTAGTTTTTTGCGTAAATTTTTAAGCAAATTGTGACGAATAATGAGAAATGGATCGTTTACTACAACCTTAAGCGAAAAAAGATTCTGGAGTAATGAACCAACTTTCAGTCAGTTTTGCCATACGTGATACCCGCTTGTGCAGTCATGTCTCGAAAGACAACGAAGGCTATAAACCCAATTAGCTCTGCTATTGAAACCATAGCTGGAAGGAGAAAAGACGGATTAATACTTTTCTCAAAGTTATTTGTGCGTAAGTGAATGCAAGGAATTAAACTGGAATTCGAACTCGGTTCCCCGATTTCTCGTTCCGAGCCGATATTCATTGCACCACAACGCCCATCCTGTACCACAACGGCCATCCTATCTTTAACCACCCCAAAAGACAGTCATGCTGAGCTTTTGGTGCGACTGGAAAAGAATCCTGTACTATGATCTTTTGTCAAGTAACGAGTCTGTTATTTCTGAAAAGTACTGCTCACAGCTGGGCGAATTAAGGACAGAAATCCAGTAAACCTTCTTTATTAACAATGGAATGTGAAGGGAACAATGATAATTCGACATTAATTACGTGACATAGTGGGTCTTGATGTGAAGGTCTGAACTGGTCGAACTAAGGAATGTAGCTGAATTTTGGTTTATGAAACAGGCGAGATTTATTTTTCTGGGAAAGGGGTTATAACTTTGAAAATAATTCACGCCAATATAGTCGCATAAACAGTTTGAAACTGAGGTACGAAAAATGAAGTACTTCATAAGAAGACTGCACATAGCTGAAACACAGCCGTTCCATTGTGACACTGATTCAGACACCAATATTTCGAGGAAAGATGTGATTTTATCTGTTTCTGTTTTATAGACAACGGAAAGGGTCTTTGAAGTCCCGTTTTCGAAGTGGTATCCGATTAACCGAAGGAAAACACAAGGAACAAATAAAGACATTATCGCTGATTTCCGGTTGCTGATCTATATTCAGAGTTATGCTTGCAATTTACGAGATGAGTTCTGATTCGCTCTTGTAGTAGTTCAGGATGTTCAGGACCAAATTTTGAGACACACGTCAGGGTGGGTAGACGGGTAGATAGTGTAACACCCCAACTGACGGTCCGAACAATTTCTCCGTCCGTCGTTTTCCACGCTGTGATTTTGCCGGGAGTTTGTTGAAAATGTCGGAGCCTCAAGCTGGGGGTACAAGATTGAACTATAAGGAGCGAACTTCCACAACCTGGATGAGTTGAAAGGATGCTTTATTTTGTTTAGAGTTAGCCTTTTCGGTTGGGGCAGGCGAATGTGACACACAGCTCTAACTCTAATTAATGGAAATCAACAAATCCGAACTGACCGAAACAAGACGAACGGAGATCCTTACTTCAAGCACACGCCTGGCTGAACTCACTTTAAACTCACTAACTAACTTCTATTTATTTAAAATGAATCCGGAAATCCGGAAATCCGAAAATCCGGAAATGCTTTAGACCACCGGTGATAAACGTTGGCGGCTGTAAGTCTGAAATTTCAGTTATCTTTTTTTTTATCTTAATAAAGCTTCCGCCGGAAAATTCTTAATGTGTGGTCAAGATACAGTAAGAGACAGCCTTTGACCTGGTCATTCGAAAACCAACCGACTGAACTTTATCTCCTGAACTTATCTCTTTATCACATTAAGTCACTGAGTCAAGAGTCAAATATTTACCGGAAGAGTGGTAGGATTTAAAACAGTAATCGGATACTCTTGTCTCTTCCACAATTTTCCTCATAAAAGAAAAAGCGTTTATTTATTTATTTTTTCCTCTTCTTTTTCACTTTTGTTAAATATGTTTTTAAACTATTTTCTATTCTTAACCATTTTCTATTTTAATCTATTATAATAAAATACATATATGCCTAGTTATCGTGTCACAATAGTTTGTAGAGAGGATGAGCTCACTTATTGGAATGATATGGCAAAATTTACAAATTATCTTCTACTTATCCACCTTAACCGACTAAGAGAAGCCATAAATAAAACACTTGATTATAATTGAGACCAGACTCGAGTTCTCAACCCTTTCCCAGTTTTGGATTTTTTTTATAATCATATCGCCCCAAGTAAGGCATTTTATTGCCACTATTTTGCAGGGGGTTACACTCAGAAGCATAGTTACGAGAAAGAGTGACAAGTTATAGGGGCTGTCAGGAAGTGGGTAAGAGAAGGGTGAGAATACTGATGAGAGTGGAGTGGACAGAAAAAGGAGTATGGGAGAGAAGATGCTGCTAAGTGAGATAGGAGATGACTACTGAGTTTACTTTTAAATTGTTGGAGATTGTAGCTATCAGGGAAGCATGTAAATGGAAAGGAATTCCACAGGCGGGAAGTGCGAGAAAAGAAGCTGATGGGGTAGAATTTGCGTTTACAATTTATTGGTTTCACAATAAAAGTGTGGGACCTGCTTGCTAATCTTGTTGCTTGAGTAAATTCATGTATAGGTGGCACCAGTGAGTTAAGTTCATCAGAGCAGAAACCCTGAAAGTATTTGTAGAAAAGACACAGGAGAGCCACATTATGGCGGTGAGAAAGTGTCTGTATCCGAGCTGCCAAGTCGGGATCTATCACATTACAAATTCTACGTTGGATCATGTGTAGGACACCTAGGTGGATAGCAGGGACACCCGACCAGATATGGTAGCAGTATTCAATGCCCGGGAGGATAATAGATTTATATATATGCAGGATTGTTTCAGGCGGAAAAAAAATTCCTGGCTCTACACAGAGAACCGAATTTCTTAGCAGCGGATTTAGTTATGGGTTCTATATAGTGATTTCACTTGAGGTCTGTTCTGAGAGCTAAGCCGAGGAGGCGCAGAGTTTTGCTTTCAGGAAGACTACAATAGAGATACAACATTGTATAAAATCAACGAAATACTGAAACGTAGAATAATGCAATACTATGGAAGAGACTCGTTTTGGAGTTGCGGGTACCGCTCTGCTTGGCAATGCAATCGGTTTATTCAGGTCTTCAACCAACAGAACGTTCCTTATGTCTATCTAAACTTATTTATAAATGGAACTTTGTCTGTGTGTGTGTTTGTGTCTGTGTGTGTGTGTCCGTTAGCTATAGACTCCGAAACGGATGAACCAATTTTCTTGAAATTTTAACAGTTGTACTATAAGCGTCTGTGAGTGTTCTTAGCTAGGTTTTGTGTCGAGGTACCCCAGATAAATATTGAAAATCGATAATCGAAAAATCGGGTTATAGAAGGCGCTTTCGGTATGAATTCTAAGCAGTACAGTTTTCTGTTTCTCAACTTTTGATG
The DNA here is from genome assembly GCA_037127315.1 of Ascarosepion bandense. NCBI lineage: Eukaryota > Metazoa > Mollusca > Cephalopoda > Sepiida > Sepiidae > Ascarosepion > Ascarosepion bandense. The sequence continues at coordinate 1,721,320 of JBBBDQ010000205.1, forward strand.
GAACAAATTACTTCATGGGTCCCGTTTTCTCACCGGTGCCCAACTGTCCATGCTACACTTTGAAGTCAACAAAACTTTTATAAAGTCAACGTAAATGAGCGAAATATTTTTATTAAAAAAGACGGCAATTTAATCATCGCACCCTGCATATGAAAATTAAAACAAAATCAAAATCAAATCACACATTGAGAAAGTAAATAGGGATGTGGGCTTAATTAGACATTATAGTTTCCAGGAGCAGACCTCTGAACAATTAATATCATTTTTCGGAAGAGTAAGTCCCATTTCTTCTTTTTTTTTTTGTTTCCTCGTCTCGTTGAAAAAGGATACGACAAGCATATTCTTCAACTACAATACTTTCCTTTTCTAAATAACCAATAATTCATATATTTTCCAAATAAATCATTTTCACCATTAATTTTAAAATATCACCTGAAGAAGAAAGTGTATTTTTGTTCTAAAACATGAATTTTTTGTTTAGTCATATGCTTTTATAAACCATTCTAATAACATAATTACAACATATATATATATATATATATATATATATATATATATATATATATATATGTTCCCCCACCGTTAGTGATTTGCAAAAAACCAATGTAGTATATAAATTCATATGTCCATTTAGAGAATGTATCTCTAACAACCTCAATAATATCTACATTGGCCACACCACAAATTAGCTCTCACGGCGTCTGACGTTGCACTTAAATGAAAATTCAAATATATTCCGTCATTTAGAACAACACGGTTATCAACGCACACTTCTGAGAAAAACGCTTGTTGATAACACGTACATACTCAAACAAGAAAATAATAAGCAGAAACTAAAAATCCTCGAAGCACTCTACATTAAACAATTTATAAATGGAACTTTGTCTGTGTGTGTGTTTGTGTCTGTGTGTGTGTGTCCGTTAGCTATAGACTCCGAAACGGATGAACCAATTTTCTTGAAATTTTAACAGTTGTACTATAAGCGTCTGTGAGTGTTCTTAGCTAGGTTTTGTGTCGAGGTACCCCAGATAAATATTGAAAATCGATAATCGAAAAATCGGGTTATAGAAGGAGTGGTCCGATTTTAATCAAATTTGATACACTCATAGACAAAGACATAAGAAACGATATTCAGAAGTTTCAAGGTTGCAGTTCTTACAATAGTGCAGAAAATCGAATATATATATATATATATATATATATAAGGCAAGATGTTTGTGTGTCTGTCTGTTTATCTGCCTGCATGTCTGTATTTTTATCAGCCCTTTTATTTTAGTTTTTGCTTCGGGTTTGACTCTAAGTAGGTATAATTGTATTTCTTAGTCTCAGCCATGATACCATTTACTCAGAGGACTTATTTAGCCTTCAAAATTCAGTTTATGACGAAAAAACTTATTTGATATCGATACCAGGAAATCAAAATTTGACTTACATCCATTCATTTTGCTTTCAGTCTACGGTTTCGCTTTAAGTGGAAACAACTATTGCTTTTTAATCTTTCGTGCCAACGTCCCAAGAGTCTGAGCTCCAGGACCATGGATTAGTTTTAAAGTTTTCATTACACGCGAGCAACGCTGGGCTATACTGCTAGTATATATATATATATATATATATATATATATATATATATATATATGCGATTAGTAAATTGTCGCAATTATTTTATTAGGTGCGATTGGTAAATTGTCTCAATTATTTTATTAGGTGCGATTGGTAAAATGTCGCAATTATTTCATTATTTCAAATATTCTTTAAACTGAGTCTGAGCTCCAGGACCATGGTTTAGTTTCAAAGCTTTCATTACATCCGAGCAACGCTGGGCTATACTGCTAGTATTTTAAAAGTTTTGTTTTGAATCGATACAAATATCGAAAAGTTAAATGCATCAAATGAGCTTTCTGTCAGACCTGCATCAAAATTGTTCAGTTGTTTATAATCATTGATCTCCAATCAAGGCAGAAATACTATTGGGACGCAAGAGGTTAGCATATTAAAAGGGTACAGGGGATGTCGAAAAAAATTTATGACATAGATGGGATTCAACAAGAGAAAAGGTTGCAGTTACCGTTACTTTTAAATTTTGGCGATTGTATCAGAGAAGCATGTAAATGGAAGGGAATTTTACAAATGGAAAATGCGAGAAAATACATTCTTAGAGTAAAAGAGGCGGATACATTTAAGTTCGAAGTTAATTCGGGTGGAACCTTAATATAAATCGAGTAGTATAAGTAAATACATGCTTTCTCAACAGAATACTTCACAATTTTATCATGCCAGCAAATCATTTTATACCAAGCTGTGAATTAATTAAATATTTCCCTTTATTATTTGTCTATATTTCTGAGATGAGGTAGTATTTACAGTATTTACATTATTCGGACTATTATCCTCATCTTTGTTGCCATTTGTACGACGTTTAATAATAGATCAGTCTATTTGTCTATATTTCTGAGATGAGGTAGTATTTACAGTATTTACATTATTCGGACTATTGTCCTCATCTTTGTTGCCATTTGTACGACGTTTAATAATAGATCATTCTATTTGTCTATATTTCTGAGGTGAGGTAGCATTTACAGTATTTACATTATTCGGACTATTATCCTCATCTTTGTTGCCATTTGCACGACCTTTCATAATAGATCATTCTATTTGTCTATATTTCTGAGATAAGGTAGCATTTACAGTATTTACATTATTCGGACTAATATCCTCATCTTTGTTGCCATTTGCACGACCTTTCATAATAGATCATTCTATTTGTCTATATTTCTAAGATAAGGTAGCATTTACAGTATTTACATTATTCGGACTATTATCCTCATCTTTGTTGCCATTTGTACGACGTTTAATAATAGATCATTCTATTTGTCTATATTTCTGAGATGTAGTGGTATTTACAGTATTTATATGATTCGGACTATTGTCCTCATCTTTGTTGCCATTTGTACGACTTTTAATAATAGATCATTCTATTTGTCTGTATTTCTGAGATGTAGTGGTATTTACAGTATTTATATTATTCGGACTATTGTCCCCATCTTTGTTGTCATTTTTACGACGTTTAATAACAGATCATTCTATTTGTCTATATTTCTAAGATGAGGTAGTATTTTCAGTATTTACATTATTTGGACAATAGTCCTCATCTTTGTTACCAGTTGTACAAGGTTCAATGATAAATCATTCTGTTTTTCTATATTTCTGAGATGAGGTTGTATTTACAATATTTATTTTATTCGGACTATTGTCCTCATCTTTTTTGCCATTTGTACGACGTTTAATAATAGATCATTCTATTTGTCTATATTTCTGAGATGAGGTGGTATTTACAGTATTTATATTATTCGGACTATTGTCCTCATCTTTGTTGCCGTTTGTACGACGTTTAATAATAGATCATTCTATTTGTCTGTATTTCTGAGATGAGGTGGTATTTACAGTATTTATATTATTCGGACTATTGTCCTCATCTTTGTTGCCATTTGTACGACGTTTAATAATAGATCATTCTATTTGTGTATATTTCTGAGATGAGGTGGTATTTACAGTATTTACATTATTCGGACTATTGTCCTCATCTTTGTTGCCGTTTGTACGACGTTTAATAATAGATCATTCTATTTGTCTATATTTCTGAGATGAGGTGGTATTTACAGTATTTATATTATTCGGACTATTGTCCTCATCTTTGTTGCCATTTGTACGACGTTTAATAATAGATCATTCTATTTGTCTATATTTCTGAGATGAGGTAGTATTTACAGTATTTACATTATTCGGACTATTGTCCTCATCTTTGTTGCCGTTTGTACGACGTTTAATAATTGATCATTCTATTTGTCTATATTTCTGAGATGAGGTGGTATTTACAGTATTTATATTATTTGGACTATTGTCCTCATCTCTGTTACCATTTTGCGACGTTTCGTCCGTTGTACTCTCCGGCTTTTATTCAGCATTGGTGAACAAGTAACTTGCTGGGATAAAAGGAGATAACTCATGATTTCTAATGGAGGCTTTACTGAAGGAATGAGGATATTAAGCGGCAGTGATTGTGATAAAAAGTTTTGTTCGATATTTCTCTTTATCTATGCAATTAGCATTACAACCCATTTTAAATACAGAACTTGTCTATTCATACGATTCTTCAAATTTCTAGGCTATTTATAGAAATGATTGCCATTTTTCCACCTGTGCTGAACAAACCGCTTTCACCCTTACATCGCGGATAGTTGTAATAAATCTTTTGATATCAATAAGTAATATTAAGTAGTTAATATTGTGAGATGAACTGATGCAGAGATATTGACTGATGATCGAAACGCCGTCCAGCTTCTTGACATCGTCAAGAACGAGCAAATAAAAATACTCCAAAGTTTCTAATAAAAGAAATATTTGGTCCATCTTCATCCGCTGACCAGCAGCCAACTGCCCACTGAGTCCATTGATAAAGTTAATTATTTGCCGGTAAGCACTTCTCCTCTTTTGAATGATAAGTTTGACGCTGCACAATCTTGTAAAAATCATTATCTTGTGCGACATCCCGTAATTGAATAAAAGAAGTAAGGTGAACGGACGATGATTAGTAGCTGGAGATTAGATAGAAATTTATTTATACTAAGCCAAGTCTTTCGGAAGCTAATATTGATTTCTGTGTTGATGGCTTGCAGGAATATCGCAATCATCTCTGCGTTAGGAGCAAATATTCATAGATAGATTATGGCAGGGTGATCGATTGGTACAGATGAATAAATATAGCATCAGGTAGCCGATTGAATAACGGAGACAAATCAAGCGAAAATGTCATCTTTGGTAGAAGCTGCAGGCCCAGAAAGGGCGAACGAATCCGTGACGTATCGTCAACAAGATTTAGCATCTTAAAAGATTCGCGCGATGTATTTCTGCTTTATAGATTATTGATGAACCATCATGGCTGAACAGTAAGTACATAAGATTTTTCTTTTCTTCTTGCTCTCTCTCCTTTCTTTCTTTCTTTCTTTCTTTCTTTCTTTCTTTCTTTGTGACCCTTTTATACACACACACTCATATGTGTATGTGCGCGCGTGTGTTTACATAGTGCGATAGATAAATTGTCGTTTAATAACGAGCAGAAATGTAATTAGTATCGACATTTCATTTTAAGGTATATTCACCAAAATTTCGCAAAAATATCTTGAAATACTAAAGAGTAAATATATTCAATAAAATCGCACGGAGTCAACTTCGGAATTTCCTGCAACTCTTCTGAACGGTCTCCTTGTTTAAATTGGTGAATACTGCCATAATCGTTCCCTTCACTACAATGAGTTTTGTTGGTCTCTCGCTCAACTGTACCCTACTCATAAAAATTAAGGGGTCGCAGTGTGGGAAGTTAGGTGGTCAGATCTAAGGGTAGATGTGATTGCAGAAATTGTCTGACAGCCATGACTGGGTTCTCTTCCTTGTGTGGAATAGTGCAGAATCCTGATTTTAGGCGTAGGCTCATCCAACAATCAACAACTTAACCCATGGCAGCAACTATCTCAAAAAATTGATGTAGGCTTCCATGTTGAGTTCGAAGTATTGTGGGAAAATGGATAACGTTGCCACCATCGGTAATTACTCCAAACACATTCGTAATCACCTTAAACTCATCTAACTCTTTTCGGATCCTATGCCGCCTCCTCAGATTGACCCTCAAACACGCTAAAATGTTTGTATTTGGCGCTTTCGGTATGAATTCTAAGCAGTACAGTTTTCTGTTTCTCAACTTTTGATGGAACAAATTACTTCATGGGTCCCGTTTTCTCACCGGTGCCCAACTGTCCATGCTACACTTTGAAGTCAACAAAACTTTTATAAAGTCAACGTAAATGAGCGAAATATTTTTATTAAAAAAGACGGCAATTTAATCATCGCACCCTGCATATGAAAATTAAAACAAAATCAAAATCAAATCACACATTGAGAAAGTAAATAGGGATGTGGGCTTAATTAGACATTATAGTTTCCAGGAGCAGACCTCTGAACAATTAATATCATTTTTCGGAAGAGTAAGTCCCATTTCTTCTTTTTTTTTTGTTTCCTCGTCTCGTTGAAAAAGGATACGACAAGCATATTCTTCAACTACAATACTTTCCTTTTCTAAATAACCAATAATTCATATATTTTCCAAATAAATCATTTTCACCATTAATTTTAAAATATCACCTGAAGAAGAAAGTGTATTTTTGTTCTAAAACATGAATTTTTTGTTTAGTCATATGCTTTTATAAACCATTCTAATAACATAATTACAACATATATATATATATATATATATATATATATATATATATATATATATGTTCCCCCACCGTTAGTGATTTGCAAAAAACCAATGTAGTATATAAATTCATATGTCCATTTAGAGAATGTATCTCTAACAACCTCAATAATATCTACATTGGCCACACCACAAATTAGCTCTCACGGCGTCTGACGTTGCACTTAAATGAAAATTCAAATATATTCCGTCATTTAGAACAACACGGTTATCAACGCACACTTCTGAGAAAAACGCTTGTTGATAACACGTATATACTCAAACAAGAAAATAATAAGCAGAAACTAAAAATCCTCGAAGCACTCTACATTAAACAATTTAAACCTGGTTTGAATACAATCAATTTCGATATTTCCAATAACGTACTCAAATGCCTGTAATCAGACCAGGGACCACAACACCACTATTTTGTCACTGTCTTCAGCCATCCGCCACGGTAAGGATGGACTTATATTTTCAATTCAATTCTCTTTATTGTTAATAGCTTAAATGTTCTATATTTACTGTGTGTTAATATTTACTCTTTGATAATGGCTTATGTAAGCCGAAAGCTTAGACCCGATAAAAAATTCAAGAAACACTGGGATTTTTTGTTGTCTTTCAACGACATCACCATCAAGTATATCAGACGGTATGAACGGATCCTACACAAAATTAATAGACAAAACTTGTCTATATTATTCAATGAAACCTGCATTAATGAAAAAATGCTGCCAAAATACACAATATATATATATATATATATATATATATATATATATATATTCATTTTACCTGCAAATTTATATTTACCTATCGATATATCAGTTTCTATATATTTACCTAGTTCCTTTAATCTATCTATCTATCTATCTATCTATCTATCTATCTATCTATCTATCTGATGTTAGAATCGTAAAGAACTCGGTAGCCACGGAGATAAAATGAGTTTAGCAGATATATAAGAAAAGGAAGTTGTGTAAGACAAGGATGTGCCTGCTCACCGGAATTATTCAGCCTATACAGCAAGGTTATTTTGAAAAAGCCAGAAAAATGTTTAAATGTTTAAATCTATCTATCTAACTATCTATCTATCTATTCCGTTCATTATCTATCTATCTATCTATCTATCTATCTATCTATCTATCTATCTATCTATCTATCTATCTCAGTCTGTTCATATCTATCTATCTATCTATCTATCTATCTATCTATCTATCTATCTATCTATCTATCTGATATTAGAAACGTAAAGAACTCAGTAGCCACGGAGATAAAATGAGTTTAGCAGATATATAAGAAAAGAAAGTTGTATAAGACAAGGATGTGCCTGCTCACCGGAATTATTCAGGCTATACAGCAAGTTTATTTTGAAAAAGCCAGAATTCCTAGCAGGATTCATTATTAGTGGATATAATCTTAACAATATAAGCTATTCAAATGACTCAGTTTTGATAGCAGATTCGAAAACGCAACTGCAAAAGTTTCTACAGAAGATAGCAAAGGAAAGCGAGAAGAAATGATTAAATATCAACAAAGCAAAACAGAATGTATGGTTGTTAGCAAAAAGATGAGGCTAAAATAGAAAGGACATATTACAGATACCAAAACCAAACAAGTACACAATTTTGTAATATTTGAAAGGTGTTCTAACTGAGAATAGATTATATGACACTTAAATTCAAAGACGTATTGAGATAGCCAATGATATTTGTCTATATTTCTGAGATGAGGTAGTATTTACACTATTTACATTATTCGGACTATTGTCCTCATCTTGGTTGCCATTTGTACGACGTTTAATAATAGATCATTCTATTTGTCTATATTTCTGAGATGAGGTTGTATTTACAGTATTTACATTATTCGGACTATTGTCCTCATCTTTGTTGCCATTTGTACGATGTTTAATAATAGATCATTCTATTTGTCTATATTTCTGAGATGAGGTGGTATTTATAGTATTTACATTATTCGGACTATTGTCCTCATCTTTGTTGCCATTTGTACGACGTTTAATAATAGATTATTCTGTCTATATTTCTGAGATGAGGTAGTATTTACAGTATTTACATTATTCGGACTATTGTCCTCATCTTTGTTGCCATTTGTATGACGTTTCAGCCGTTGTACGCTCCGGCCTTCTTTAGATGCTAGGAATTTCGAACCCAACTCTTTATTACAATCATTGGGTTTACATCATCCTCATTCCTTGCATAAAGCCACGATTTCTCCCTCTAATCCTCCAAGTTACTTGTTCACCACTGATGGCTGATACTGAAGAGTCAAGTCAGGAACTAACCAAAGTCTATATCCCCTGGGCCATGTGTCGTTAATGACAAAACCAACTGAATGTCCAGTAACTCTTTTTTTTTACCAGAGTTCATATTGCAATTTTTTTTTAATGTTAATGTTTTTCTCTAGTATATTTTTTACTAGAGCTCATATTGCAGATTTTGACACTAACGATTTTCTCTGGCGTTCCGTATTACTGATTCCCATATGGTATTAATCTCTATCCTTGATCGTAGTTTCCAGTGGCGTTCTTTATCTATTATTTCAATTTCATCCAAAAGGAGGGGGCAGTGATCCCCTTTCCGCTCTATATTTGGTCAGTCACGCCTGATTTTTCTGTCTTCCCTCGTGTTACGGCCTTGCGATGTACTTGTAGCCTTACCTTAACGGGAGCGGTTTGAACCTCTTCTGACGGTCGTCCTGATGATATATGGACCACAGATCCTTTTTATTTTCTCCGATAACCCCTTCACATAGGGTAGACAGACCGAGGCTGTGTTCTGGGAGTTGCATCCTCCTTTCTGTGTATGTTGGAGTTCTTGTCATGTACCCTGGATAATTGTTTCGTTGTAGGGTACTGTTTATACTGACCATTCCTGTTCGTATGACTCTGGATCGCCGCTTATGAATTTTGCTCGATGTTGAAGGCAGCGGACAATCCCTTTCTTTACTTTGTATGGGTGGCGGGAGTTGATGTTGTAGTATTGTCCGGTGAATGTTTGCTTGAGGTATACGGATGTCTTGAACCCCACCTCTGTTCGAGTTATTAGCACATCCAGGAATGCCAGTTTGTTGTCACACTCTTCTTCCAGAGTGAACTGTATGAATGATTTTATTGAGTTCATATGGTCAAGTAGCGTCTGGATCTCCTCCTGGTGTCGTCAGAGTATGAAGATGTCATCAATGTATCTCAGCCATAGAGTTGGCTTTCGAACTGTGGATTCTAATGCCATCACTTCAAAGTATTCCATGTATATGTTAGTCAGTGATGGTGATAATGGCGAGCTCATCATGCCGATATATGTCTGATCCCAATCCAAGGCGACTCAGATGTAGATGACTCATGACTACTAAAGGTCGCTTCGCACAAGGAATGAGAATGATATACACCAGTGAATGTAATAAAGGGTTTGGCTCGAAATTCAACAGCTGAAACGTCGTACAAATGGCAACAAAGATGAGGACAATAGTCCGAATAATGTAAATAGTGTAAATACAACCTCATCTCAGAAATATAGGTAAATAGAATGATCTATTATTAAACGTCGTACAAATGGCAACAAAGATGAGGACATTAGTCCGAATAATGTAAATAGTGTAAATACAACCTCATCTCAGAAATATAGGTAAATAGAATGATCTATTATTAAACGTCGTACAAATGGCAACAAAGATGAGGACATTAGTCCGAATAATGTAAATAGTGTAAATACAACCTCATCTCAGAAATATAGGTAAATAGAATGATCTATTATTAAACATCATACAAATGGCAACAAAGATGAGGACAATAGTCCGAATAATGTAAATAGTGTAAATACAACCTCATCTCAGAAATATAGGTAAATAGAATGATCTATTATTAAACGTCGTACAAATGGCAACAAAGATGAGGACATTAGTCCGAATAATGTAAATAGTGTAAATACAACCTCATCTCAGAAATATAGGTAAATAGAATGATCTATTATTAAACGTCGTACAAATGGCAACAAAGATGAGGACAATAGTCCGAATAATGTAAATACTGTAAATACTACCTCATCTCAGAAATATAGACAAATAGAATAATCTATTATTAAACGTCGTACAAATGGCAACAAAGATGAGGACAATAGTCCAAATAATGTAAATACTGTAAATACTACCTCATCTCAGAAATATAGACAAATAGAATGATCTATTATTAAACGTCGTACAAATGGCAACAAAGATGAGGATAATAGTCCGAATAATGTAAATACTGCAAATACTACCTCATCTCAGAAATATAGACAAATAGAATAATCTATTATTAAACATCATACAAATGGCAACAAAGATGAGGATAATAGTCCGAATAATGTAAATACTGTAAATACTACCTCATCTCAGAAATATAGACAAATAGAATAATCTATTATTAAACGTCGTACAAATGGCAACAAAGATGAGGACAATAGTCCGAATAATGTAAATACTGCAAATACTACCTCATCTCAGAAATATAGACAAATAGAATAATCTATTATTAAACATCATACAAATGGCAACAAAGATGAGGATAATAGTCCGAATAATGTAAATACTGCAAATACTACCTCATCTCAGAAATATAGACAAATAGAATGATCTATTATTAAACATCATACAAATGGCAACAAAGATGAGGATAATAGTCCGAATAATGTAAATACTGCAAATACTACCTCATCTCAGAAATATAGACAAATAGAATAATCTATTATTAAACATCATACAAATGGCAACAAAGATGAGGATAATAGTCCGAATAATGTAAATACTGCAAATACTACCTCATCTCAGAAATATAGACAAATAGAATGATCTATTATTAAACATCATACAAATGGCAACAAAGATGAGGATAATAGTCCGAATAATGTAAATACTGCAAATACTACCTCATCTCAGAAATATAGACAAATAGAATAATCTATTATTAAACATCATACAAATGGCAACAAAGATGAGGATAATAGTCCGAATAATGTAAATACTGCAAATACTACCTCATCTCAGAAATATAGACAAATAGAATAATCTATTATTAAACATCATACAAATGGCAACAAAGATGAGGATAATAGTCCGAATAATGTAAATACTGCAAATACTACCTCATCTCAGAAATATAGACAAATAGAATAATCTATTATTAAACATCATACAAATGGCAACAAAGATGAGGATAATAGTCCGAATAATGTAAATACTGCAAATACTACCTCATCTCAGAAATATAGACAAATAGAATGATCTATTATTAAACATCATACAAATGGCAACAAAGATGAGGATAATAGTCCGAATAATGTAAATACTGCAAATACTACCTCATCTCAGAAATATAGACAAATAGAATAATCTATTATTAAACATCATACAAATGGCAACAAAGATGAGGACAATAGTCCGAATAATGTAAATACTGTAAATACTACCTCATCTCAGAAATATAGACAAATAGAATGGTCTATTATTAAACGTCGTACAAATGGCAACAAAGATGAGGACAATAGTCCGAATAATGTAAATACTGCAAATACTACCTCATCTCAGAAATATAGACAAATAGAATAATTCCATATTATTAAACATCATACAAATGGCAACAAAGATGAGGATAATAGTCCGAATAATGTAAATACTGCAAATACTACCTCATCTCAGAAATATAGACAAATAGAATAATCTATTATTAAACATCATACAAATGGCAACAAAGATGAGGATAATAGTCCGAATAATGTAAATACTGTAAATACTACCTCATCTCAGAAATATAGACAAATAGAATAATCTATTATTAAACATCATACAAATGGCAACAAAGATGAGGATAATAGTCCGAATAATGTAAATACTGCAAATACTACCTCATCTCTGAAATATAGACAAATAGAATAATCTATTATTAAACGTCGTACAAATGGCAACAAAGATGAGGACAATAGTCCGAATAATGTAAATACTGCAAATACTACCTCATCTCAGAAATATAGACAAATAGAATAATCTATTATTAAACATCATACAAATGGCAACAAAGATGAGGATAATAGTCCGAATAATGTAAATACTGCAAATACTACTCTCATCTCAGAAATATAGACAAATAGAATAATCTATTATTAAACATCATACAAATGGCAACAAAAGATGAGGATAATAGTCCGAATAATGTAAATACTGTAAATACTACCTCATCTCAGAAATATAGACAAATAGAATAATCTATTATTAAACGTCAGCTAAAATGGCAACAAAGATGAGTGACAATAGTCCAAATAATGTAAATACTGTAAATACTACCTCATCTCAGAAATATAGACAAATAGAATAATCTATTATTAAATGTCGTACAAATGGTAAATAAAGATGAGGACAATAGTCCAAATAATGTAAATACTGTAAATACTACCTCATCTCAGAAATATAGACAAATAGAATGATCTATTATTAAACGTCGTACAAATGGCAACAAAGATGAGGATAATAGTCCGAATAATGTAAATACTGCAAATACTACCTCATCTCAGAAATATAGACAAATAGAATACAATTCATTATTAAACATCATACAATGGCAACAAAGATGAGGATAATAGTCCGAATAATGTAAATACTGTAAATACTACCTCATCTCAGAAATATAGACAAATAGAATAATTCATTATTAAACGTCGTACAAATGGCAACAAAGATGAGGACAATAGTCCGAATAATGTAAATACTGCAAATACTACCTTATCTCAGAAATATAGACAAATAGAATAATCTATTATTAAACATCATACAAATGGCAACAAAGATGAGGATAATAGTCCGAATAATGTAAATACTGCAAATACTACCTCATCTCAGAAATATAGACAAATAGAATAATCTATTATTAAACATCATACAAATGGCAACAAACATGAGGATAATAGTCCGAATAATGTAAATACTGTAAATACTACCTCATCTCAGAAATATAGACAAATAGAATAATCTATTATTAAACGTCGTACAAATGGCAACAAAGATGAGGACAATAGTCCAAATAATGTAAATACTGTAAATACTACCTCATCTGTGAAATATAGACAAATAGAATAATCTATTATTAAATGTCGTACAAATGGCAACAAAGATGAGGACAATAGTCCAAATAATGTAAATACTGTAAATACTACCTCATCTCAGAAATATAGACAAATAGAATGATCTATTATTAAACGTCGTACAAATGGCAACAAAGATGAGGATAATAGTCCGAATAATGTAAATACTGTAAATACTACCTCATCTCAGAAATATAGACAAATAGAATAATCTATTATTAAACGTCGTACAAATGGCAACAAAGATGAGGACAACAGTCCAAATAATGTAAATACTGTAAATACTACCTCATCTCAGAAATATAGACAAATAGAATGATCTATTATTAAATGTCGTACAAATGGCAACAAAAGATTAGACAATAGTCCGAATAATGTAAATAGTGTAAATACTACCTCATTTCAGAAATATACACAAATAGAATGATCTATTATTAAACGTCGTACAAATGGCAACAAAGATTAGGACAATAGTCCGAATAATGTAAATACTGTAAATAGTACCTCATCTCAGAAATATAGACAAATAGAATGATTCATTATTAAACGTCGTACAAATGGCAACACAGATGAGGACAATAGTCCGTATAATGGCCAATGATGTATATCAAAAGCTAAGCAGAGTATTATGGGAAATAACATTTATGAAAAACAAATAAAATAGTGTACTGTACCATTACGTGATATCTATTCACCTATAGAGAAGTGAAGATGAGGAAGGGACTTGAGACAACAGAAATGTGGCTATAGAGAAGCATGATGAAGATAATATAGACCGAACATGTGATAAAAAAGGGGATGCAAAATAGATTCTACAGGAGGCACAATCTTGCTTTACTAGCAATTCTTGGTCTAGGTAGGTTCTCTTTCACTGTCTAAGAAAAAAAAAAGAAAGGAAAATAAACACTGTAACGTGGAATAAAAATACTTTCAAATATATATATATATATATAAAACCCTTGAATAAATCCTGTTTTCCAACAGATGGCGTTCCCTGAACTACGTGTGTGTTGTTTCATATGGTAACACTTTTATAAGCACTATAAACAAACTTGAAATCCAGTGCGGGGGTCTTTGAGTGAAAATGAGCATATCCAGAAGGTTACGGATCCTATCCGTGGCTCGTCCCGGAAAAAAAAAAAAAAAAAAAGAAGCCCAGCAGAGGGACATCCGGAGTCATGAACCGGGTGTGGCCCAACCCCCCTAGAGTGTCAGGAGATAAGGGCCAAAACACTTGCTTGACGGGGGCTTCTCTTCTGAGGACTCTCTGCTGCCACGCTCTCCACGAGTTTCTTTCTACTACTATGACATTTTGCCGAAGTGCAAACAACTTTTTTCATAGCGTTACGCATGTCGGATTTCGTGACAAAGAAAGTGTATTTTTGGGGAATTTTATTGCACTACTTTAATCAAAAGAAATCTGCAGATGAAGCACATGGAAGTCTTCTTGAGACTTACGGCGACCATGCTCTGTCGAAGACAACATGCAGTGACTGATTTAGACACTTCAAAAATTATAGTTTTGATGTTGAAGATAAAGAACGCTCTGGCGAAAAGTTTGAAGACGAAGAATTGGAGGCATTACTTCATGAACACTCATGTCAGGCGCAAGCGAAACTCTCAGAATCATTAGAAATCGATCACACAACAATTTCAAAACGTTTGAAAGCATCAGGAATAATTCAAAAGCAAGGATGTTGGGTGCTGTACGAGTTGAAGCCGAGAGACGTCGAACGGCGTCTTATCAGGTTTGAGCAGCTTCTTCAACGGCAGAATAGGAAAAGTGTTTTACATCGTAACGTGATCGGCGATGAAAAGTGGATACACTACAATAACCCTAATCGTAGAAGATCGTGGGGTAAGCCTGGCTATGCGTCAACATTGACGGCCAAGCCGAATATCCATGATTTGAAGCTTCTGTTTTGCATTTGATGTGATTAGTGTAGTTTATTGTGAGCTGCTCAAACCAACAGAAATCATCACGGGAGATCGCTATCGACTGAAATTGATGCGTTTGAGAAAAAACAAAAAAAAAAAACAGCCACACTACGAGCAGAGAAACGACAAAGGGATTTCGCAACATGTCAACACTCGGTCACATGTTGCAAAACGGGTGAAAATTAATTGTAAACTCTTACAGTGGAATTCCTACCCTATCCATCGTATTCACCTGATACTGCCCATCTCAATTTCACTTATTCTTGTCGATGGCTTATGGATTAGCTGAGCAGTACTTTCATTCCTAGAATAATGCCAAAAAATGAGTCGACTCATGGTTAGCCTCAAAAGACGTGTCGTTTTTCCGTAGAATTCAAATGCTGTCAGAAAGTTGGGAAAATGTATTGGTTAGCGATGGACAATACATTCAGCGACACGTTTCTTACAAAGTTTTGGAAGTAAAACATTATTTTTCAAAGAAAATTGGCGAGAACTTATTGAAGTAATTTTTGGAACCAAACTTTCGTGATGAGATACGCTGCTTTTTTTTGTTGCCTGAATCCATCTTGCATATATACAAATCAACCATTCGACCGTGCATGAAACATTGTTGTCATATCTGGTCAGGCGCTCCTGCAGTTCGTCTCAGTATTCCAGACAGGCTCTAAAGGAGAATCTGTCATGTGATTGGTCCCGACCTGGAAGTACGACTCCAACCACTTTCTCATCAGCGGTATGTGGCTTCCCTCTGTCTTTTCTATAAATAAATCCATGGCTTCTGCTCTGACGAACTTAGGTCACTGTTGCACCCTCCACATGAATTTACTCGGGCATTCAGACTGGCAACCAGGTCTCACTCTTTTACAGTTAGATCAACCAAATAGAATCAACAATTCTACTCCATTAGCTTCTTTTCTCGCGCTACCAACCTGTGGAACTCCCCTTCCATATACTTGCTTTCCTGACGGCTACAACCTCCAGGAATTTAAATGACAAGTCAGTTCCAATCTCTTATCCACTTAATTCCAGCCCTTTCTACATCACTCCGTGTATCTTGTTCTTTTTCAATTCTCTCTACCTTCACAACTGTCTTCACTTTGTCTTCATTCTCTTCCTTTCTAAAACTCAGGTACCGTCTTGCATGGGGTGAAATGATAAAAAAATCTATTAAAAATTAAAACAGATAATATGCCTCGCAGAATACAACTTCAAAAGTTACACCCTCATTTAAAAAAAAGAGAAAACGTTACACTAAATACAAAAACTCATTAGAATTATTCATACCAATATATAAGTAATTTAACAAATACAAGATATTGAATGTTCTTAATATAATAATTCTTAAAATTTTGACATAGCACTTTAATAGAAATGCAATCAATGAATACTACGACATATCTTAAAAAAAACGGCATATATATTAATAATCAAAAATTATAAATGCATAATAATATAACAAAAATTATAATTCAATAATCAACGAAAAATATAAAAGTAAATAAATTAGAAAAAAACTTTCAAAATACAATATCTATATATTATAAAGTAATATAATTCATTGAACAAGTAAAAAATACTTATCTACAACTAATTCGCTGTCTTTGTAAAAAAAAATATTGTAATTTTTCCAAGAAATATTGACAACTAATATCGGAGTCTTTTAGAAAGAATATAGATGAGAAAACTTGTTGAATTATCAATCATGAACATTAAAAGTGAAGCAGATAAATTAAATAATAAGAAAAAATTCATAGTTAGATTAAAATAGTAGTAAAATTAACAAAATTTAATGTTGCCGTTAAAAAAAAAGTCTTCAGGAGCTTCGGAAAACACTCCATTCTTGTCGTAATTCCGCGTCCCAACTGAATATTCAATACAGGCATCTTCTTTCGTGAATACACTCCTAAAGGTGCGCCGGGTAGTTTCATTATTGATGTTATGTCTTAGGGTCATTACAAGATTCGGGTCTTTTAACATCATACTTGTTTATCCAAGAGACTCTACCGGAACAATGCTATTCTAGCAGGAATACTGCAGCGCACAACAACGGATTTATAACTGCTACTGCCTGTTACGAAATAGCAAGCGTCTAATTAGAAACGCCTTACGTCACTTCCGCCTCTGAAAAGACGAGACCAAAAAGAACAAACTAAATACCCGTCTTTCCAGAATTAATTTGCTCGGGTCTGTTTGGTATGTTACTTGAACAGACTGGGCGCTGTGGTATGAGTCCTGGCCGTGCACCCGCTTCGTCTCACCAGGGGATAAACCTGTGCGTTGTGTCAAACCTTCTTTATCTATGCATTTCATCCTGGCCTGATGTATTCTCTATATCTAAACTTATTTATAAATGGAACTTTGTCTGTGTGTGTGTGTGTGTGTGTGTGTGTGTGTGTGTGTGTGTTACCTATAAACTCCGAAACGGCTGAACCGATTTTCTTGAAAATTTACACAGTTGTATTATAAGTGTTCTTAGCTAGGCTTTGTGTTGAGGTACCCCTAATAAATATCGAAAATCGATAATCGAAAATATCGTGTTATAGAAGGAGTGGTCCGATTTTAATCAAATTTGATACACTCATAGACAAAGACATAAGAAACGATATTCAGAAGTTTCAAGGTTGCAGTTCTTACAATAGTGCAGAAAATCGATAATATATATATATATATAACTTCTACTCCAACAGTTTCTTTCCTCGCACTTCCCGACTGTGGAATTCTCTTCCAAACGATTGCTTCCCCGACGGCTACAATCTCCAGGAGTTTAAATGTAAGGTCAATAGACACCTCCTAACACACTAACCTGCTCCCATTCTATCAAGCACTTTTCCCAACCCTCATCCTCGCTATCCTTATTCATCTGTCACCTTCCTCCTGACATTCCCTATGTCTAACCATTCCTTCTCTTTACCTTCCCCTATGTAGCCCCATGCGCAATAGTGGCAGTGGAATGCCTTGCTTGGGGTGAGATGATTAAAAAAAAAATATATATATATATATATATATATAAAAGGCAAGATGTTTGTGTGCGTGTCTGTTTATCTGCCTGTATGTCTGTATTTTTTTCAGCCCTTTTATTTTAGTTTTTGCTTCAGTTTCGCTCTAAGTAGGTATAATTGAGGCAGGTTATTATTATTATTATTATTATTATTATTATTATCATTATTATTATTATTATTATTATTATTCCTTTGATTTCTTTCACATACCAATTTTCACTTGGATCCAACCATTTTCAACTGAGTATTTTTGATTAAAGATCTTCATAATATACTTGTAAGCAGACTATCAGGAATCCCTTCATTGAGTCTTCCGGAACCATTTTCAATCAATCCAAGAACTCTTATTAAAACTGGAATTACTGATGTCCTCATGTTCCACATTTTTAACATTTTCATTTCAAGATCCCTATATTTTAAGAGTTATTTTTTTAATATTTTGTAAGACGCGTGTTCATATGCAGAATCTGCCTTGTCTATAAGATAAAGATTTTTTGGTGTAGTGGTTATCGGCTCGGAACAAGAAATCAGTTGAATTCCTTGCATTCACTTACGCACAAATACCCTTGGAAAAGGTATTAATCCGTCTCTTTCCCCCAGTTATGGGTTAAATGATAGGACAGATTGAATTCTATAGACATGGCTGGCAACCAGCCTACCGCAGAAAGCAATGGCAACCTACTGCGGGATAATCTTCTGCCTAGTCAGTCATGTCTCTTTCGAGACATGATCGCCCAAAGCGTGTATCACGTATGACACTTAACTGATCACGATGTCTCGGAAATTAGATTTGATTCTTATAGCTCTGTCTATTTTAAAGTTTCATAAAACTTTTTACAGGCTCTATCTCTGTAGCCGGGTGTGGGTGATAATCATTATTATGTCATTTTTCATCATATTTCGATTTCTGCTTTGGTCTCACTATCAACCAAGTCTGCGGGGAGACCTAAGGCAGGTCGTGGCGCGTTGTTATGATTCCATTTCATCTTTTTCTATCTTCCCTATCATCCCCAGCATTACATAGATAAAGTTTTCCTTAGTGTGTGGGCTGTACTTAATAAGACAATTTTTTGTATATCTCTTAAGCTGGGATTTCCAGGGATTCTTTCAATGTGTTGTTTTGTTCCATTTTTTATCATTCCAAGTGCACCTACTATCACTGGCACAACTCTTGTTTTCAATTTCCACATTTTTTTCTATTTCAATTTCCAGGTCTTTATATTTTGACAGTTTTTCAAATTCCTTGATTGCTATGTTACAATCCGCTGGACAAGCCATATCAATTAATAGACAAGTTTTCTCCTTCTGGTTTTTAACAATAATGTCTGGCCTGTTTGCTTCAATTTTTCTGTCTGTGTAGATGGTGTAATCCCATAGAATGGTTACATCTTCTATTTCTGTAACCGGTGCTGGGTGATGTTCATACCAGTGTTTGTTGACAGATTTTATTATTATTATTATTATTATTATTATTATTATTATTATTATTATCGCTGAGAACCCTATCTACATTATCAATCCCCTTTTTATATTTTCAATGTTTTCACACTTGCCATCGTCTGATTTAACATTTTTTTAAACGATGTTTAACTTTTCCACTCAATCAGCAAAATATTATTCCCAGTGTTCTAGTAATTATGGGCACGACATTTAACTTTTTCATATTCTGCATTATTATTCCTGATATCTTCTTTACCATAATCATCATCGTCATCATTTATCATCAGCCAGAAAAATATCTCATAATATCAGGAACGATTCTGTTGAAGTGTTTTTTATTTTAATATTTAGTCTGACAACACAATACGTGTATTTTATTTTGGATTACCTTATTACTAGAAAATCATACGACTTGATTAATTTTTTTTTCGAGGAAACTTTTGTTCTCTACTTCATTCCTAACTGAATAATTGTCTTTTATTTTTTAAAAAAATTTCCAAGTTCTTAAAGATCAAATATTAAATCGAAAATATTCTTATTTTATTAAGTATGAAAAGAAATAGTTTACAACTAAAGACTTTCTTGCACGCATCATTGCAGTGATTTCTCTCTCTCTCTCTCTCTCTCTCTCTCTTCCTGAGGCAACAGACGATTTTACAAACATACAAGCGAATCACCAGGAAAAGCTTAATAAAAGATACTGGTATTTTTTTAGACCTGCGTTCGTGAGACATTATTTTTTCTTAGCTTTGTCAGTTAAAGACTAGAATCACTATGGTTACATCAGAGAGTGTGTCAATCAACTTATTAAGGCTGTGTTAAGATTCGTATTTTAAATAAAGAAATAATTTTAGTATATAAGCTTTTCTATTCGTATTTTGGTTCCATTTTCCATAAAACTTCCTAATTGTTCGCATTCTCCGTCCATGTTATTCTCAGTATACTTTTATCGAACTACAAGTTCCCACTTCGATATAGGAGAATAAATGTTATATAGAAGTTCACCGCTTGTTTCTAACGAAATTTTTCTGTTTCTTAATACATTGAATCAATATTTTTTTGTTTTTCATCGTTGCTGAAGAAGCAAGAATTTTCTCGCTGAAATGGCCATTCAACGAATGTAGAATTCGGAATTTTTTTTAATATATTATACATATTTGGCTCTGTAAATAGATAATACTATTTACATCGAGCCCTCCACAAGGATTATTTTTAATATTAATAAAATTAATGTTAATAGGATCTGGTTTTTGGGATTTTACCTCGATGCTCTTCCTTTTTTTGAAATTTTATATATATAAAATTGGTGAGAGTAATCGTAGCTCTGGGAGACACCGTCCTATAGGGTAAAGGAACTTGGATGAGTTCCACCACGGAATATGTAAACGAGCGGCGCGTCATCGAGTTTAATTCGTTACCTCTTCGTCACCAGGGCCCGTGGTACAGTTGGTATGATGTTTGCTTAATAGCCTAACTGTCGGGTTTCAATTCCTGGTAGTGGATGCGCACTGCTGATGAGTCCCAAATATAGAACGAAAAGGCCGTCCAGTGTTTTCTGCATTCTGTTAAGGCTGGATAAAAACTCGATGAATTACTTATATATATATTTACGCTCTCACACCCTGATTGAGCACTCTGGAAGAATGTTAGACTTTGAAAAACAGTAGCTACTCTGGCATGTACGCATCTCTCATTCTGTAATGAATTAGAGCACTCTGGCTATTGGGCGTGTATAATGATAATGTATACGCTAAAAAGTCTACCTTCTTCTACCGAGCGCCCATAGCCCAGTCGGGTTTCAATCCTGGGTTAAAAGCAATCGGATGAGCTGTGATAAAGCGAAACAGATCTGTCTGCGGAGGACTATTTACGCTCTCTCACCCTGGAAGAATGGTATCATCACGAAGTCACCACTCTGGCAAATTTCCCAGATTCAAACCTGCCTCGGTCGTTCCAGCCACTCGTCTACTCGCCCATGTATCCCCCACTCGTATTATGGGAATGCAATGAATTTTATTCTCCGTCGGCACACTAAACTGTTGGCCTTTTGCCATGTAAGCTTAGTCAATCAGTTAAAGTACCATACGTAAAACACGCTCGGGCGATCATATCTCATATCAGACATGACTGACTGGGCAAAGGATTAACCCGGAGTAGGTTGACATTGTTTTCTGCGGTCTGAATGGTTGACAGCCAAGTCTATAGAACTCAATCTGTCCTATTATTTAACCCGTAACTGGAAGGATGAATTGGATTAATAACTTTCCCAAGGGTATTTTCGCGTAAGTGAATGCAAGGAATTAAACTGGAATTCGAACTCGGCTATCCAATTTCTCGTTCCGAGCCGATATCCGTTGCACTACAACGCAAATCCTGCAAACTTAGTAGAAACTGCAAAAATCTTCCAGGTATACTGGTTCCTGATATAATCTCGCAGACTATACAAATGTATAAGGGGTTTTTAATTTTAATGTTTATCCTGCAGAGTACGCAGGTCTCAAGTGTCTGTTTCGTTTTTATAATCCATGAAAATTCCTCGTTGATCGCATACTCCACCTGTGATATTCTCAGCAGAAGATTATCCCGCAGTAGGATGCCATTGCTTTCTGCGGTAGACTGGTCGCTAGCCAAGGCTATCCTGTTATTTTGACTCATATCTAGAGGGGGAAGAGATGTATTATATTATCAAGATGTAATTAGTGGGGGATCAGTTTATTACTTCATAACAATATAAAACCGATCCCCCACATTATGTCTAGTAGGAGTTTTAATTATCTTTCTATTATATTCAGTCAGTCAGTTAAGTGCCATACGTGATATACGCTTTGGGCGATTCATGTAGGATGCCATTGTTTTCTGCGGTAGACTGGTCGCTAGCCAAGACTATAGAACCCAATCTGTCCTGTTATTTAACCCATAACTGGAGGGAAGAGACAGATTCTTGCCTTTCCCAAGGGTATTTTCGCGTAAGTGAATGCAAGGAATTCAACTGGAATTCGAACTTGGCTCCCTGATTTCTCGTTCCGAGACGATATCCGCTGCACCACAACACACATCCTGTCAGTAGAAACTGCAAAAATCTTCCAGGTATACTGGTTCCTGATATAATCTCGCAGACTATACAAATGTATAAGGGGTTTTTAATTTTAATGGTTATCCTGCAGAGTGCGCAGGTCTCAAGTGTTTTTCGTTTTTATAATCCATGAAAATTCCTCGTTGATCGCATACTCCACCTGTGATATTCTCAGCATTCTTTTATAGTCAGAACTCTGTTGTTCCAAATGATCTTTTAGTCTGTGAGGAAATTGTCTAGGATTTACTTCCATAGAGAAGCATTAATGTTAATATTAATGAAATAGCATCTCAGTGTTTTTGTTTGTTTTTTTTCTGACAAAATTTTCTTGCTTCTTAATACTTTGTTCAGCATTTGAAAGACATCTTCCTTCCCTATTCAATTGCACCCTCTGATTTCTCTCCAAACCCACCTGTCTACCTCTATCCGGCACTCATCCCAGAATCCACCACTGTTTTCTTACGATTTCAAGTATAAACGCTCCTCTGATCTTTTGTTTTCCTACATGACTTTCTCATTTTTTTTTTCATATTTCTTTACTCACATTTTTATTATTTTATTACTTTAACTAATTTTATGAAAACGAAACTTACCTCGTCATGTCGAAAGGAAGTAATATTCGCCCGGATCCTAAACTTCTCAACGATATCTCTGGAATGTCTTCTTTTTATCAAAAGAAGAGACAGAAATAGACAATTGGCGACGAAATATTTGTTCACTGAGTGAATCCCATTTTCAGGGTAGATGAAGCGTCCGTGAAACCGGGTCAGCTTAGCCGTAAAACGAATCGCTATTGAGTAGCACGTGAAGAGTTTTATTGGGGACGCGAGATTTTAATTAATAATGAAGTGCGACCACGGTCGAAAATATCTCTTCGGATATTATTCACTGACTGCACATGTATAGGATTTAGGGAATTGGATTCTGGATGTGGTCTAGCGATTTGCAAGGATGCGACCTTTATGAGTCACAAGAGGTTAGAGAACCAATTTGTAACTACAAAGATGAAACGGAACGTAAATATCTTGGTTCACAGACGCACAGCGACGCACTGAAGTAGACAAGTACAAAGAGAATGCGAGGGCTACATACATACTTCAAAGCCTGAGATAGATTGATAGACAAAGAATAAGACTAATGTATTTGTTGGGATAGATAGATAGATAGATAGATAGATAGATAGATAGATAGATAATGAACAGAATTGATAGATAGATAGATAGATAGATAGATAGATAGATAGATAGATAGATAGATAATAAACAAGATGATAGATAGATAGATAGATAGATAGATAGATAGATAGATAGATAGATAGATAATGAACGGAATAGATAGATAGATATATAGATAGATAGATAGATAGATAGATAGATAGATAGATAGATAGATAGAATAATGAACGATAGATAGATAGATAGATAGATAGATAGATAGATAGATAGATAGATAGATAGATAATGAACGGAATAGATAGATAGATAGATAGATAGATAGATAGATAGATAGATAGATAGATAATTAACGGAATAGATAGATAGATAGATAGATAGATAGATAGATAGATAGATAGATAGATAGATAGATAATTAACGGAATAGATAGATAGATAGATAGATAGATAGATAGATAGATAGATAGATAGATAGATAGATAATGAACGAATAGATAGATAGATAGATAGATAGATAGATAGATAGATAGATAGATAGATATGAATAGACTGAGATAGATAGATAGATAGATAGATAGATAGATAGATAGATAGATAGATAGATAGATATGAATAGACTGGGATAGATAGATAGATAGATAGATAGATAGATAGATAGATGTTAAAGTAAGTGTTTACATTAATAACGTCATTATTCGTGGTAGATATATAACTCATTACCTTCAAACTTACCTACGCACACACATGCACACACACACACACACACACACACACACACACACACATAAAGGGAGAGAGAGAGAGAGAGACAGAGAGACAGAGACCGACACAGACAGACAGACAGAAAGAGAGAGCACTAAAAGACTAAATGATATAAACAGCAGCAGAGTATTTTTGGATAGTAAAACTTGGACCATTTGAATCATGTATCGAAGTATTCTTAAATTGAGCTTCAGAATCTTCTGAAGCGATGTTCCGGCGACAGCTAGTTGAGCAAAGCGACGATGGGTAGAAGCTGATGGATCCTCAAGGACACACTGCCGACCAGCTTCCACCGATGCGTCTGTGCGCACGGTGCGCTTAGGACATCTTCTTGGAAGATCATCGACTGATTCGGTTCATTCAAACCAAGCCGGTAAGGTTCCGAATCATGTGGTCGCTAGAAGTTACTCTGCTAATAAAATGTTGCCGATATTTTCCCTGATCTTGAATAATTGGTCCTTCACTGGAATAGAAAAACTCAGCGGGTTTTACTCGTTGTTACACATCATAGGGAACCGTTTTAATCTCCTAAGGTTGCTCTATAACCTGCAAAAAATATATTAATTTTTCGGTGTAAGGACTTCTATACGGGACATTCAATAAATAAGATGAATTTTTCGGTATAAGGACTTCTACGAGGGTCATTCAATAAATAAGGTGAATTTTTCGGTATAAGGACTTCTACGAGGGTCATTCAATAAATAAGTTGAATTTTTCGGTATAAGGTCTTCTACGAGGGTCATTCAATAAATAAGGTGAATTTTTCGGTATAAGGACTTCTACAAGGGTCATTCAATAAATAAGGTGAATTTTTCGGTATAAGGACTTCTACGAGGGTCATTCAATAAATAAGTTGAATTTTTCAGTATAAGGTCTTCTACGAGGGTCATTCAATAAATAAGGTGAATTTTTCGGTATAAGGACTTCTACGAGGGTCATTCAATAAATAAGGTGAATTTTTCGGTATAAGGACTTCTACGAGGGTCATTCAATAAATAAGTTGAATTTTTCAGTATAAGGTCTTCTACGAGGGTCATTCAATAAATAAGGTGAATTTTTCAGTATAAGGTCTTCTACGAGGGTCATTCAATAAATAAGGTGAATCTTTCGGTATTAGGACTTCTACGAGGGTCATTCAATAAATAAGTTGAATTTTTCGGTATAAGTACTTCTACGAGAGTCATTCAATAAATAAGGTGAATTTTTTGGTATAAGGACTTCTACGATAGTCATTCAATAAATAAGTTGAATTTTTTCGGTATAAGGTCTTCTACGAGGGTCATTCAATAAATAAGGTGAATTTTTCGGTATAAGGACTTCTACGAGGGTCATTCAATAAATAAGGTGAATTTTTTGGTATAAGGAATTCTACGAGGGTCATTCAATAAATAAGGTGAATTTTTCGGTATAAGGACTTCTACGAGGGCCATTCAATAAATAAGGTGAATGTTTCGGTATAAGTACTTCTACGAGGGTCATTCAATAAATAAGGTGAATTTTTCGGTATAAGGAATTCTACGAGGGTCATTCAATAAATAAGGTGAATTTTTCGGTATAAGGAATTCTACGAGGGTCATTCAATAAATAAGGAGAATTTTTCGGTATAAGGACTCAACGAGTGAATAATAATAATAATAATAATAATAATAATAATAATAATAATAATAACTAGCGGAACCCGTGAAATTTCCACGGAAAGATAATTATGATTTTCTGGAAAAATTTTACTTTGTCATACTACAAATGATAGTAACGTCTTCCATCATAAATGTATTGGATAATAAAATAACGATAACACTGAGTGCAATTTTATTAAAATATCTATAAAATTAATGTCCATAGAAGCTACTTTACTGTAATCTTAAGCGGCGCATGCACAGACCATAATTCTGTACGTTATTGTGTGAGCGATTTTAAAAGAGAAATCTTTTTTATTACTGAAAAATCATGGCTTCTGTGTCCATTGCAAACAGAAAAGACCAACTGAGTAATGGTCTAGGGTGTAGAGGCCAGAAATTTTGTTATTAGGTCGCGGGTTACGACAACAACCCTACCTATTTTTACTATATTATACAGTACACACACATAAATACACACACACGCAATTACTGCGACAATCACCAGCGTAAGCTGCTACTGCTACGGTAATGCTATAGGCTCTCTTCTCCTACTCTCTCACTGTTTACTACCCTTCCGTTTGGTAAAGGTGAGAGAAACGCTTAGGAGAGAAAAAAGATAAAGGGGAATGAAAAGCTCGTGTAGAGAGTAAGTGTGTTATCTTTCTTAAGTGGCGTAACGGACAGAGGAACTAAGTAACTAAATAACTAAGGAAGGAACAAGCAGAATTATTATATGATTCTGTTCGGCAAAGGTGAGGGAAAGGCTGAGGAGAGTAGTGTTTATAGATTATAAAAAGATAGAGGGGAAGGAAAGGCTCTTGTAGAGAGTAAGTGTGTTATCTTTCTTAAGTTGCGTAACGGACGGAGGAACTAAATAACTAACTAATGAAGGAACAATCAGAATTAATATATGATAATTACAACCAAACAAAAAAAAACTTGCCTATTAATTGCTATGGTTTGTTCAGCGGATTGTAAGTATAGATATTACATCCATCTTGTAGTAACTTCTTACTAATCGTAAGTTTTTTCTAATTTTCAGATATTTCACAACATCGTTAACCGGAGACAACATGAGCAGACTGTGTTAGCTGACATGAATATATGTTTAACTGGGACCGAACTGCAAGTTTCCGCTCCGTTTTTATTATAACCTGTCATCATATGGCGCACATTTTGCTTTGATTCATGTGTCTAGTATACCCTTATAAGCTTAGGTGCCATAATGTGTGTATTGTGCCTCGTATACAAGATGTGACAATTTAAATACAGGAACGAACCTCGCGTGTAGTGGGAGTAATGAGTCAGGCAAACACTTGTACTCCGGACATATCCCGATTTGTACATCCTGAAATATCCCAACTTCCACCTTCTTGAGACACACACTACATGGAATATACGTTGGCAAGCAGTAGGGGTGGTGTAGGTGTGTATATGTCAATGTTTGTCGAAAAGGAAAAGAACTTGAAGCAGTAGATTCACACCAAGATTCACATCAAATGCTCATGAAAATACCAAGAAGAAATCTAATGATTTTGACTTGGAAAGAAAATTAAAAAAGAGTAAGATATGAGCAATGATACCAGAAGCGAAGATCAGGAACAAAAATACCCAAAGATGTTTATCGGACATTGCCGACAAGGAATGGTTTTCAATCAAAAACCTCTTGTATCAGAGACAAAACTTCGAACGCTTATCGCTACTCATTCAAAAAACTCATTCAATAGAAAATGTTTTGACGAAATTTATTTCTTTGTGCCATCGGTTCAGTCGTTTTTATCTAATAACCGTGATGATACTTACTCAGAGTCGAAACAACGTCATTCCTGCGTTTTAGTATAAGGTAAATTTCTACTCCGATAGCTTTTTCTTTGTGAGTTTCTACTCTTTGGAGCCGACAAATGTGAGGACGATTTCTTCATCACTACAATGATTATCTTTTCAATGTCAATCTGTATTTATTCTATATATCCTCGTAATATTTAGAATTTGCGTTTTTTTTTTTACGTCCGTACTCGTGAAGTTAATCTTTACAATGGGTAGCATTGGCTTTATATTTGGTGAACACTTTGTAAAATAACTATTTGGGAATGTTGAAAGTGTTACGAAAATCTGTTCGGAAGAACATGGCCGCTAAATGGATTCTCCACCAAAAAGATTCTCTGACGCATCCGCTAGATGGTTGCAAGTACCTAGCTAAGAAATCCAAAACAGAAATAGGCCATTCTTCATATTCATAAGACTTAGCACTGTGCGATTCATAGCCATTTCCACAATTGAAAAATGCGTTGAAAAAAATCAAGATTTGTTGACTGCTCTGACATCCAAAAGCACTGAATGCAAGATATTCTTATAGAAAAAAGAAGATAAAAAAAGCACTGAATGCAAGATAATTTATAGAAAAAAGAAAATAAAAAAAATTAAAAGAAAAAACCGACACTCTAAACTTAAAAATAAGATTAAACATACAACTTTATACAAAAAACTGATAAAACGCTAATTCGCATTTACTTCCCAAAAAATACAAATTTAGATTTCTTGAAATAACTTCGCCTAAATACAATTATACTCAAAACTTGAATAAAAGGAAAAAGAAAAAAAGTAAAAAAAAGAGAAAGGGGAAAAGAAGGAGAAGAGAAAGAAAAAGAAGGAAGAAAGAGGAGAAGAGGTGTATATGTGTGTATATATATATATATATATATATATATATATATATATATATATATATATATTACCGAAAAAATCTCAATTGGAAAGAAAAAACACCCCACCCCTATCACGTCTATGAAAACCTAGACACAGTATCAAAGTAAATACATGAATTAGGTACACTAACAGCAGACATCAACCAATTAAATGATAGCCGACCATAAAAATGACCACTCAACATAGCCCTCTTAGAAATCCTAACCAAAAGATATACCCAACCGATAAAAAGATAAAACATACATTCCAACAGATAATACCATTAATCAACAATTTCACACTTACACACCAAATTCCTCAAAAGTCTAACGATCAAAACGAGACGTTCACTTAATTACCAATAACTTCAACCAACCCCCACGACAACAGCGAACCAAATATAAACAGAGAATGATTCCAAACCTTTATTTCCCCTGAGGAAGTGTTTAAATCCAAACACTGAAACAAACATATGATTGTAGGGAAGAGGACATATATAGAAGAAATTATGTACATGTTCTAAAACATAATTTATAATATATATATATATATATATATATATTAACTTATTTATAAATGTAAATTTGTCTGTGTGTGTCAAATTTGTCTGTGTGTGTGTCCGTTACGGAACCGGCTGAACCGATTTTCTTGAATATTTATACAGTTGTACTATAAGCGTCTGCGAGTGTTTTTAGCTAGGTTTTGTGTCGAGGTCCCACCCGATAAATATCGAAAATCGATAATCGAAAAAATCGGGTTATTGAAAGAGTGGTCCGATTTTAATCATGATTGGCTAATATCGGAAATGTGATGATCATCTGGAAAATCGACTGCACATCCACATTTATAACAGGACGTGCATTCTGATTGCAATTGCTATCTTTTTCATTTGATATGACATGTTTTTTCAAAATATGGCAGATAATGGCTCTCTACACCTTCTTGTCTTTTGTTTCTCTCAATAACTTTTGACTGCTTGCCATAGTCCTTTGTCCTTGTTCTACCATCAGAGCATACAAATTTGTTAAGTAGGTTCCATTTTTTCAGTTCCATTTGCAAAACTAATTATGCTTTGTTAGTGTTAGATTCTCTAAATGTTGGGAATCAGCCCTTTTTGGATACAATGAACTCGCCTGATGTGTACATATAATCCTGCCGATACTGAGAACAGAGAGATGAGTCGTCAGTTGAGTCCTTGTACTCTTCTATGATACTGTCAGCTCTCTGCCTTCGGATAGAGGGAGCTGTCTGCTTCCGAGCAGAGAGCAATAACCCAGTCGTGGTTCCGCCGAAGGGTAGAATCACGACTGGGCAAAAATAGACAGACATTTTTTGGCCGGGCCATATAGCCCGGAAATCCCAGTCATAACTGACCATGTGTCACATGTTGCCCTTACTGGGAGGGACAGCTAAATAATGTTGAGTCGTCAGTTGAGTTTGTTGTACTCTTCTATGATACTGTCAGCTCTCTTCCTTCGGGTGGAGAGCGCTCTCTGCTTTCGATCAGGACGCACTAACCCAGTCGTGGTTAGGCTGAGGGGTAGAATCACGACTGGGGAAAGATAGACAGACATTTTTTGGCCTGGCTATATGGCCGGGAAGACCCACAATAAATAGACCTTGCGTGGGTAGGTTGGTAAATCCCTTTGAGTTTTACAGTCGCTCATTTAGTCAGTAAGTTGGTGCATAGTAAATTGTAGTTGCTCTCGATATAGACCCACTACCCGGACATACTATTTCACTGCAAGACTGTATATATTGATTTCTAGTAATAGTAGTCCTAGTATTCCTGAATTGACTAACCCGTGTTCCAGTTTGTATATTTTTGTCCAATATAAGTTACTTTTTCTATCTCCGTGTCTGTTTTTGTAATTTATTGTGTGGTTTCTCAATCTGAATCCACAACACTGAAACCGTTTCTTCATTATGCGTCCCAGAAGTTCCGGCTGTCTCTTTCTGATTGTAAGTATACTTTTACTTGTAGTTCATATTCTTAAACATCCCTCTCTACTCACATTATCTGTCGATGTTAGTTTTAGCATATGAAGACCGTTAAAAATTCTGACCCTCATCCAGAAGGTTTTGTAGAAACAAAACAGTTTTTCACCATCCTTTAATATAGTCCTCCTTGACAGCAATGCACTTGGTTGAGTAATGCTTAAGCTTTGCAATCCCATCGCAAAAGAAGGTGGCTTTCTGGTGTTTCAAAAATCTCTCCACAACTCATTATTGTTTCCATACAATTGGGATTAGAAAACAGAAAGAAATCAGATGGAGCGAAGACTTATTAATAAGGGGATAGCACAACTATTTGAGCAGTGTGAACGGGCACGTTATCCTAGAGCAAGAGCTCACCTACCCACAGATTTCCTTTGCTTTCGACTTGATTGCTCTCTTCCGTCGTATTAATTCTGATACATGGTAGTCCATTAATATTTTCTCTTTTCCATGAAGTCTATCAGTATTATATCTTCAGAACCCCCCCAGAACAAACCTGAAGTCATCACTTTGCCAACACACACTACCTGTTTGAATTTTATCGTTGCTGTAGAACCAGGGTGTTTCCACTGGTTTCTTTGAAACTTTGATTTAGGTTCGCAGTGTTGAACCTAGGTTTTTTCTTGAGTTACTAAACTGTGGTGGAAATTTTCAGGTCAGTCTGGAAGCCAATTAGAAGTGTCCTGGAAATGTCAATACTTTCAATTTCTGCTCTGGTTTCATCATTCTTGGTACCCATTTTAAACACAGCTGGCTCATTCCTAAGATTTCAGTTATGCCTAATGACTTAGATATCTGCTGGACGGAAAGACGTTTGTCATCCAAAACCATACGGCGAATGACATCAGCTTGTTCATCAGCGATTGCGTTTTTTTTGGAAGACCTGACGGAGGGTCACCTCTTCTGTTCCTGTCCCCGCTTGAATTCCACAGACCACTTCTTCACAGTTGCTTAGGCAAAGAACCACTCAGTAAGTGTACGTACAATGTCCTCAGCAATTTCTTCGGGTGTCATACCATTCTTTTGTAGATATGAGTGCTTGGCTCTCTGTTTTGGATTTATCATATGGGTCCAACCTGCACAGAAATTAGGATAGAAATCTGAAATAGTTTTTCTAGATTAATTCGAGGAGGTACTGCATTGCCACAACAGTTCCGCCCTGGCTCTTCTTGCAGGATGAGGTTTAGAGCGTTTTGTACGACTCTTGTACGTCCTGAGAACCGCATCTATATCATTTGTTGTTCATCTTTGAGAAGATCGTCTGTTATCAGCTGCCATGGAGATGATTGGGTGTTACATAACAATCCGGCCCCCGTTTCATTATGGTAAAAATGTTCACATAAAAAACAAGGTGTAACTATGAAATATCGATACGAAAAATCTTTGCTAACTGAAGTGCTAAACTTTTTTTTTTTTAATCATATCACCCCAGGCATGGCGGGGATGCCACTGATGCGCATGGCGCTACTTAAGAGTAAAATGATTGGAAAAGCAAAAACCGGGAACCACATCCTAAACAGGAAACAAGGGATGAGCCTCTTCACCTCTTCAAAAGACGTGGGTAGAATGCGAACCGGGCGATAGTTTAGTCTATCTACTCCAATATAACTTCATGTAAATGAAGTGCTAAATGTCATATAAATAAAGTGTTATAAGTCATATAAATGAAGTGCTAAACTTCATAGAAATGAACTGCTAAATGTCATATAAATGAAGAGGAAGACGTCATAAAATTAAGTGCTTAAATTCATATAATTGATGTTCTAAACGTCATATAAATAAAGTGTTTAACGCTATATAAATGAAGTGTTAAATGTCATGTAAATGAAATGCTGAACTTCATAGAAATGATATGATGAAACTCATATGAATGAAATGCTAAATTTCATAAAACGGAAGTGCTAAACTTCATATAAATCAAGTGCTAAATTTCATATAATGAAGTGCTAAACGTCACATAAATGAAGTGTTATGAGTCATATAAATGAAGTGCTAAACTTCATGTAAATGAAGTGGAAGACGTCATAAAAATGAAGTGCTTAACTTCATATAATTGATGTGCTAAACGTCATATAAATGAAGTGTTAAACGTCATGTAAATGAAGTGCTGAACTTCATAGAAATGAAATGCTAAAACTCATGTAAATGAAATACTAAAGGTCATATAGATGAAGTGCTAAACGTCATATAAATGGAGTGTTAAACATCATTAAAATGAAGTGCTAAACGTTATAAAAATGAAGTGCTAACCGTAATAAAAATAAAGTACTAGTCGTCATATAAATGAAGTGCTAGACGTCATATAAATAAGGTGCCAAACTTTATAAAAATGAAGTGCTGAACGTCCTAAAAATGAAGTGCTAAACGTCATAAAAATGAAGTGCTAAACGTCATAAAAATGAAGTGCTAAACGTCATAAATATAAAGAAGGAATTGAGTGTGTATCCCAAGAAAAGTAAAGGAAGATAATTTTAAGAGAACTATTATATCTACCAGGATTTAATATTAATGGATGAAGACAACAATATACGGGTTCGGAAGAAAGTAAAAGAAATATTAAACACGATAATTGAGGAAAACAAAAAAGACTAATCATGAATTACCATTAACTGTTAAAAGACTGAATTTATAGTCGTGAGTAAATTATTATTAATGAATGAAAACATAACAATATTCAGGTTCAGAAGAACCTAGAAAAAATATAAAACAACTTAGTCGGAAAAAGTAAGAAAAAAAAACTAATCATGAACGGCCATTAACCGTTAGAAGACGGAATTCAAGGACGTAAGTAAAAAGAAAAGTTTGCCTAAGATGTTGCGTTACGGAACAGACCTATCGGGACTATGTAATATCTAACAATGGAAAATGTGAGAGATCTTTGAAGGTGCATAGAAACAACGGAATATAGTTTTCAGAAATTAAGATAGATAATAGTCAATCACTTAGTTGAATGTCATATGTGATACACGCTTGGGCGATCATGTCTCGAAAGAGACATAGCGACTGGTCAGAAGATTCTCCCGCAGTAGGTTGCCATTACTTTTTGCGGTAGACTGGTTGCCAGCCAATGCTATAGAACCCAGTCTGTCTTGTTATTTAACCAATAACTGGAGGGAAGAGACGGATTAATATCTTTCCCAAGGTTATTTGTGTGTAAGTGAATGTAACGAATTTGACTCGAGCTCGAACTCGGCTCTTCGATTTTCGTTCCCAGTCGATATCCACTGCACCACAACGCACATCCGAGTTGGATAATAAGGGAGGTAAGAATCGCATGTGAAACGAAGAAAAAACCTTAGAATGTGACGCAATAGGTAATCCTTGAGATACAAGTAAAGACTGAATATCGTCGTTCAAATGAAGAAAACCTTGAGACGCCCGAACTGTCGCTGTATCGACTGATGTTGAATACAATGGACAAAACGTCAAAGGAAAAGTCTTCTGAAACAGACATTTCGGATAACAACCGAAACGGGGAAGCATAATAATGTTTAAGTTGTTTGAGTTTATGAAATATTAACCCTTGTTGGCTTTTCAATTATTATACTAGGCTCAGTTAGCCTTCCGTTTTTCAGGGATAGAAAATAAATAATAGTCGAATGTATTTTGAGGTACATACAAGGTAGTGTACCCTTTTGTTGAAGCATTATCCCTCTGGACGTACGATATTTTATGTGCGTTGTGGTGAAGTGGCTATCGACTCGGAACGCAAGATTGGGGTACCGAGTTCGAATTCCAATTGAATTCCTTATATTCACTTACGCGCAAATACACTTGGGAAAGGTATTAATCCTTATCTTCCTTCCAGTTATGGGTTAAATAACAAGACAGGGTTCTATAGCCCTTGCTGGCAACCACTCTACCGCAATAAGTAATGGCAACCTACTGCGGGATAATCTTCTGCCCAGTCAGTCTGGTCTCTTTTGAGACATAATCGCCCAAAGCGTGTATCACGTGTGGCACTTAACTGACTGAATCAGGTGAATGTACAGAAAACAAAAGTTACAATGCCGGGTCTTAAAGAAAATTAAAAGTTAAAAAAATCAGAAAAAAAAAACAATTAAATACACAGTTTTCTTCGTGGTATCTTGATAAAAGAGAAATCACAAAATAAATCATTGGATAGATCCTACATACATCAGATTCGGTCACGGCTCAAGAATAAAGTAGATATTTGAAAATACATTTTTGAGATTTGTTATTTCAACAAAAGTTAGGAAATTATGAATCAGAAGCTTCAAATAATATCGGCCATTTTATGAAAGATGATTAACAGAAATAATCTTCCCAGCATTCAGTTTTGTATTTTGACCGACAAAATTAGATCGATCTATCTATCTATCTATCTATCTATCTATCTATCTATCTATGAGATACAGTCTGTTCATATCTATCTATCTATCTATCTATCTATCTATCTATCTATCTATCTATCTATCTATCGGTCTATCTATCTATGATATACAGTCTGCTCATATCTATCTATCTATCTATCTATGAGATACAGTCTGTTCATATCTATCTATCTATCTATCTATCTATCTATCTATCTGCCTATCTATCTATGAGATACAATCTGCTCATATCTATCTATCTATCTATGAGATACAATCTGTTCATATCTATCTATCTATCTATGAGATACAATCTGTTCATATCTATCTATCTATGAGATAATGTCTGTTCATATCTATTTATCTATCTATCTATGCATTAATGAGATACAGTCTGTTCATATCTATCTATCTATGGGATAAAGTTTGTTCATCTCTCTCTCTCTCTCTCTATATATATATATATGTATATATTATAAATTATAGTTTATAACATGTTCTAAACTATAACTTATAATAAATATTCACAGCTTTATCTTATATATCGAGCACTGTTTTAAATTAATGTTTTGAACGTTGTCAATTTTTTTGTTCCTTATATACTCGGATATCTATATATATATATATATATATATGTTTGTTTATCACTATCTATGGTACCCTATTGCATCTCCTTAACACTTTACATTCTTCCCCGTTAGGTGTTCAAGCCTATCTTTTCCTTTTCCCTGTTTGACTTGCTCTATTAATTCATCCAATCTATTTAATACGAAGATGACCTGCTCTTCCTCTGTCAGCATCTATATCCTTCCAACCCATAATCTTATTTCTTCACCTTTATCCAAGTTTCCTTCATCCCCTTCCCGCCTCACGAAAACGCCGCGGCCACTGTCATTTTCGCGCCATTTTCTTTCTACCTTTCGAGGAAGCCATCTTGTTCGCTTGATCGCATCGTCTTATTATTAATCGGCGAGCAATTGTTGTGTGTTCCGCTTCCACCTCTGTCGCAGCCAATCTGTTCGAAATTATTATTTTCATGGTCCAAATAAGAAAAGAACCCCGTGGTGTAATCCTGCATTGAACGAAAAAGATGGAAAAAGGACAAGGAAGATTGGTATTTGTTGAGCTGTGAATAAAAGATTTCGGTAGGACGTTTTACGAGTGGAATGATGATTGACGGAGATGTCGACGGCCGGGTTAGGGTTGAGATAAACCGGAAAGACAGGAAGAAAGAAAGGAAGAAAAAAACGAATAGAATGATCACTAAGAAAACAGAGAACAGGTTAGTCTGAAGCGATATAAAAATTCGAGAAGGAATAAACGACGAAAAACAAGAAAAATGCTTAAAATAATAGAAATAAAAAGAAATGATATAATGGAAAAAAATGAACGAAAGAATGACATTAAGATAATTGAGATAAGTAGAAAGAGAAAGAGAATGCAATAAGGCCAAAGAATGAATTTAAAGAAGGAAAAATTCTATATAAACAGTGGAAGCATTTGAAATGAATGAAAGAAAGAAAAGTGATTTTTGAAAGTATGCGTCACCTAGTGAGGAACGAACCCACTATTCAGTCGCGTAGTTGATTTAGTGAGACAAGCTGACCCATTGCATCACATCAAAGCGCACCAGGGAAAAAAAAGGAAGAACACAATACAAGAATGCTGAAATATGAAGGAAGGAAGTAAAGACAGAAGGAAGGAAGGAAGGCAGGAAGGAAGGAAGGAAGGAAGGAAGGAAGGAAGGAATGTTTGTAAATAGATAAAACAGCTAAAAAGGAAGGAAGGAAGGAATGTTTGTAAATAGATAAAACAGCTAAAAAGGAAGGAAGGAAGGAAGGACAGAAGAAAGGCAGGAAGGAAGGAAGGCATGAAGGAATGAAGGAAGGAATGTTTGTAAATAGATAAAACAACTAAAAAGGAAGGAAGGAAGGAAGGAAAGAAGGAAGGAAGGAAGGAATGTTTGTAAATAGATAAAACAGCTAAAAAGGAAGGAAGGAAGGAAGGACAGAAGAAAGAAAGGAAGGAAGGACAGAAGGAAGGAAGGAAGGAAGGAAGGCAGAAAGGAAGGAAGGAAGGCAGGAAGGAATGAAGGAAGGAATGTTTGTAAATAGATAAAACAGCTAAAAAGGAAGGAAGGAAGGAAGGAAGGAAGGAAGAAAGGAAGGAAGGAATGTTTGTAAATAGATAAAACAGCTAAAAAGGAAGGAAGGAAGGAAGGAAGGAAGGGATGTTTGTAAATAGATAAAACAGCTAAAAAGGAAGGAATGAAGGAAGGAATGTTTGTAAATAGATAAAACAGCTAAAAAGGAAGGAAGGAATGAAGGAAGGAATGTTTGTAAATAGATAAAACAGCTAAAAAGGAAGGAAGGAAGGAAGGAAGGAAGGAAGGAAGGAAGGAAGGAAGGAAGGAAGGAAGGAAAGAAAATATAGAAAGTAAAAAAAAAAAGAAGTAGAAAATAACATAATGTCGAAGAATGATTAAAGTAAAGAAGGAATAAAAAAGAATGAGAGAAAGAAAGGAAAACTATTTGGGGAAGTAACTGAAATGAATGAAAGAAAGAACGACAAAAGAACAGAATCCAATAAATGTTGAAGAAGCAATGAAGGAAATAGAGAATGAAAAGATTAAAGAAAGAAAAATGAAAGAAAGAGTGAATGAATGAATGAATGAATGAATTAAAAAGAGAAAACAAAGCAATCGGAAAGAAAGAATGAAAGAAACAAGGAAGTAAGTAATGCAATAATGTCGTCGAATGAATGAATGAATGAATGAATGAATGAATGAATGAACGAAAGAAAAAAGAATGAAAGAAAGAAAGAAACAAACAAACAAACAAGGAAGTAAGGAATGCAATAATGTCGTAGAATGAATGAATGAATGAATAATTGAATGAACGAAAGAAGAAAAGAAAAAAGAAAGAAAGAAAGAAAGAAAGAAAGAAGAAATAAAAGATTGCATTTACCGAAAGAAAACAATTAAAATTGAAGCAACTGAAATAAAAGAAAAAATAAAGAAGGAAGGAAGGAAGGAAGGAAGGAAGGAAGGAAGGAAGGAAGGAAGGAAGGAAGAACAGAATATAATAATGTTGAAGAATGAATGAAGGAAAAAAGAAAGAAAGAAGAGAGGAAGAAAAGACTGTTTATAAAGAAAGAAAAGAGCTGAAATGGAAGCGATTGAAATGAAATGAAATGAATAAATAAAAAATAAATAAAATTCAAAATACAATAATGTGGAAGGAAGAATAAAAGTAAGAAAGAAAGAAAAGGAAGAAAGAAAAAAGAAAGAACAAAAGATTGTATATAAAAAGAAAATATTCGATTTAAATTAAAATAAAAAACTAATGAACACACATGAATAAATAAATAATAAAAATATAAATAAATTTCTAAAAAATAAATAAATGAATAACACAAGAAAATCCAAATTACTTAAAGAGAACGTAACGAAAGAGAAAATAGCCTACATCGAAAAAGAGTTCGTGGTCTACCAAGAAAGATTAGCACAAAAAAAAAAAAAAAGAACTGCTATGAGTATCAGAAGCTATGCTACTTTTCTCCCCCCTTTGTCTGACGTGGCCAATCAGAAAAAATCGCACGGTAAATAAAAGCTGTTTTTTTTTTACTCATTGTGGGGATAGAGATATTTGAGCTTTGAGAGAAGGGACGATTTTTGAGCTTGTTTTACGAAAGTTCTATTTTCGTTGTAACGAAAGGAAGATTAGATTTTTTACCCCATTTTTGTTACTACGTTGCATGTGGGACCCCAGATCTGCGAGTGAACTTTATGTTGGCACAAGGTTTTTTTTTCTGTTAGGTTTCTACTGTTTTCTGCGGTAGACTGGTTGCCAGCCAAGGCTATAGAACTCAATTTATTCTGTTATTTGACTCATATCTAGAGGGGGAAGAGATGTATTATATTATTAAGTAGTAATTACGGGGAGATCAGTTTATTATTTCAAAAAAATATAAAACTGATTTCCAAATTTAATCTCGGGAGCCTTAATCATGTTTTCACCTATTATATTCAGTTCAGTGCCATACGTGATACACGTTTGGGCGATCATGTCTCAAAAGAGACATGACTGACTGGGCAGAAGATTATCCCACAGTAGGTTGCCATTGCTTTCTGCGGTAGATTGGTTGCGAGGCAAGGCCATAGAACCCAATCTGTCCTGATATTTAACCCATAACTGGAGGGAAGAGACGGATTAATACCTTTCTCAATGCTAATTGTGCGTAAGTGAATGCAAGGAATTCAATTGGAATTTGAAGTCGGCACCTCAATTTGTCGTTCCCAGTCGATAACCACGACACCAAAATGAATGTCATCAATAGGGTACGATCGTAAATATAAAACAAAGTGTTACAATGATGTAGCGTTGCACATCCAAATGAAGTCTTACCGCGATCGGCTTTTTCGCGCCTAAATTTGTTCACAGCCATTGATTTTTTATGCATTCGAATCCCGGCAATACTATCAACCGCTTTATTCTCTATTATGCATGATGGAATCATAAAATTAATGACATTGGCAGGTGCACAACCTCAGCCTTTTTGAAGGTGGGTGGATTTCGTTGCACAAGTAGTTAATAGACCTTCTTTTTCTTCTAATATTAATAAAAATAAAAATAATAATGATAATAATAATAATAATTATTATTATTATTATTAATGATAACAACAATAAAAAGGAAATCATAAAAATACAACGAACGTGAGTTGGAAATCGAAAAAATATGGCACAGAGCATATCAATAATTCCAGTTGTAGTTGGTGCCCTCGGATTGATTGGGAAACTCATTCCTGGTATCCCTGATAGCCCATACCTCGTAAAAAAATTGCATTCACCAGTACAACTCATAAATTGCGAAGTGCTTCACGTATGTAAAATGTGTGTGATCTTAGGTTTTAATAATAATAATAATAATAATAATAATAATAATAATAATAATAATAACAATTATTATTATTATTATTATTATTATTCTGTTGTTATTTTTCATCATATTTTGATTTCTGCTTGGGTCGCATTACCAACCAAGTCTGCGAGAAGATATAACACAGGTCGTGGTGTGTTGTTATAGCTCCATTTCTTGTTTTTTCATATCTCCCCTATCATCCCTAGCGTTACACCTCTGTTCTCCTTAGAATGATAAAAAATGGAACAAAACAACACATTGAAAGAATCCCTGGAACTCCCAGCTTAAG
This sequence comes from Ascarosepion bandense, assembly GCA_037127315.1. Taxonomy (NCBI): domain Eukaryota; kingdom Metazoa; phylum Mollusca; class Cephalopoda; order Sepiida; family Sepiidae; genus Ascarosepion; species Ascarosepion bandense. Next base: position 1,761,963 of record JBBBDQ010000205.1, read on the forward strand.
AGATATACAAAAAATTGTCTTATAAAGTACAGCCCACATTTTTCATCATATTTCGATTTCTGCTTTGGTCTCACTACCAACCAAGTCTGCGGAAGACCTAAGGCAGGTAGTGGCGTGTTGTTATGGCTCCATTTCATGTTTCTCTATCTTCCCTATCATCCCCAGCATTACATAGATAAAGTCTTCCTTAGTGTGTGGGCTGTACTTAACAACACAATTTTTTGTATATCTCTTAAGCTAGGGTTTCCAGGGATTCTTTCAATGTGTTGTTTTGTTCCATTTTTTATCATTCCAAGGGCACCGACTATCACTGGCACAATTCTTGTTTTCAATTTCCACATTTTTTCTATTTCAATTTCCAGGTTTTTATATTTTGACAGTTTTTCGAATTCCTTGGTTGCTATGTTACAATCTGCTGGACAATCCATATCAATTAATAGGTAAGTTGTTTTTTCTGTTTTTTACAATAATATCCGGCCTATTTGCTCCAATTTTTCTCTCTCTGTAGATGGTGTAATCCCATAGAATGATGACATCTTCTATTTCTGTATTTTATATTCATTTGTGGCAAGTACAGAACATCCTGAGATTAGATGGTCTATTGTTTCTTGGTGTTTATTACAAAACCTGAATTTTGGATCCACATTATTATGTATAATATTTGCCTGAATGTTCCTAGTGAAAAGACTTGTGCTGAAAGAATAAAGCCTTCAGTTTCAGACTTTAATCCAGATGCACGTAACCATCGATGAGTATTAACTTTATCAACATTGGATTTATTGGCACGTTCTGGATATTGGCCATGCAGAGGTTTGTCTTGCCTGCATTGTTTCATTTGTTCAAGAGCTTTATCCTTCGTTTTCTTTTTCATATTTTTTGCTGCAATATTTTGTTCTTGGCTTCTGTTTTGCTTTTCTACAGAATCTACTAAATGTAAATCTTGTTTGTATTTACTGCCTTCTTTTATTATTGAATATTTTTCTTTCTGTTTTCAAGTTGTTTGACTAATTGTATCATCCAATCCTTTGTTGTTTCTATGTATGTTAGTAAGCCAATAGTAGTTGTCTTGTATGACAATTCTAGCTGAATAAGACCTTTTCCACCTTCTTTACGGGGTATGTATAGACGGTGTACATCAGCCTTTGAATGATGCATCTTATGCTTAGAAAGAAGCTTTCTTGTTTTAGAATCCATTCGTCTGATGTCGTTTAGAGTCCAGTTTAAGATGTTGAAACTACATTGGACCACTGGGATTGCAAGGCTATTAATGGCCATAATTATGTTCTGAGAATTCAATTCAGTTTTTAATATCAGTCGTATTCTTCTATAGTACTCTTTACGCACTATTTCTTTCATTTTTTATAGTGAATTTTTTCATTCTCATTTACACCTAGGTATTTATAAGCTTCTTCTGGCTCTAAATCATTTATTGTTACAGCAGGGTATAAGCTAATTGAGGATGTTTGTTGTAGCGATCCTCGTTAACTGTAGTTTTATTATTATTATTATTAGTAGTAGTAGTATTTCTGTTGTAAACCAGCTATAAATTATTCAAGGTCTTTATATTTATGTATACAAATTTTATTTATTCGTTCATTCATTTTTTCGTCTGTCTGTTTGTTCAGTTATTTATTCAATGAACTCGTCCAGAATATTATTAACTACTACTAATATCGTAGTTTTTCTAGAAAAATGTTTTCTTTTTATACAACTTATACCGTAATCTTTAAGGAATATATGAGTAATAACACAGATAAAAAACAGGCTAATTAAAAGAGAAACAGATAATGAAAATAATAAAAAGAACAATTAATATTTACGTTAAAATAATAGTAAAATAACGATTATAATTTAATAATTTTAAGAAAAAGAATCGATAAAATTTCAAGATCTTTGAAAAACACGTCATTCTTGTAATTCTAGCCACTTCAAGATTATTATTATTATTATGTCATTTTTCATCATATTTCGATTTCTGCTTTGGTCTCACTACCAACCAAGTCTGCGGGGAGACCTAAGGCAGGTAGTGGCGTGTTGTTATGGCTCCATTTCATGTTTTTCTATCTTCCCTATCATCCCCAGCATTACATAGATAAAGTTTTCCTTAGTGTGTGGGCTGTACTTAATAAGACAATTTTTTGTATATCCCTTAAGCTGGGGTTTCCAGGGATTCTTTCAATGTGTTGTTTTGTTCCATTTTTTATCATTCCAAGTGCACCTACTATCACTGGCACAACTCTTGTTTTCAATTTCCACATTTTTTCTATTTCAATTTCCAGGTCTTTATATTTTGACAGTTTTTCAAATTCCTTGATTGCTATGTTACAATCCGCTGGACAAACCATATCAATTAATAGACAAGTTTTCTCCTTCTGGTTTTTAACAATAATGTCTGGCCTGTTTGCTTCAATTTTTCTGTCTGTGTAGATGGTGTAATCCCATAGAATGGTTACATTTTCTATTTCTGTAACCGGTGCTGGGTGATGTTCATACCAGTGTTTGTTTACAGCTTTTCCATAATGTTTGCACATTGCCCAATGTAAATATTGCCCAACTCTATCGTGGCGATTTTTATATTCATTTGGGGCAAGCACAGAACAGCCTGAGATTAGGTGGTCTATTGTTTCTTGGTGTTTATCACAGAACCTGCATTTTGGATCCATATTATTATGCATAATATTTGCCTGAAAGTTTCTCGTGAAAAGACTTTGGTCTTGTGCTGCAAGTATAAAGCCTTCAGTTTCAGACTTTAATCCAGATGCACGTAACCATCGATGAGTATTAACTTTGTCAACATTGGATTTATTGGCACGGACTGGATATTGGCCATGCAGAGGTTTGTCTTGCCAGCGCTGTTTCATCTTTTCAAGAGCTTTATCTTTGGCTTTCATTTTCATATTTTTTGCCGCAATAGTTGGTTCTTGGCTTCTGTTTTGCTTTTCTACAGAATCTACTAAATGTAAATCTTGTTTGTATTTACTGCCTTCTTTTATTATTGAATATTTTTTCTTTCTTTCTTCATGTTGCCTTACTAATTGTATCATCCAATCCTTTGTTGTTTCTATGTATGTTAGTAAGCCAATAATTGTTGTCTTGTATGACAATTCCAGCTGAATAAGACCCCTTCCACCTTCTTTACGGGGTCTGTATAGACGGTCTACATCAGCCTTTGGATCATGCATCTTATGCTTAGAAAGAAGCTTTCTTGTTTTAGCATCCATTCGCCTGATGTCGTTTAGAGTCCAGGTTAAGATGTTGAAGCTATATTGGACAACTGGATTGCAAGGCTATTAATGGCCATAACTCTGTTCTGTGAATTTAATTCAGTTTTTAATATCATTCGTAGCCTTCTATAGTACTCTTTACGCACTATTTCTTTCATTTTTTTATGGTGAATGTTTTCGCTCTCATTTACACCTAGGTATTTATAAGCTTCTTCTGGTTTCAATTCTTTTATTGTTACAGCAGGGTCTAGGCTAATTGAGGATGTTTCTTGTATTGATCCACGTAAAACTGTAGCTTTAGCACATTTATTCAAATTAAATTTCATTCCAATGTCTTCGCTGAAGCATTTTACAGTTTGCAGAAGACCTTCCTGCTCATTATCATTCTTAGCATATAACTTTAAGTCATCCATGTAAAATAGATGGCTTATTTTCTTTTGTCCTATTTTATAACCACATTCTGTCTTATTAAGTTGACTGGTTAGTGCTATTAATGATATGCAGAATAGTAAGGGAGATAAAGAATCACCTTGAAATATACCTCTTTTGATGTTTATTTCATCAGACTTATAGGTTCCATTTCTATGATTGAGGTAAAGGGTTGTTTTCCATATAGACATGCACTGTTTGATGAAATTGATGATGACGGGCGATATCTTGTGGCACAGTCATGTGGCACACTATCGAATGCCTTTCGGTAGTCTATCCAGGCAGTACTAAGATTTTTCTTTGTACTGTAGCAGTTTTCCAGGATCATTTTGTTAATTAGCAATTGGTCTTTACAACCATAACAGCCATGTTTATTATTATTATTATTATTATTATTATTAATTCGATTTCTGCTATGGTCGCACTACCTACCAAATCTGCGGAAAAACCTAAGGCATGTCGTGTGTGTGCGTTATGGCTCCATTTCATGTGTTTTTATGTCTCTCCAAACATCCGTAGCGCTACATAGCTAAAGTTTTCATTAGTGTGTAAGCTGTACTTAATAAGACAATTTTTTAATATATCTTTTAAGCTGTGGTTTCCAGGGATTCTTTCAATGCATTGTTTTGTTCCATCATTTATCATTCCAAGTGCACCTACTCTCACTGGTACTATTCTTGTTTTTAAAGTCCACATTTTTTCTATTTCAATTTCCAAGTCTTTATATTTTGAGTTTTTCGAATTCTTTGGTTGCTATGTTACAATCCGCTGGCCAAACCGTATCAATTATAGTAGTTTTTTTTCATCTTCTGCTTAGAATGGAGCTTTCTTGTCTTAGAATTCATTCGTCTGTTGTCATTTAAAGTTCAGTTCAAGATGTTGAAACTATTTGCTGCTGCAGTTCTTTCTATTTCTTTCGCTTCACCATCTGTCAATGTCTAATTGCTCGTTCAACAATTTGGGGCCAAATGTCAAATGTTTGACGAGTGATGGTTTTCTGAGCTTTGTGTAACGCTTCATATAATGTGGTCATAAATAGTCTTACTCTTGACGAGACTATTTTCTTTTTCTTTCTTTAAATGAATGGTTGTGGATTTAGTTGGAGAATTAGTTAGACCATCATTGTGATTGTCCCGGTTGTGGGGACCAGAAGGTTCATTGTCATTGTAGGAGTTTTTTCCTATTGCAAATTTTTTGACATTAGGTAAGTTCCCTGTTTATCCACTGGAAGAATCATACTGGAATTTGGCTCCTTGTTTTAGTTCTGATATTGTTCCCACGGGTAACAATTGTCTCAGTTGTGGAGACCTGAAGATTCATAATTTAAGTAGGAATTTATTCCTAAGGCAGATTTTTTGGTCCCAGGTAGGTTCCCTTCTGAGAGACGAGTTCTCTGTTTATCTACTGGAAGAGTCATACTGGACTTTTGGGTTTGGAATTTAGTTTTCATATTGTTTCCACGAGTGACCCACGTGTCTGAAAGTCAACCCATACTTACCCCGGACATTGGGTAAAGGCCTTTTACAGACAGGGTTCCGAAGCATATAGGGGTTTGTTCGCAACCTCATAACGCTTCAGCCATTCACGATTAACAGGTCATTTATCGGAGGATTCTTTCTCCTAGATTGACTGCCAAGAGACAGGAGACAAAGACGAATTTAGAATACCAAAAGAAAGACGTTGGAAAAAGACTTTGGAAAAAGAAGCGATTCAACGAAACAAAACATTATTATACTACAGTATCATGTTTAAAAAAAAAAAGTTGAATTTTTTTGTTAAGTTTTTTTCTTTTTTTTTCTTTTTATTCCTACTGTTGTTACAACTGCTCTTGTTAATCAGACAGGCTGTTAATTAATTTAAAAAATATTTTTGTTACGACCTCATTAGAATTTTTTAATTAATTGTGTAATTAATTGTGAAAAATAACATAATAGAAAAAGAAAAAGTTAACATTCAGTTAATAAAATTTATCACAGCTGCGAAATTTAATAATAATAATAATAATAATAATAATAATAATAATAATAATAATAATAATGTTCACTATTTTCAAGCTTAATGATTAAGTTAAATAAACATCCCTGCAAAGTGGCAAAATAACTATTTTATTTCTTGCTTAATTTAAGAAAATCAGTGATAGAATGTATCGGAGTATATTTAAGCAGGATTATTGATAACTTATACATTCGAATAAAATAATATATATATATGTATATATATATATACATATATATATATACTGACGTAAATTAATAAATATACATTTGAGGAGGGTGTACATTTGTATAGTATTATTATTCAGGTGTTAATAAAACAGTGCTCAATGTATGAACAGAGGTGTATTATATATATATATATATATATTAATAAATATACATATGCATATCCTACGTCTGTGTCACGACTTGGAGTTTCATGCGTTAAGCAATCATCAGTTTGAAATATGCACTTGATGATTGCATAACGCAATTGTGGCACAGACGTAGGATAATATATATATATATATATATATATATATATATATATATATATATATATATATATATAATAATAATAATAATAATAATAACTGTAGCAACAACAATACCAGTAGTAAAACTAGTATTAATCAAGCTATAATTTAAATCGTCTTGTGCAACCCACCGAGAACGAACTCGGAGGGAAAAGAAGGGGAAGCAAAAAAAGAAACAAACGAAGTACATTAACAAAAAGTCAAGCACTTGTAAGAAAGAAAAAAAAACCAAGACGAAAACCCTAAAAATAAAGCGCTCAATATCAAAGTAGAGCAAACAATTTTATATTAAAAAGAACTTTTGGAAAAGAAAACCCTCTTTATAAAATCTTCAACAAAAATACGATAAAATTGAGTTATTCTTTTTTACCCAATATGGGTAAAATTATGCCAGGGCTAAACAAAACTAAAATTCGAAAGTCTAACAATAACAATAAGATTTCATGCAATTGTAGAATAAAAACTAATTGTCCATTAAACAGCAAATGTCAGCAATCTTGCGTAGTCTATAAAGTTAACGTGTACAAAAATGAAAACGATGTACAACCAAAGACGTAAATAGGTGCCACGCAAGATTCTTTTAACGTTAGGTTTTATAATCATTCAAGTACCTTGACGCATGAAAAGTATAGCCGTAATACATCGTTAGCTTCCTATGCACGGGAAATTTTTAAAAAACTACTAATAATGACCCCATTCTGAAATGGGAAATATTAAAAAGATGTTCTAAATACAAACCAGGTAGTAAATTCTGTAATTTATGCGGGGAGGAAAAATTAGCTATTGCGTTATTTGAACCCGCACAGACTTTACTAAATTCTAAAACTGAGAATCCATGAATGCAAACAGATGAAAAATTGTCTACAGAATTAGCCTTTCGCTTAATTGTTCTATCAAAAATAATGCAGTTTTTTTTTTTTAATAAATTTGTATCCACCTTTCTTGTGTTTTTGAGTTGCTATATATTTGCTATTATAATCTTTGTTGTCAGCCAATTTCCCTGACGAGCCGTTAGGCGAAACCATGGTCGATTGTTGGCTCTTGCTTAGATTTCTGTCTTTGTCTATATATATATATATATATATATATATATATATATATATATATATATATATATATATATATCGAAGCTTTATTCATTCGTTCATTCATTTTTGCCTCCACATATATATTCAGTTATTTATTTATTGGACTCGTCGGAAATAACTAGTAATCTTCTGAGAAAATATATCATAGTTGTGTAAGAAAATAAATTCTTTAAAAATATCTAAAACTAATATCGGAAACTTTCTCAAGAATCTTTTCTATAACAATATTGGCTGGCAACAAGTCTACCGCAGAAAGCAATGGTGACCTACTGCGGGGTAATTATCATATACTGTTGGATATATATATATATCCAACAGTATATTATAATTACAAATATTATAATACAGCAAAACAGATCTGTCAGCGGATGACTATAGTATATATATATATATATATGCGCATCGCTCATTCAGTGAAATGAATTAGACCACTCTAGCTATTGGGCACGTATAATGATATGCGCTAAAAAGTCTTCCTACTTCCACCGAACGCCCATAGCCCAGGGGTAGAGTCGCCGACTGACGCCATTCCGGGTAAAAAAAGCAATCGGAGTTTAACCGTACTGATGAGCTGTGATACGGCGAAACAGATGACAATATATATTTATATATATACTATAGTCATCCGCAGACAGATCTGTTCCGCTGTGTTACAGCTCATCAGTACGGCTTAGACACTGGTCGCTTCCTAACCCAGGATTGAAACCCGACCGAATTGGCGTCAGTCCCTAGGCCACGAGCGTCCAGTAGAAGAAAGCAAGCCTTTTTTAGCGCATATAAACACGCCCAATAGCTAGCGTGCTCCAATTCATTATCGAATATCCAGTATATCGAGGCAGCAGACAATTTTTCAAACATATACTGTTAAATATAAGAGACAATGAATGTCTATTATGTTTAATCATGAGCCGTTCTAAACATCGTCTGTTGGCTTTAATTTCAGGTGAAAAAAAAGACAAAAATTTTCCAACATTTGGATAATTTCTTATTAAGTTGGTTCTAAGCTTTCGGCTCACATGAGCCATCTTCAGAGAGGTTACATGGACGTTAACATAAAATCATCCACCATCAAAGACGATTTTATCTTGTGTTGACATAAAACTTTGCTAAGCAACGACAACATTCACAAAATAACAAACGCAGCTCGTAAATTTGGAATGCGGTTCTAGAACCAAATTGATAAAAAATTAAATATATGTTTAGAATATATATATATATATATATATATATATATATATATATATATATATGTATGTGTGTGTGTGTGTGTGTGTGTGTGTGTGTCAAATAGGTCAAGTTTCGATCACGGCTGGAAGCAATCGGATGTCTACCCATACTGATGAGGTGTGATACAACGAAACAGGACTGTTTGTGAATGACTATTTACGCTCTTGCCGGTCGATTGAGCACTATGGATAAATAGCAGACCTTAAAAACAGTAGCTACTCACCGCTATTTACGCATCGTTATTCAGTAATGAATTTGAGCGCTCTCGGCTACTGGCGTGTGTTTACATTTCATATATAAGACGCTAAAATCTACCTTTCTCTATTGAGCTCCCATATCTTAGAGTCAGAACCGCCGACGTATGTCAAATTGCTCTGGTTTTAATCCTGGCTGGAAGCAATCGGGTGTTTAACCGTACTGATGAGCTGCGAAACAGGACTGTCTGCCAGGGACTATATATATATATATATATATATATATATATATATATTCCTGTTACGTTCAAGGGTAATAATCTATGAGAAAACAGCTAATAATCCTCTCAAATATTTTTGGCGTCATTTTAGACGGAACGAAGTATACGAATAATATAAAAAAGTAAAAACTACGTGTTTTATCAATCGGGTTCATTAAAAGATAAACAGATGAATTACTAATAAGACGGAAAATCCTTATTTACCTTAAAATAGTAGTAAAAATAACAATTTATGTTTTTAACTAAAAGGAAGTAACAAAAAAAGTTAAGTTTTCAGGAGCTTCGAAAATCACATCATCCATGAAAACTGTTTAAGGAATTTTTCCGATGATGATTTAATAAGTGAAAAGGACTGAAGCCTGAAATTGGTTCGAAAGTTTGTAAAAAATGATCCACGTTTCGGAAGATCTTTAGCTAACAGAACGATTGAAAAAGCTGAACGCTCATGGGGACTGCAGAGAATAATGCCGATTGATAGTGCGAGATTTACAAAAATACTCCGAATATATTTTTAGTAGCTTGACTGTTTCTTCTTTACATCGTATAGAGTTTATTTCAGCTAGTTGTGCGGAAATATTAAAACACACAGATCTGTTAAATATAGTCTTTAATTTTTTTCTAAGAAAATAGTTGTTGCAAGGAAAGAGATATCTGAACGCGAACGAGATTAGGGAGAACCCGATTAGTCTATTGATGGTGATCCCTTAAGGGAAGTTTTTATAATATATAAAATGGTAAAAGAACACAAGATACAATGCAGGAAGTCACATGAAGGCTATTTGAACGCGAACGAGATTAGGGAGAACGCGATTAGTCTATTGATGGTGATCCCTTAAGGGAAGTTTTCAATAATATATAAAATGGTAAAAGAACACAAGATACAATGCAGGAAGTCACATGAAGGCTATTTGAACGCGAACGAGATTAGGGAGAACGCGATTAGTCTATTGATGGTGATCCCTTAAGGGAAGTTTTCATAATATATAAAATGGTAAAAGAACACAAGATACAATGCAGGAAGTCACATGAAGGCTATTTGAACGCGAACGAGATTAGGGAGAACGCGATTAGTCTATTGATGGTGATCCCTTAAGGGAAGTTTTCATAATATATAAAATGGTAAAAGAACACAAGATACAATGCAGGAAGTCACATGAAGGCTATTTGAACGCGAACGAGATTAGGGAGAACGCGATTAGTCTATTGATGGTGATCCCTAAAGGGAAGTTTTCATAATATATAAAATGGTAAAAGAACACAAGATACAATGCAGGAAGTCACATGAAGGCTATTTGAACGCGAACGAGATTAGGGAGAACGCGATTAGTCTATTGATGGTGATCCCTAAAGGGAAGTTTTCATAATATATAAAATGGTAAAAGAACACAAGATACAATGCAGGAAGTCACATGAAGGCTATTTGAAGACACCATTTTATCGTTAATTACAAATGGGGTGTAATTAGAAAGCGCAGTTAGAAAATTAACAAATCTCCAATGGTAAATAAATAACTGTACTGATTTGAAAGCCGTGGCTTTTGTTTTAATTAATTCCGTCATAACAACCAAAGAAAATCAAACGCAAATCGTCTTTTGTCAAGAAGTAGGTAAGGCGAGACCTTTTTTTTTTTTTATTTACAACTAGCAGTATAGCCCGGCGTTACTTGGGTGTAATGAAAGCTTTGAAACTAATCCTTGGTCCTGGAGCTCAGACTCAGCCAAAAGAATATTTGAAACAATAAAATAATTGTGACAATTTACCAATCGCACTTAGTATATATATATATACTAGCAGTATAGCTCGGCGTTGCTCGGGTATAATGAAAGCTTTGAAACTAATCCTTGGTCCTGGAGCTCAGACTCTTTGGACGTTGGCACGAAACACTAAAAAGTAATAGTTGTTTCCAGTTAAAGCGAAACCGTAGACTGAAAGAAAAATGAATGGATGTAAGTCAAATTTTGATTTCCTGCTATCGATATCAAATAAGTATTTTTCGTCGTAAACTGAATTTTGAAGGCTAAATAAGTCCTCTGAACATTTAACGTTTATCGTCGCTTCCTCTTTAGTGTTCTTCTCGATGTGAATTTATGACTAACGTTTGCTGATATTTTTTTCATCTCAGACACGCTTTGGGCGATCATGTCTCGAAAGAGACAAGACTGACTGGGCAGAAGATTATCCCGCAGTAGGTTGCCATTGCTTTCTGTGGTAGACTGGTTGTCAACCAAGGCTATAGAACCCAATCTGTCCTGTTATTTGACTCATAGCTAGAGAGGGAAGAGATGTATTATATTATTTAGTAGTAATTAATGGGGGATCAGTTTATTACTTCATAACAACATAAAACTGATCTCCCACTTTATGCCCAATAGAAACCTTAATCAATTTCTCAACGATTATATTCAGTCAGTCAGTTAAGTGCCATACGTTAAACACGCTTGGGCGATCATGTCTCGAAAGAGACATGACTGACTGGACAGAAGATTATCCCGCAGTAGGTTGCCATTGCTTTCTGCTGTAGACTTGTTGCCAGCCAAGGCTATATAACCTAATCTGTCCTGTTATTTAACCCATAACTGGAGGGAATAGACGGATTAATATCTTTCCGATTTGTAGCTCCGAGTCTGTGTCTACTGCACCACAACACACAATAAGGGGTACAGTTCGAAATTCCAACGTATATCCTCTGAAGTAGGCCGGAGCGCACAACGACTGAAAAGTCGTAATATGTATAATAAATGAGGACAAAACTCAGAACAATGTAAATAGGTGATTTTTTAAGCGTCGCTTAGATGTGGCACAAGGCCGAAAGTATAGGGCACCCAGTGAAAATTGGGTTCTATAGACTTGGCTGGCAACCAGTCTCTCGCAGAAAACAATGGCAACCTACTTCGGGATAATCTTCTGTCCAGTCAGTCATGTCTCTTTCGAGACATGATCGCCTAAGCGTGTATCACGTAGGTCACTTAATTGACTGACCCGTTATTTTATTCACAGCGGAGATTGTTCTAATTCCACGTGTCATACCTTTTCCGGATATCTTAGTATCAGTCATCTCCCTTTAGTGAGTCAACCCTGCGAGTTCTTTTTGTTCACCTCTACTGTGGCGTAATATTGGAAAGAGTTATGATTTCAATACCTGGCCACAGCAAGGCTATAGAACCCAATCTCTCCTAATATTTGACTCAAAGCTAGAGGGAAAAATGTATTATATTATAAAGTAGTAATTAGTGGGTACTCAGTTTATTATTACATAACAATAGAAAACTGATCCCCACTTTATGACCAGTAGAAGCCTTAATTATGTTTCCAACTGTTATATCCAGTCAGTCAGTTAAGTGCCATACGTGATACACGCTTTGGTCGATCATGTCTCGAATGACACATGACTGACTGGGCAGAAGATTATCCAGTATTAGGTTGCCATTGCTTTCTGTAGTAGACTGATTACCAGCCAAGGCGATAGAACCCAATCTTTTTTATTATTTAACCCATAACTAGAGGGAGAGACGGGTTAATACATTTCCCAAGGGTATTTGTGCGTAAGTGAATGCAAGGAATTCAACTGGAATTCGAACTTGCCTACTCAATTTGTCGTTCTGAGTCAATATCCACTGGCTGTCAACCAAATTTATAGAACCCAAACAGTCTAGCTATGTAACCCATAGCTGGTGGGAGAAGAGATGGATTAATTTTCCCAAGGGTCTTTCTGCGTGAGTGAATGCAACAAATTCAACTGGAATTCGAACACGGCTCTCCGATTCTTTGTCAATATCCACTGCACCAAGACGAACATATTTTGGCCGTTCATTGCAGAAATAAACCTCATATCAAATTGATTGTTAATCTGCAACGATATTCTCTTGCGACTGTTTTTTTTTTCTTTCTTTCTTCACTTTTAGAAATGCATTTTCTTCATTCTTCATTTCTTTATTTTTCGCAAATTCTTTTGACGTTTCCTTCATTTCTTCCTAGTTCTTCTCCCAAACATTTTCTCTCTATTTTATTAATTTGTTTTCTGTTTTATTTAAAAAAAAATAATTTCCTCTCATTAGACATCTGAAATATGCGCCAATTAAATCTAAATTTGGTAAATCTTCCTCGCCACTCATTCGATTTGCTATTTGCTTGCTTCTTTCCGTCAGAATCAGACCAATTTTATCCACCTCCTCCTTTGCTAGTTAATGATTTATATCAGTTAATCAACTAGGTTTATAAAATGGCGGAACAATTTTACCCAAAGCGAATGAAAATTAATGAAAATTACAGAATACCCAAAAAGATGTGAGGAGAAGTTGTGTATCTAAAGACTGCAGTATGTTTTCTTCCCAATAAAAGGAGCCAGTGTTTGAAAAGAAAGGAATCAGTCATTTGTGGGTGGGAAATAGAGGTTGTTAAAGTACAGTGGAACCTGTCGTATGCGCCCACCCCTACTGCCATCAAAAAACTGGTCGCATATGGCAGGTGGTCGCTCACTAAAGGCTAATAGTGATGACCTATTTACGCCAGGAACGTATATTCCACTCATCAGAATGTACATATTAGAATTTTACCATGTAATCTGGTAATAAATAAATGAGAACATAACAAGATGGCATAAGTTTAAAGAAATTTGTTCAGCATAATTCATTTAAAAATTTTAAAAACGTATTGACAAAGGTCAACAAGAAACTAAAATATTTATTCACAAAAAATATTTATTAAGTGGACTTTAAAAAAGGTCAGTTATTGCTTTCCTTTTTGTGCCTGTACTAAAATATGTAGGTTGGAAAAATTCGCGACATATACGGTTTCAGTTCTTTTCTTAGAAGTGAGTGATAGCAGAAGAGAATCTGCGATATTCAGTCAGTTAAGTGCCATACGTGATACACGCTTGGGCGATCATGTCTCGAAAAAGACATGACTGACTGGGCAGAAGATTGTCCTGCAGTAGGTTGCCATTGCTTTCTGCGGTAGGCTGGTTGCCGACCAAGGCTATAGAACCCAATCTGTCCTGCTATTTAACCTTCCTTCCATAACTGGAAGGAAGAGACGGATTAATACCTTTCCCAAGGGTATTTGAGCGTAAGTGAATACAATGGATTCAACTGGAATTCGAACTCGGCTCCCCGGTTTCTCATTCCGAGCCGATATCCACTGTACCACAATGCACATCCTTGAAAAATACATGAAAAAAAAGACATACAAAAAACTGACAACGGTCGTGGGTGGGGGTAGAGAAACAGAGAGATAGAGATAGATATACCCAGAGAGAAATAGAGTAGATAGATACACAAAAAAATAAAGGAATGAAAGAGATAGACATTTGAGAAAGGGACATAATTGTGATTTTCCCAATCCCTGAATTTATCCAAATCAGTACAGAGACTGCGATAAATCCCTTGAACATGTCAAATGCAATACATGTACAAAACAGCCGATCTTTGACCGTGAAATGAATTCAGGCAATGTGTATTTCAACAAGAAATAACAGTTTGATACAACACTACAATAACAAAACAATGAGGAAGTGTTCCTGACTTAGATTAAATGAAAATGAAATAGATTACTCATTTAGTTTCTCCTAATTTAGAAGTTCGCTATGTACGACCAAAATGGATTTTTTTTTAAAGCGGTCGCTTGATCAGTGATTTTCACTCGTCGATGTTAGTCGCTGGTCGCGTTCTGGAGGTGATCGCTCACTGAGGGTCAATTAACATTAGCAAATCGTCCGTGCACAGAAAATTGGTCGTTAACAACGGGTGGTCCCTAACGAAGACGGTCGCATACGGGAGGTTCCAATTATATTTATTTTTTAAATAATTCTAATATAACTGCTACAGTAGTGTAGCGTTCATATATGCAACACCAGAACATAGATTTCGGCAAGAGCATTCCAGTTTAATAGGAAAAAATTAATTATTGATAATTTTTAATTTTCTCCTTGCACTCGTGATAATTTTTTGAACCTCCTGTCTTCATTTCTTAGGATAAATTGTGCACAAGTCATATTGGTCAAGTGATGTAAACAAAGATAGCCCCTACGTCCGCATATGACGACTGTGCCAGTTTTTTGAGCACTCAGAGAAGAAATGAGTGAAATATCGTTGAGGACGTAAACTGAAACGACGAAAGAAATTTACACACACACACACACACACACACACACACACATATATATATATATATATATATATATATATATATGATTTCGGTTATTTTTAGATCTGATAATATCCATAATAGTTTTCGAAGTAGTTGTTACTATGTATTTTACTTCGAAAACTATTATGGACATTATCAGATCAAAAAATAACCGAAAGCAAAATGACGAACAAGCAGGTGTATACCGAATATATATATATATATATATATATATATATATATTCAAATACTTTAATCCAAGCGGGAAAAGCAGGAAGGTAAATTCCCAAAACCCGATCCTAATTAATATTAAAATTATTTTAATATTAAAAATGATACAGGAAGAGAGCTCCATGTAATAAAATATTACAGAGCAAATATAAATTAAACAGGATTTATACAAAGTTGTTGTATGTACATTTCGACATGAAATCCCCACAGGGGATAACGCATTACCTCAGCAACGAAAAAAATCCTTTATAATTTATATATATATATATATATATATATATATATATATATATATATCCAAGTGAATAAGAAACGAAGAAAAATTGACAACGTTCAAAACATTAATTTAAAACAGTGCTCAATATAAAATAGAACTGAGAATATTTATTATAAATTATAGTTCAGAACATGTACAAATTATCATCTTCTACAAAGTGGACATTTTGTTTCGACATTGAAATGACAATGTCTCATCGGGTAGTGTGGAAAAGAATAGAAAGTCTTTTTTTATATTTGGCGAGTTGTGTGTGAGATGTAGGTGGGTTGGGAGATGGGAAGGGTTGCAAGATGTCAGAATTTGAACGAAATGAGGGACGAGTTTGGGGATAGAGTTGATTAATGGACGTGTTGAAAATTTTGTACCTACATCTCACACACAATTCGCCAAATATTAGAAAAAGAATTTCCATTTCTTTTCTACACTACCTGATGTCACAACATCTTTTGACTGTCATACTCAAAACATTATCCGTGAGTATGAACGGATTTTTTTTAAATATGCAAGTATAATATTTGCAATTTATTTAATCTGTTTGTTTACTGCGTAAATACACACACACACACACACACACACACACACATAAATATATATATATATATATATATACTACCGGCCATTATTACTGCGCCACCGCAGTATTTAAAATATATAATGTATTTCATATTATTTTTTAATATCTATTGTCATGTAAATAATTGTAAATAAAATAGAACGGTTCTTTTGTTAATACTGCACAATAACATGTGCATCAAATGAATTTATAAATATTTAATAATTACCTTTATTGCAGTTTCATTAACGACAGAATTAGCGTATATAATATATATGCATAACTATTATATAAATATTTATTTATAAATATAAACACGAAGTGTTTGTCTATATTTATGTATAGTCTGTCACTCTGTGTTTATATATATATATATATATATATATATATATATATATAAATTTTTGTTCATAATTAAATTAGACCAGTACATAATTGCTTTAAAAAGGTGCTATATTTATTTATATTGTAGAACTTCTGATTATTTTTCATTTGAAAATGAGTTAAATTCATTCCCATGTATATATATATATATATATATATATATATATATATAGTCATCCGCAGACAGATCTGTTATGCTGTATCACAGGCCATCAGTACGGTTAGACATCCGATTGCTTTTTACCCAGGATTGAAACCCACCCGAATTGGCGTCAGTCGGCGATTCTACCTCTGTGTTATGAGTGCTCGTTAGGATGAGGCAGACTTTTAGCTTGTGATATACCATGTATTCCTACGCCAATAGTGAGAGTGTTCTAATTCATTACTGAATAAACAATGCGTAGATGCTAGAGTAGTTACTGTTTTTTCAAAGTCTACCATTCTTCCAGAGTGCTCAATCAGGGTGTGAGTGCTTAAATAGTCATTCGCAGACACATCTGTTTCATAGCTCATCATTACGGTTAGACATCCGATTGCTTTTACTCAGGATCGAAACCCGAATGTGTGTGCGTGTGTGGGGGTGGGTGTTTGTGTGTGTGTGTGTGTGTGTGTGTGTGTGTGTGTGTGTGTGTGTGTTGAATTTAGCTAAGTCAAGTCTCACAACATATCAGTAGACTGTCACCATCGTAGATGATTTGAGGATATCCATATTTTCCATGCTAGCAATTTGTAGAAATATATGTGAAGCCAGAAGCAAACGAGTGCGAATTCCACGGGACAATCAGTTTAATGAGTCATATAACAAAACTGATCGTCCGAATCCTGATGAATAGAGCGAGAAGCAGAATCAGGCCAGTGATAGGACAAGAACAGTGCGGTTTCGTCAAAGGCACTGGAACAAGGAATGCCATATTTATGATTAAGATGCTCTCCGAAAGGGCAATACAAATGAAGACAGACTTGTACCTATGTTTTATCGATAATGCAAAGGCGTTTGAAAAAATACGCCACAAAGAATTGATGGAGATGCTTGGCAGCCTCGACATATTTGGGAAAGTCCTAATCAAAAATCTCTACTGGCAGCAAACCGCCTGCATACGGACAGGTAACGAATTCAGAAGATATACAAAGATAGAAAGGGGCGTAAGACAAGGATGTGTCTTTTCACCGGATCTATTCAACTTATACAGCGAGAGACTATTCTGAGAACCCTGAAGTTATGCCAGGATTCGTCATCGGAGGCCACAATTTAAACAATGAAAAGTACGCAGATGATACGTGCTGATAACAGATACAGAAAGGAAACTACAATACCCCCTACAGAAGGTAGCTTAAGAGAGTGACAAGAAAAGACTACAAATAAACTGCAAGAATAACGAATGCACGGCCTTCAGCAATAAGTGCAACCCAAAATGCCAATTACAGGTGAGGGACTCTAAAATCAAGCAGGTACAAAATTTAAATACCTAGGAAGTGTTCTAAGACGGAAAGTGCGACACAAAGATACGAAGGCGAATTGGCATGGCGAAAGAAGCATTCCAGAAGTTTAGTAAAGTATTAAGAAACAAGAGAATTTCGCTAGAAACAAGGAAGAGAGTACTGGATTGTTATGTGATATCGGTTCTTCAATATGGCAGTGAATGTTGGACAATATTTTCGAAGATGATGGAAAAACTTGAAGCAGCTGAAATGTGGTTCTACAGAAGGATGCTGCGGATATCATGGACCGAGCATGTGAGCAATGATGAGGTTTTGGAAAGGATAGAGACGAAAAGGAAATTAATACTGATCCCTCATTTTGTGGCCATACTAGTTTCTATACATTTATATTCTAGATTTATGGGCTTGAGCTAGTGGATGACGGAACGAGGGTCGCATGGTGCAACAGGAGAAGGCGTGCTAAGAGCCACCAGGGATAGGGAGACGTGGAAAGCAATGATCGCCTATGTCCTGAAAGGACAAGGCACATGAAAGAGGAAGAATATAGTAGCGCCTCTATGCAGAAGCTTATGAAGGTTTATTCTGTTTTGGTGCTGAAGATGTTTATTTTATTGCGAGAGAGGAATTCGAGTTTATTTTATTACCATAAAGAGACGGAAGAAATGAAGAGAAGAAAAAAAATTAGAAGTAAAGAAATAAAGCCATGATCGCCTACGTCCTGAGTGCACATAAAAGAAGCAGGCATATGCCAACTTTTTAAAAGAAATTATAATGTGGATATCAAGTGGGGCATCAATTCTATAGTATAATCAATATATAGTGATCCCTCATTTTGTGGCCATGCTAGTTTCTATACATTTATATTCTAGATTTATGGGCTTGAGCTAGTGGATGACGGAACGAGGGTTGCATGGTGCAACAGGAGGAAGCGTGCTAAGAGCCACCAGGGACATTGAGATGTGGAAAGCCATGATCGCTTACGTCCTGAAAGGACATGGCATATAAAAGAAGTATCGGGGAACGTTACAACTTGCCGTTCAGAATTCTCTTTCACCCTGTCGGTTGTTAGCATGATGTAAATTTTGATGTAGTTTTTTCTTGTCGACAAAAGCAATCTCCATCATGCTTAATGTTTCTTAATACTTTTTTTTTTCATGACTGGAATTGGTTATCCGGACAGTTGTTCGTTCGTTTATTCAGCACTCTAGTGTATATTAAGCGCCGTTTGTAACATTCCATTTTTGCCTCTTGTAGAAGGTTTCGTATATGTCTCGTTTTTGTATAAGAAGACTGATTTTACTGTAGTCAGGAAGATGCCTATTATGATGATGACCCTGATTTTCAGGCCTTTGTCAGTGTCAACTTATTACAGACTGACCAAACTACAGCTCTTCTCTCTCCAAAGTTCCACATGATTAAACTTCTTCTTCTTCTTCTTCTTCTTCTTCTTTGTGTCCTGTCCTTTCAGGACGTAGGCGATCATGGCTTTCCACGTCTCCCTATCCCTAGTGGCTCTTCGTATGTTTTCTCCTGTTACACCAACGCAACCCCCGTTCCGTCATCCACCTGATCAGTTCCTTTCAAATATGCTATCCGCTTCCTTCCTCTGTCTCTTTTCCCTTCTCTGTGGCCTGTAAGTATCAAGTTCTCCAATTCCTCCTTCCTCATTGCACGTCCCAGAAACTACAGTTGTCTCTTCCTGATGTTCAATATTAATTTCCTTTTCGTTTCCATTCTTTCCAACTTCTCGTCATTGCTCACATACTCGATCCATGATATTCGTAGCATCCTTCTGTAGAACCGCATTTCAGCTGCGTCAAGTCTTTTCCTCATCTCCGATGATATTTTCCAGCATTCACTGCAATATTGAAGAACTGGCATCGTACATCAATCTAGCACTCTCTTCTTTGTTTCTAGTGAAATTTTCCTGTGTCTTAATACGTTACTCAGGTTCTGAAACGCGTCCTTCGCCATGCCAATTCGCCTTTTGATCTCTGTGTCGCACGTTCTATCGCCTGTTAGAACACTTCCTAGGTATTTAAATTTCTGTGCTTGCTTGATTCTGGTATCCTCGACTTGTATTTGGCATTTTCGGTTGTTCTTTTTATTGATGACCATTGAACTAAAGTATTTTTAAGCAATGTTTTACATTTACAAAATATTAAAAATTTAAATAAATTTTAGTTTTTAAAAGAAATTTTTAGTATTTTTCTAGAAAATAACGAATCTTTTATGGTAAACAGTATTATTTCCAGTAGCCTCAGACATACTCAAGTCACATAACTCGCGGACACGTCCCTGGTAGCGTCTTTTTACGCACGCCTGTTGATAGTCTTACTGCAAAATGAGAGAAAAGTACGTAATAATCAAGCCTGAGAGAGCCGATTCAAATTGTTCATCCCTGACATATCTCACCACCCATTAGGCCATGATCCACAACGATGAGATTAGGTAAAGTAAAATCACCTCTATCCTGGATTACTTTTAATTCCAAGCGGGTTTGATTCAATCATTTACACACTAACGACCTTGGGAAAGGCATGAATTCATCTCTACCCACTAGCTACACGTTGACTAGCAGGAGAGAATGGATCCGATAGCCTTAGTTATTCACTGTTGAAATTATCAGTTTACCCGCAGACACCGGTAGATCAACTGTTCGAAGCAATACTTATTCCAAATCGGTTAATCTGTATTGTATTAATTTTTACCGCAACACAGTAAAAACAGCCCATCTTAGCGAGATTATCTTAGTGCAATAATGTTCAAATCCTTCAACCAGAAAAATAAACAAATTACAGTTCAGTTTGGAATTTAATGAAAATATCTAAAGAGTTTTTTACATGCTCACCCCAATAATAATGATCTGATTTTTGTTTTCATGTTTTCTTTTCTAAAAAGTAGAAAAGATATATATATATATATATATATATATATATATATATATATATAGATGACTAAACGAAAAAGCGATCTGCCCAAAACTAAGTTACCCCATACCCTTCTCCAAACAAAATAGCAGCACTTCAAGAACCACGAACGGACGACTAGACCATTCTAAAATCCCACCCCACATTTATTTACATCGTTCTGATTAACAACGACGCTACTTCCACCACATCCAGACAAGATAAATAAGAAACCTGTCTTAAACTAAGCCACCTCTCCTAACCCATATCTCTAAGACTACAATACGGCCGACAGAATCAGAATAAGCTCCCAACTCCACTTTCACTTAAGCAGCATATCACCACAAATAAACCGTTTTCACCATTTAATTTTCATTTTAACTTCGTCATCCGATGTGAAGCACCTCAAGGTAGCTTTGAAACGCGAAAATGTTTGTGTAGTGATACTATGAATTTATAAACCATTGTAACAAATATTGCAATATAAAGCTCTACGTTTGTACGGAGCACTCTCTATAAAAGTAAATGCATGAACAGCAGGCTAAAAACCCGACGAAGTCCACAACTTTGTTACAATATATATATATATAAACATGTTACGGAAATTAACAATACTTGGATATAAGCAACCAACAATTTGTAATGAATTATTATTTTTATCGATACTCGTATTTAAGTAGATATTCTGTTTTTAATTAAACAGTATTTTATATTTATATCTACCAGCCTGATTATCTTACGATAAATTTTTATTACGAAAATGTGTGCTATCCAGCAGGATTCGAACCTGCGACCACTATTACATAGGGGAAGTATACCATTTGATCTGGTACCGTCTTAACCACTCGACTATGGATAGCCTCTTGATCGGACAGGGTTTTTATCATGCTTATATAACACAATTTTCGATTTACCGTAAACAAACCATATCTGCTGTGAAATGTATCGTAATGTCGACAAATGTAAACATGTTACGGAAATTAACGAATTTTAACGAAACTTGGTTATAAGCAACCGACAATTTGTATATATATTTGTATATGTATATATATATATATATAGAAGTATTTCTGTATTTGTCTATATTTTTTAGATGGGGTAGTATTTACACTAAGTACAATATTCGGACTATCGTTCTCATCTTGGTTGCATTTTGAACGATGTTTCGTCCGTTATACGACCGCGCATGCATTTTGCGTGCAGAGTGCCGGAAGTCATCAACAAGAGCACGTGCGTCCTTGGTGGGTGTAATTTATAAGTTAAGAACGTGTAACATATGCAAATTTCGGCCAGCTAGAACTAATATAAAACGAGCAATCTCGGCAGGTGGAGGATTCGGATTTGTTGAATGTGTCAGAGCGGAGACTAAGAGAGACGATCGAAATCTATTCTCCTCCATGAACAAGAAGTAGAAAATCTCCCTGTCATAAATTTGTTCTAACGTAACTCGAACACGTGACATCCGGTTCACAATATATAAATGACTAATATCAAATAGCGACAGTGGAGTCGATAGTTGACGGCTAGCACAGTCGTTGTCTACTCAGCTCACTAGTTGTTGCCACCCTACACGGACGTGTACTACTTACTGTGTCTACCGACAATAAACGTATTACCTACTTATATCTGTGTGTTGTCATTCCTCCACGATACAACAAAATTCAAAGACTATTCTCTTTCTTTAAATTTTACATGCAAGTGAAAAAAAGAAAAGAGAGGAAGAAAAACAAATGAAAAACAAATGAAATGTCAAAAGAAAAAAAAAAAATAAGTAAATGTCCGGATGAAAAAAGAAAGAAAAGAATGAGAAAAAGCAACAAAAATAAGAAAGAAATGAAATAAAGATGAGAGAAAGAAAAAAAGAAAAGACAGAGAAAAGAAAAAGAAAAACAAGAAAGGGAAGTAGACAACAAAAGACAAGAAAAAACAATAAAGACGAAGAAAGGAAAGAAAAAGATGAAAAGAAAAAATAAGAAATAAATGTAAAGAAAAAGAAAGACGAAAGAGAAGGAAATGGAAAGAGAAAAAATATAAGCAAGTGAAGAAAGAAACAAGAAAATAAAATTAAATGAAAAGTGTAATACACTAAGGCCAGATAGAGGGAAAATTAGACAGTGGAAACCAGCGGGTAACATACTTGAGGGGGCCTAAGCAGGTGGATGATAGAATGGGGGTTGCGAGATGTTACAGGAGAAAGTGCGCTAAGAGCCACCAGGGATAGGGAAACGTGGAAGGCCATGATCGCCTACGTCCTGAAAGTACATGGTAGATAAAATGAGATATATGCCAACTGTTTACAAAAAATTATAATGTGGCTATGAAGTGGGGGATCAAATCTATATTATAATCAATATATAAAATGATCTCTAATTTTGTGGCCATGCTAGTTTCTATACATTTATATTCTAGATTTATGGGCTTAAGCTAGTGGATGACGGAACGAGGGTCACATGGTGCAACAGAAGAAAGCGTGCGAAGAGCCACCTGGGATAGAGAGACGTGGAAGGCTATGATCGCCTACGTCCTGAAAGTACATGGTAGATAAAAGAAGATATATGCCAACTGCTTACAAAAAATTATAATGTGGCTATGAAGTGGGGGATCAAATCTATATTATAATCAGTATATAAAATGATCCCTCATTTTGTGTCCATGCTAGTTTCTATACATTTATATTCTAGATTTATGGGCTTGAGCTAGTGGATGACGGAACAAGGGTTGCATGGTGCAACAGGAGAAGGCGTGCTAAGAGCCACCAGGGATAGGGAGACGTGGAAAGCAATGATCGCCTACGTCCTGAAAGGACAAGGCACATGAAAGAGGAAGAATATAGTAGCGCCTCTATGCAGAAGCTTATGAAGGTTTATTCTGTTTTGGTGCTGAAGATGTTTATTTTATTGCGAGAGAGGAATTCGAGTTTATTTTATTACCATAAAGAGACGGAAGAAATGAAGAGAAGAAAAAAATTAGACGTAAAGGAATAAAGAAACAATTAATGTGAAAATGAGAAGCAAAAAGGAAAAGAACGTAAACTGGAGAAAAAGAACGAAAAGAAAAGCAAGTGTAAAGGATAACAAAAAGATTAAAAATCAAATGAATATCAAAAGTGGAAGACAAATAAACTAAAAAAAGAAAAATACATAGAAAAACATTTAAAGAAAATGAATGAACAACGACTCTAAAAATGTAAAGCTAAAAACGCAAGTGAACTGAAAAGTAAAAAAAGCACGAATTAAAATAAATTAGTCAATGAATAATTAATTAATTATCAAATTAATTAAGTTAAAGAGAAAAATAAAAGCAAAGAAACGAAAAAAATCTTCAAATACTTTCCTCTGTAGACCATTAAAAGAGAACGAAGGATTGGCATAGAAGATGAGACAGGTAAGCAGACAACATTGAAATCAACGAGAAAAGACGAGAATATTCGAGACAAGACGAGAAGATAAGAGAAGATAGGCAGAAATAGGAAGCCAAGTGTGTTTGGCAGACAGTGTAAAAAACTAATCTAAGGGCAAACGGTTTGGACAGGTGAAATTCGATTTGCGGCCATTTCCAACACCTTTGCTTGGCAGTAATTTGACGAATCGGGGTGAAATGGCAAAATTTTTCCCGCCAATTTTGGGTAGTTTGGCTGTGTCAGGCCAAGAATACTCACAGAGCTGAGAGAAATTGCCCTTCAGGAGTGCCATGAGCAGGTGGTCTTGAGTACTCGATAATCAACGGACTTATCACTAAGTGGGGAGGTGTTATTTAACTTGTGTTCAGATACAAAATCAACAAATATGTGAAGTCATTCATATATGTCTGCATTTATAGAGACTATCTTTTCTTTATACTTACAATATACGGGATGTGATGGATAAATTAGCGTCATTTTATGCTTTTACTTTTTCACATTCACGCTGTTTGTTTCTGATTTAGTCAACTGCACAGTATAGTAGGGTCAGTTGGGTAGCGTCTGTGAGAAAAACCGCACCATGATGTAATCCATTCCACCAGAAATTTAGAAACGGAATATTGTAATGCTTGGCATTCGTGTCAAAAGCTCCAATACGAACATTTTAGAGTATTTGGTTGTCAATCTGAAGTCATTGCTGTGGAGTCGGAAAGAGCTGGATGAGTCTAATGGTGATTACGAATGTTCGGCGGCTCGGAAAACTCGCTCTGGTTGTTCTCATAAGGAAAGAACTCCAGAATTAGTTGGCTCAACACGGAGGTCCACATCAACTTCCATGAAGAAGTAGTGTTGTCCTGGGTCAAGAGGGTGGGTGCTTGAAGACTCTCTGTCTGGCAAAAGGACTCAATTTCCGCGATCAAATCACCCCTCTTTACTGGCCACCTAACTCCCCTAATATCTTGATTATTTTGTGTGACGCGCAGTTAAGCAGAAGACCACCAAAACTCGTTGTCACATCAAAGTTTCATTGAAAACAAAGATTTTGGCAGTATTCATGAAATTAAAAAACATGATTATACAGAAGAGTTGCAAGAGATTCCGAAGTCGTATGGTGGCCGTAGTTGAAGCCAGTGGCGATTTTATTGAATAAATTTGCTTTATAGAATTTCAATAAATTTTTTGTGTTATTTTAGTAATATCTGATAAAATGAGATATCAGTATTATTTTTCGTTTTTGCGAAATTTAAACGGCAATTTACCCACAGTACCCTGTATATGAAAATTTTCTGACATACAGAAGTTAGTTTACACCTGCTTCTTAGTATATATATATAATGTATAGCATTTAGTGACTCAGAATGAGAAAGCGGAGAGTCGAGATGAAATTCCAGTCGGGATTCGTTTTTTAATATACCGTGTGCTTAAGGTGTTTGAGAACGGATTTATGCTTACAAAAAATGACTCTTAAAAATATATAATGATGTCTTTTTACTGAAAAAGTTTTGAGGATAAGAATAAACAGATTGTTTGGTAATTTTATTCTATAAAGTCTCCTTCAGCTTCAGTAATGGCTTCTATGCGAGGACTGAATCGTCTATATGAGAGTATCAATTGGTCCTTGTTGATATTACTATGACTATGGAGGCTTTTAGGGATTCTTTAGTGTTATTAAGCTCCTCATCAGCCTCTTTCTCAGCTACACTCCATGTATAGTATTCCAATGGACTGATATATATATATATATATATATATATATATATATATATATATATATATATCAGTAAATGTATATATCAGTAAATGTTTTTTTACTGTGTGTATGAGTAAATCCTTACTCATACCACACAGTAAAAAGAACCTTCAGATATTGGAGGCCATGTACATTAAATCCAAACAACCCACACTTAATAAAATCACGTTTAAATCTGGTCATAACACATTACATTGCATTTGAATACATGGTTCTGTTGTCATTTCGCGGTGTGACGTCATAGAACTGCATTGCAAATTTGCGAACTGCGTTTGTTATTTTTGGTAACTATTGACGTTGCCTAGTGGAGTTTTATATCAACACAAAATAAAATCGGTGGATGTTATTGTATTACCGTCTTAATAACCTCTCTGATGATGGCTCATGTGAGCCGAAAGCTTAGAACTAAATTAATAAAAAAATATCCAAATGTTGGAGAAATTTTGTCTTTATTTTCACTTGAAATTAAAACCAAAATACGACGTTTGGAACGGCTCATGATTAAACATAATAGACATTCATTGTCTCTTATATTTAACAGTATATGTTTAGAATATATATATATATATATATATATATATATATAGTAAGAAAGTGAAAGAACACGTAAATTAATTGTTCAACTATTTGATTTTATAAAAGTGCTCGATACAGAGTAGAGCTTAATATTGTAATAGTTGTTACAATTGTTTATAAAAGCATAGTATCACTACACAAAAGTTTTCATGTTTCAGAGCTCTGTTCATACACTGAGCACTGTTTTAATGATAATAATAAAAATATATATATATGTACGCCCTCCTCATATGTATATTTATTGATTTACGTCATTATATATATATATATATATATATATATATATATATATATATATATTGATTGATTGATTGCTTAATTACTTACTTTCTGGTCATAATAAGGTTAGACCAGTGCACATTTGTATTAAAAAGTCTTCAATACAATTATATTGTAGAACTTTAGAATATTTTCCATTTATAATTTATAAGCGTAATGACACGTTTAGAAATGGAAAATATATATATATATATATTACGGAAATTAAGGAAGATTAGCGAAATGGTCTTTAAACAACCGACAATTTGAAATGATTAGTTTGAACATTATTTTTTTATGGATGCTCGTATTTCAGTAGATATTCTGTTTCTAATCAAACAATATTATATATTTATTTCTTCCGACCTGATTATTTATGATAATGTTTTGTTAGGAAAATGTGTGTCATTTGGCAGGATTCGAATATATATTATAATCATATCGCTCCAAGTAAGGCAGTTTACTGCCACTGTTTTGCAGGGTGTTAAACAGGAGGAAAGTTATGAGAAAGAGTGACAGGTTATAGGAGGGTGTCAGAAAGTGGGTAAGAGAAGGTTTGTTTGTTTGTTTAACGACCTATCAATCCTTATGGTATCATTTAAGGTCATAACAAAAGATTTTGGGTAAGGTTATTTTATTTTTACAACATTTTTTTCTTTTCGAGTATCAAGATTCATTGGAATTTGCTTTTAAGAGCAGGGTCCCCAAGTCCTACCCTTGTTATTTAACCCATAACTGGAGGAAAGAGACGGGTTAATACCTTTCCCAAGGGTACCAGTGCTTAAGTGAATTCAGTGTGTTCAACTGGAATTCGAACTCGGCTTACCGATTTCTCTTTCCGAGCCGATATCCTTAGCACCACAACGCATATCCGTCACTAAACGCTTACAGTACCTGGTATTCCCAAGCGGTCACCCATCTAAATACTGACCAAGCTCAACGTTGCTTAACTTCGGTGATCGAGCGAGAACAGGTGTATTCAACGTGATAAGCCGTAAGCCCGGTAAGAGAAGGATGAGAATACTGATGAGAGTGGGGTGGAGGGAGAAAGGAGCATGAGAGAAAGGATGCAGGTTAGTGAGATAGGAGATGACTATTGACTTTACATTTGAATTCTTGGAGACTATAGTTGTCGGGGAAGCAAGTAAACAGAAGGAAATTCCACAAGCGGGTAGTGCGAGAAAAGAAGCTTTTAGAGTAGAGTTTGCATATACAATTTATTAGTTTCACATTTAAAGGGTGAGATCTATTTGTTAATCTTGTGGCTCGAGTAAATTCATATATAGGGGTCATCAGTGAGCTACGTTCATCGGAGCAGAATGTATATATATATATATATATATATATAAGAACTTATATATATATATATATATATATATATATAAGAACTTATATATATATATATAATGATATCTATCTATCTATCTATCTATCTATCTATATATATATATATATATATATATATATATATATATAGATAGATAGATAGATAGATAGATAGATAAGAATTAATCTATCTATCTATCTATCTATCTATCTATCTATAGATAGATAGATAGATAGATAGATAGATAGATAGATAGATAGATAGATAGATAGAGAATTCTTTGGAAGTTGTCCTGAAAATCTTACTCAAACTTACTTCTGAAATGCAACCAAACATCGGAATAGTTTTATAGAATGTTCTGCAATGGCATGAGACATTTTCTAGCAACTGTTTGTAAATTCATGTATCACAACTCTGAAGCTATTAACCTCGCATTTAGA
The DNA here is from genome assembly GCA_037127315.1 of Ascarosepion bandense. Taxonomy (NCBI): domain Eukaryota; kingdom Metazoa; phylum Mollusca; class Cephalopoda; order Sepiida; family Sepiidae; genus Ascarosepion; species Ascarosepion bandense. Next base: position 1,790,586 of record JBBBDQ010000205.1, read on the forward strand.
AGTGGTATATGAGAGTATGTTTTAAATTTGTCTTTCCTCGGTTGGCCAAGAAAACAGAAACCATCAACCTCTTGTTAGGAAATGCAGACAGAAAATCTGAGTAAATCACACCGTGTAGGCGTCTTTAGTTTTAATTATTTATTTTACGTTTTAAAGAAAACTTTGGCGCGCATGCGTCCTTGAAGCGAGAAACATCAAAGAGTTTACACATTTATCGAAATCGCTTCTATCTAATACAGGCGTAGAGAAAAACATTATCAAAGTAACGCGATGGGATCGATAACCAGCTTATTTCAATTTGTTTTTGTTCTTAATGTTTTTTTTTCTGACTTTATTGCTATTAAAGTTTTATCGGCAATTGTTATTATGAAAGCCATTTCGCGATATAATTATAACTGATTGGTTTATGTCATAATCAATTTTAATTCCCGCTTCTCATCCCCGTAATTGTTATATAAATGCACAGCATATATCATAACTGAGACAATATACAACACACATTGCCTGAGCAGTAATTATAAAGACAGTAGATCGATAAGTTGGAACCGCCTTTTCATTTTCTATTTTGCATGGGCCATCTTATGTAAGAGCATCTGGAAAGATCACAAGCAGAGGTACATCATTTTTCTTTAAGATAAATATTTCTTAAACTATTTTCTTGAGTAGATAATTGTATCTAATCTAAATCTAAACTTAAATGGAACTTTGTGTGTGTATATGTGTCTGTGTGTGTGTCTGTTACCTTTAGACTCCGAAACAGCTAAACCGATTTTCTTGAAATTTTACACAGTTCTACTATAAGTGTCTGCGAGTGTTCTTAGATAGGTTTTGTGTCGAGGTACCCCCGATAAATATCGAAAATCGATAATTCAAAATATCAAGTTATAGAAGGAGTGGTCCGATTTTAATCAAATTTGATAGACTCATAAGACAAAGGCACAAGAAACGATATTCAGAAGTTTCAAGGTTGCAGTTCTTACAATAGTGCAGAAAATCGATTATATATATATATATATATATATATATATATATATATATATATATATATATAAAGGCAAGATGTTTGTTTGTGTGTCTGTTCATCTGCCTGTATGTCTGTATTTTTTCAGCCCTTTTATTTTAGTTTTTGCTTTGGCTTTGGCTCTAAGTAAGTATAATTGTAGTTTTTAGTCTCAGCCATGATACCATTTACTCAGAGGACTTATTTAGCCTTCAAAATTCAGTTTGCAACGAAAAAAACTTATTTGATGTAGATACCAGGAAATCAAAATTTGACTTACATCCATTCATTTTTCTTTCAGTCTACGGTTTCGCTTTAACTGGAAACAACTATTGCTTTTTAATCTTTCGTGCCAACGTCCAAAGTGTTTGAGCTCCAGGATCATGGATTAGTTTTAAAGCTTTCATGACACCCGAGCAACGCCGGGCTATACTGCTAGTAGTTTATAATTAGTCCTTCTTTTTCGGAGCATTTTAGGTTACTTTCCGTTTATGAATACAAAAAGAGAAAGAGTGAAAAATATTAAGAACAATAAATTCAACAAAAAGTAAATCTGTTTTTTCGGTTAAAATTTGCACTAAGATCTGGTAAGCATAGTTACAATAGAAACCATAGTCTATCTGTTAAGGATTTCACGAAGGAAAGCTTTAAGTCTTCTTTTGCAACAAGGATTGGCTTGCCATTCGGGCAGACAGATGTCTACGGAAAACGAGTATTTGGCCATTATGAATGTTCAAGCACGCCAATATTCACATTCTGATTATCCTATAATTCCCCACTTACTAAAAAGTTTCCAAGGGCACTAAATTATTTGAATGGTGCCTATCCCCAAAAGATATTAATCCAATTTAAAAATTCCGGATTTTGTTTTTAATCATTTGACCACAAGAGATTTCGGGACCGCTATTAATGCGCAGAGGTTTACAGTGAAAGATAAGACTGGGTACAAAGAGTATTGAAGAAATAATGAAAGTTGAACGTGATTCAAGAAGACAGAAGATGTCAATTGACATTGCAGTTAAATATTTGGAGATTGTAGTTATCAAGAAAGGAAGTGAAAGGAAGGAATTTCTACAGGCTGGAAATGCGAGAAAAGAAGCTGTTCGTATAGAAGCAGCGGTTACATTTAACTATTTCAACTGTAAAAGAGCGGGACTTAGATGTCAATCTAGTCAGTCAGTCAGTTAAGTGCATTACGTGATACACTCTTTCGAGACATGACTGACTGGCAGAAGATTTTCCCGCAATAGTTCGACATTACAGTAGTTTCTGCAGTAGACTGGTTGCCAACCAATGCTATAGAACCCAGTCTCTCCTGTTATTTGAATAATAGCTTGAAGGACGTGATGGATTAATACCTTTCTTAAAGGTATTTGAGCGTAAGTGAAGGAAGCGAGTTCAACTGGAATTCGAATTCGATTCTTCGATTTCTCGTTCCGAGCAGATATCCACAGTACTACAGCGCACATCCAATCGAGTCACATGCGTAAATGCATGTAGTCGGGGTTACCTGGGAACAAAGCAGGTCTTAGACAGAGGAAAGCCACAATAAATATGTGAGAAAGAGACTGAAGTCTAGATGCCTGGTCAGGAGCGATTAGACTGCAGAGCTTTCTTGCCTAAGATGAATAGCAGGATCACCCAAACAGACATGGCAATAGCATTCATTGCATGGACGAATGGTAGATTCATAAAAGTGCAAGACGGATTCTGACGAGAAGAACTTACGAAAAGTTTTGTACATAAGCAGGGAAAGTAATGGTCAAGAACAAATGATCTTTGGAAATCGTTACAGGAAGGAATAACAGGGAAGAGAATAGTGTAAGAATAAGACTTAAACCCTAAAGATAGATTAGAAGATAGTTATACCACAGTATAGACGTACATGAACAATCAACGTATAGTAACAGGAATAACGATCAATTAGAAAATGTCTCTGTCTATGACGTATGCGTCCGTCTAGTGACGTATGCTGAATGCTGACGTATGCCCACTGTCACAGTCTTTTATAGACTGGAACATATCCATTACGGGGTAGGATAGGATGTTCCTCTACAAAAGAAATCAATAAATCTGTCGCAATTGTTGTTAAAGATGGAGATTGAATCAAATTCCAAAGAGTTTATATTAACATGCAAAATAATTTATTCATCATATCTGTTCATGGGGGTCTGGGGATGCCACACTTGAGGAGCCATGTGCTCGCTTCGAGGTTGACATTTCTCAGGCGCGCGTTGGAGGAAGATCGGTTGCTTGCGGGGGTAGTGAGGGACATGTTCCCTTGCCTCACTATCACTCCCCCGATCCTGTGGTTTACCGTTAGGCCATGGGTGCGGCCGAAATTCCTGCTCGAATGTCTGGAGGCCCTGCGGGCCATTCCACGGTCCAGTGACCTTTCACAGCCTAGGAGAATCTTCTATCGGGGATTAGTGGAGGGCGCCGTGAAGGATAAACTGTGGAGTAAGCTTGGCATGACGAGAGAGGAGTATCGCTCTCATTGGTCTTGGGCGCCGGGTGCGGATTGTCTCAGCAACTCTGAGTTTTCTCTGACCTGGCGATTGGCTCGGAATGGTTTGTCTCTCAATGACAAGCGTTTCGCAATGGGCCTGGCGGATTTGCCAGATTGTGAGCGTTGCAACCTTGGAATTAAGGAGACGTCTGCGCACGCCTTCTTCCATTGTTCGCGCGTTCGCCCGTTGTGGGAGCGTGTCGGCGAGTTGACTGCTCGTATCGCGCCGCGGGAGCTTGTGCTCATTGATCGCGCATACGCTGTGGACAATGTGTCGCCCCCGTACTCTGGAGTGAAGCGGATGGTGTTTCTGTCGCTACTGGCCACGGCTAGAATGGTGATTTGGATGACGCGTCTGGAGGAAGTCTTGCGGGGCGGCCGTCTTTCGGATCAGGATCTAATCCGATATTTTGAGCACCAGCTCAAAATGAAGATTAGAACTGAACGGAAACGGCTGCACCCGACAGAGTTCAGCGAAAGGTGGATACATGCAGCGAGCCTGGTTCGCGTGACCGAGGCTAGCCTTGATTTTCTCTTTTAGATCTGCTAGTCACATCGGGGTGGATTCCTTTGGAACCCCTCCCGTGGTTAAGGTAAGAATTCTTTTGTGTACCTAGTTAATGTGAGTGATTGTGTTTGTCCCGGCCTGTTCCCGGCTCCACTGCTTTTGTTATGATCCAGTTCGAGATTCCCATTGTCCATTGTTATTTTGTCCCGTTTTATTCTCGGCTGGGTCAGCCTTATATATTCTCCTGTCCAATTTATTTTGTACCCTGCTCCTCCATTCCCCTTAGAAAGAGAGCTTCTTGATTTTGTCTTTTAAGGCAGAATACAGCGGCCTCTTTAATTACGAGGGTGTGTTTGGGTCTTACTAACATTATGTATATGTATTCATTTGAAATTGTTTTTGTTTTGGGGTTTTTTGTTTCTTCATAACCCCTTCCCATCATGTCATTTCATGGAAAATTTTTAAAGTTATTTTTGTAATTTATTGTACAAATCACAAATTTTTATGTACATTTGGGGCGTTCTGTAGGTCCCCGGTATGTTTTTGCGGTATTTTGGTGCTTGATAAGCATGAGTGTTGATGGACAAATTTTTATGGTGAATGAGAATCATTGTAACGTATGTATGGGTCGTGAATCTGATTAGCTAGGTATAGGATGGAGTATTTGCAGACCAACCCGAGTTTTGTTCCCCCTCCCTATTTTCGGCCTTGTGCCATAATTTTGTAATTTTACAAAATAAATACACATATCTGTTCATATTTCTGAGCAAAATGGTATTGTAACTGTTGTGGCGACTTGTGTACGCATCTTCGTCGCCAGTTTGTTGTGGATTCCGGGTGAGGAACCGCACAAAATAATGAACAACAAAAACAGTTATGGAGATAGAAAAGTAGGTTATATTGAACGTAATATACAAACTTGAACGCAGGTAAGTAAATCCAGGAATACTATTAGTAAGAAATAAATATATACAAGTCTTCAAGTGAATTCGTTGGACATAGTATATCCGTGTAGATAATTTGTTGTGGATTCCGGGTGAGGAACCGCACAAAATAATGAACAACAAAACAGATTTGGAGATAGAAAAGTAGGTTATATTGAACGTAATATACTAACTTGAACGCAGGTTAGTAAATCCAGGAATACTATTAGTAAGAAATGAATATATATAAGTCTTGAAGTGAAGTCGTTGGAAATAGTATATCTGTGTAGATTATTCTAGCTGAGTAGAGCTCAGAGCTATTCTGACTTTTGACGAGGTAATCTCTGGGTAACTTCGGTATCTTTCGGTAAGTTAAGTATCATTTCAGGTACTCTCCGATAACTCTCTATGGCAGCTCCCGAATCTAACTGTGGCAGGAGTATATGTATACTCCAGTCGAGTCCATTATCATATACAAAAGGGAGATCCTATAACAGTATCTATTTACATTGATCGGACTGTTTTCTTCATGTGTATTTTCATATTCACGTCGTTTCAGGGATACTTTAGGTGATACACGTTGCAATTTCGAAACGAAAGCTTTGTATAATCCACAGAAGTAAATTGTTCTATTTCCACGTGACATGCCTTTTCTGGATATCTCATTTTTTATTTATTTCCTTTTAGTAACTCAACTCACCAAGTTGGTGGTCACCACTGCTGTAGTCAGGGATTGAACTCACAACACTTTGGCTCAAATCACTGGATTATTCAATCAACGCTTTTGTCCACATGCGGACATCAGTGAATTAATTGTTAAGACTTTTAAATAGTGGAACTTATGTATATGCGCTCGTGTTAAACAGACATAGGTTTATATGACCGATATCTTGCTCATTTAGTTACAAATCCAAACGTATGTGGCATTTTACGCGCATAATACAACCTGCCACGCCGGAAATAGACACGCACAAACATCTTGCTTTTTATATCTATATTAGCAGTATAGTCCGGCGTTGCTCGGGTGTAATGAAAGCTTTAAAACTAATCCGTGATCCTGGAGCACAGACTCAGCCTAAAGAATATTTGTGTGAAGTTTGGTGAGAATCGGATAAAAATTGTGGATTTGTATAAAGGACATACAGACAGATAAGCAGACACGCACACACAAACATCTTGCTTCTATGTATATCTTATCGATTTTCTGCACTATTGTAAGAACTTCAACCTTGAAGCTTCTGAATATCGTTTCTTATGTCTTTGTCTATGAGTGTATCAAATTTGATTAAAATCGGACCACTCTTTCTATAACCCGATATTTTCGATTATCGATTTTCGATATTTATTGGGGGTACCTCGACACAAAGCCTAGCTAAGAACACTTATAATACAACTGTGTAAATTTTCAAGAAAATCGGTTCAGCCGTTTCGGAGTCTATAGGTAACGGACGCACACACACAGACAAAGTTCCATTTATAAATAAGTTTAGATTTTATTAGGAAAACTATTATAAACTAATATGTTAGATAAGTAGCATAGTTGATACACGTATGGCACTTATCTAACTGACATGACTAACTAGACAGAAGATTTTCCCTCAGTACGTTGCCATTTATTTCTGCAATAGACCTGTTACCAATCAAAGTTATAGAACCAAATCTGTCCTGCTATTCAACACATAGCTAGAGAAAGAAGAGATGTATTCATGCCTTTTCCAAAGGTATTTGTGCAAACATTGAATTGTATAAATAATTCTGACATCATGAAGTGTTGTAGTTTTCATTAAAACTGTCGCCGAGATGGTTCTGATTCTGTTGTAGCATTTTTTAATTATTTCATCCGAAGCAAGGTGGTACCACCACTGATGTGCCCGGTGGGGGGGGGGGGGGGGCTACATAAGAGAGTTAAAGTTTTAGACAGGAAAAGAGTGAAGAGAAAGACGAACCAGCTACAGCGAGCGAAAGAGAAGGGCAAGAGAAGGATCTGAACACAGGAGTGAATGCAGTTACGAAGGTAGAGAGAAAGGAAAAGAACAAGATACACAGGGTAAAGTGGAAAGGGCTGATGTTAAGTGAATAAAAGATGGAAATTGACATTGCATTTAAATTCTTGGAGGTGGTAGCCGTCAGGAAAGCAAGTATATGGGAGGGAGTTCCACGGGTGGGAAGCCCGAGAAAAGAATCTGATGGAGTAGAATTGTCGGCTGCATTTCGTTGAGCTAACTGTAAAAGGGTGGGACCTTGTTGCCAGTCTGGTTGCCCGAGTAAATTCATGTGGAGGGGGCACCAGTGACTTAAGTTCGTCGGAGCAGAAGCCATGAAAATATTTGTAGAAGAGACAGAGGGAAGCCGCATCTCGCCGATGGGAAAGTGGCTGGAGTCGAGTTGCCAGGTCGGGAATAATCACATTACAGATTCTCCTTTGTCGCCTGTCGAGAACACTGAGACGAACAGCAGGGGCGCCTGACCAGATATGACAACAGAGCCAAAAAGAAAGACACGTAAACAACAAAGTAAGTTGAACCATAGTATTGATATAACAAAACATATATACAAAATAAGTGTATTTATTTTGTAAACTTACAAACTTACAAAATTATGGCACAAGGCCGAAAAATGGGGAGGGGGAACAAAACTCGGGTTGGTCTACAGATACTCTATCCTATATCTAGCTAATCAGATTCGCGACCCATACATACGTTACAATGATTCTCATTCACCATAAAAATTTGTCCATCAACACTCATACTTGTCGTGCACCAAAATACCGCAAAAACATACCGAGGACCTACAAAACGCCCCAAATGTACATAAAAATTTGTGGTTTGTACAATAAATTACAAAAATAACTTTAAAAATTTTTCATGAAATGACATGATGGGAAGGGGTTATGAAGAAACAAAAAATCCCAAAACAAAACAATTTCAAATGAATATATATACATCGTGTTAGTAAGACCCAAACACACCCTCATAATTAAAGAGGCCGCTGTATTCTGCCTTAAAAGACAAAATCAAGAAGCTCTCTTTCTTAGGGGAATGGAGATGCCGGGTACAAAATAAATTGGACAGGAGAATATATAAGGCTGACCCAGCCGAGAATGAAAAACGGGACAAAATAACAATGGACAATGGGGATCTCGAACTGGATCATAACAAAAGCAGTGGAGCCGGGAACAGGCCGGGACAAACACATTCACTCACATTAACTAGATACACAAAAGAATTCTTACCTTAACCGCGGGAGGGGTTCCAAAGGAATCCACCCCGATGCGACTAGCAGATCTAAAAGAGAAAATCAAGGCTAGCCCCGGTCACACGAACCAGGCTCGCTGCAATTATCCACCTTTCGCTGAACTCTGTCGGGTGCATATATACAAAATAAGAGTGTTATTGTTATGTCGTGATTAAGAATAAATAACTCAACAACAGGAATAGGTTAATTGTTGTATTCCGTGAAAATAGTATTTACAAAGGTTATTAGTATCCAATACAAGAATAAAGGTTAATCGTCTCAACCGTCGTAAGACGTAGTATGCGCAATGGGTACTTCCGGGTCGTCACCGGAAGTCTACGACTGACTTGTCGATCGGCTGCTTGGCAAACTCTCCTACGTAGATGCCACCATTACTTTACATAATAATGGAATAGTCCATTATAGCCGAATAGGCGCGGGCGTCCCAACAGTTATTAATCAGCAGATAGAAGTGTATGTCCGAAGTGTCAAGTTATAGTACGTCTCGACTGCCTCCTTTAAAAATTCTCGCTGGTTAGTATTTATGAAGGAGGAAGAATTCATTCCAATGTAGATATAGCACTACAGCAGATTCTTACAGTTTTTTACTCATACTCATCAGGACCGTTTTCAGTGCTCCTATAATTATTCATTATACGCCTCCTCTTCTTTTACTCTTTGGCAAAGTTGAAATATTTATGCGTATTTTCTCCTTTTTCACGGAGTTACTATTGATAGAGCACTCTTCATCCTATGACTTCCCGTATAATCCCTGTATAAACTCCGTGGAGTATAGCTTCTCGGAATTTTTTTTTGCGCGGTGGAGTACTACATCCCTCTGAATTACTTAACTAACAAATAAAACTTGTCAGTTTAAGGAAATTGTTGTCACTTGATAGCCGTCATCGATCAATAGTCAGCATGTTTAATCTCGAATACAAATCTTAAATGCAGAATAACTTCCTTGGCTTTTCAGAAGTGTTGCTGATGAGAACTGCATAAGAACAACATCAATAAGATCATCATCATCATCAGGATGCTACTTCGATTTTTCAAAAGATCTTTATACTCGACCCCAACCCAACCCCATGTCCCACTTCGCTTCCATAATGCTTTTACGTTAATCAGATGCAATTTGCTATTTCATTGGAGATTGTATCAGAGAGATGAGTTTTGTGAAGAGATGTCTTTTATCTGTAACAGACGGAACTCTGGAGAGTTTTTGGAGAGGCAATCGAATGAAAGAACGAAAGGAGAATGAAGGAAATTGGGAAAAAAGAAAGAGAAAAAATGCGACAATAAAGGCGGGCTAGGGTGGGTGTGGGCTTCGAGAAAGAGAGAAAGCGATGAGATACTGAAATATATTAGAATGAAAGAAAGAAACGATATGTAAAAAAAACGAGAAAAGTCAAGGAAATCGAAGAATGTATCGATAGAAAACGGGGGAGACATTAGAAAAGAAAAAAATTGAAGGAAAAACACAAAGGAGGGAAGTAAAAAGAAAGTAACGAGGCAACAAAAGAAGAAAAATAAGAAAGAAGATTAAAATGGGAAGAGAAAAAAAGAAGAAAGGAAAAGTGAAAAATAAGTAAAGTAAAGGGAAAAAAATAATTATTTCAAAAGATGAAAAAGAAAGAAAGAAAAAGAAAAAAGAGAGAAAGAAAGACAGAAAGAAATGAAGCAAAAAGAAAGAAAGAAAGAAAATAAAGAAATGAACCAAAAAAGAAAGAAGAAAAAAGAAAGAAAAAACAAATCGAACAAAAAAGAAACAAAGAAAAAAAGTAAAGAAATGAAACAAAAAAAAAGAAAAAATGAAAGAATTGAAACAAGAAAGAAAGAAAGAAATGAAACAAGAAAGAAAGAAAGAAAGAAATGAAACAAAAAGAAAGATAAAAAAAGAAAGAAATGAAACAAAAAAGAAAGAAAGAATGAAAAAAGAAAGACATGAAACAAAAAAGAAAGAAAGAAAGAAATGAAACAAGAAATAAAGAAAGACAGAAATGAAACAAGAAAAAAAGAAATGAAACAAAAAAGAAAGAAAGAAATGAAGCAAGAAAGAAAGAAAGAAATGAAACAAAAAGGAAATGATAAAAAAAAGAAAAATGGGACGGGAAAATGATATGAAAAGAAAAAAAAACGGAATAAATTGAAAGTTGATTGTAAAAATGAACCATTTAGTTTCTACTAATTATTGGGAAAAAATGTCATAATGAGGAAAATCTGACTAATAAAAAAAAAAAGAACGGTTGGAAGAATGAAAGGAGGAAGGAATCAAGGAGGGTAGGAGGAATGATAGACGGTAGGAAGGAAGAGTAGAAAGAATGAAGGAAGAACAGATGGATAGAAAGAAGTAAAGAAATAATGGTGCAAGGAAAGAAGGAAGGCAAGAACGAAGGAAGAAAGAAAGACAAAACTTTGAAGAATGAAACACCTAAGAACGTAAGTAAGAAAATAAAAGATTAAGAAAGAAAAAAAGAAAGAAAAAAAGAAAGAAAAAACGAAAGAAAAAAAGGAACAAAAAATTAAAGGGGACGAAATAAGACAACGAATAAAAATTCCAATAATCACTTAAAAAATTAATTAAAAAAAAAACAATTTTCTTTTTAAATTTTTTTTTTCTTTAGTTGTTTGTATATATTTTTTTACATTTTTTCTTCTTTCTTTCTTTTTCCTTTCATTTTTTTTTTCTCTCCGGTGGGTTTCACATTCATTTACATTTACTTTCATTCTTTTATAACTAGATATTTATTTATTTCTTCTTTTCTTCAACGCTTTTTCTTGAATTCATTCTTCATTCGTTCTTTATTATATTAATTCTTTGTAACTCTTTTGATTCTCTTTGATGTTTTTGACGCATTGAGACTCAGACAGACGATCACGAGTCGGTTTTACGATTTCCGTAGTAACCATTTACCAATCTCTCCTGGGGTTCTGCACAATCCAAGAAAAACCACTCGACACCTCTTTTTCCTGTCCAACCAACCACTGTCTCTAGATTCTGACCAACAGAAACAAAGAAAATTAATTTTCACCTTCACCTCATACACGTCAGCATTCAATTTCACACACTACGTTCTTTATATCACCATCTCAAACTAAGCGAAATTCTCAAGGTGAAAATTAAGAGGAATCATTCGCTATTTGTTTAGTATTCACATATTGGACAGTGATCATTACACCCTTCGCTGAAGATACTTGTAAGGGGTAACTGTAATAGATACTTAGTTAGATGTCTGTTATTCATATTCATTAGGTATCGCTTTGGACGATCATGTCTCAAAAGAGACATGACTGACTGGGCAGAAGATTTTCTATCCTGCTATTTAAACTATAGCTGAAGGGAGACATGAGAAAATTAAGAGGAATCATTCGCTATTTGTTTAGTATTCACATATTGGACAGTGATCATTACACCCTTCGCTGAAGATACTTGTAAGGGGTAACTGTAATAGATACTTAGTTAGATGTCTGTTATTCATATTCATTAGGTATCGCTTTGGACGATCATGTCTCAAAAGAGACATGACTGACTGGGCAGAAGATTTTCTATCCTGCTATTTAAACTATAGCTGAAGGGAGACGAAACGGACTGTATTAATAAGTAGTAATTAGTGGGGGGATCGGTTTATTACTTAATAACAATAGAAAACTGATCCCCCACTTTTTGCCCAGTAGAATCTTCACTTGTTTCCAACTATTATCTTCATTCAGTCAGTTAAGTACCATACGTGATACACACTTTGGATGATCATGTCTCGAAAGAGACATGACTGACTGGGCAGAAGATTATCCCGCAGTAGGTTGCCTTTGCTTTCTGCGGTAGACTGGTTGCCTACCAAGGCTATAGAACCCAATCTTTTTTATTATTTAACCTATAACTGGAAGGAAGAGACGGATTAATACCTTTCGCAAGGGTATTTGCGCGTAAGTGAATGCAATGAATTCAGCTGGAATTCGAACTCGGCTCCCCCGATTTCTTGTTGCTTTCTATCAACATGCTAACCCTCAAGGGAGTAATTCATTGTGCCTTCTCAGTCTAACGTATTCCATTGATATGAATTGATATGATACGAAGAAGACTGCTAAGGTTGTCAGAATAAACTAGGCTGCTGCACTTCAAAAGGATCTTTAATCAGTGACTGAATGGGGGTAGAAAATGGCTAGTAAATTTGAATGCTTCTAAAACGGAACCACTGCAATGTAACCACTATTGAATAACGTTCTTGCTTTCAATCAGAATGGATGACGCTAATCTAAAGAGTAACAATTTCGCCTCCTTGACCATACTCCCTCAAAGGATCTCAAATGAAATGACTATATCAAATATCAAACTTGCATCTATTGCAAAAAAACTTGGATCACTGTGTAAGGCCGGGACCATTTTCTCGTCAGAATCTATCGTGCACATTTGCAAGTCTAACATTTTATTTGTTTAGTGAATACTAGCATCATCGCTCGGCGTTGCCCGTGCAACTCAGAACATTTTAGTTGTTTTTGTTTTTTCAAAATTGTTTAAAAATTCCATTAAAAAATCTATTTTCTTTTATTTTGGGTAAACGTGATTTAATGTTTTGTGTGACATTTTAAACAACATTGCGTTTGTTTTGGTTTCCAAATTATGGGGGAAAATATTTACATTTTTTGTTGACTAAATGAATTTAGCATAAAAATAAAAATTATTTTGTTTTACAGAAATTAGAAATATAAAAACTATTACGCTCTCAGTTCAGAAATTTTTGAAGAATATTTAAAATGTAGACATTTAATTTTAGAGGAAACAGTTACTTATAGTATTCGTGCCACACGAATAACAGACAGTTGATTTCCTGCATGAAATGTTTAGCGAAAAAAAAAGCTTTATTTTTTTAAAATTATATTTTCTGAAGTATGAAATATTAAATCTAAAAAAATGTAAATACTCATTTTTTTTAATAAAAAATATTTTAGTGGCGTTAGACACGTGTGATTTGATTTCTGTGACGTCATTTGGCAAGCACCTTAGATCTTAGATGTTTTACAGAGCAAATGTAAACAATCGGCCTCATTGGCAAAAAAGTGTGAAAGAGAAAAATTGCTGAACTTAAACTCAAAAAGTATGTGTCGACCTGGCTTCCCTGTAGATATGTGTCTTTAGAAAGTTTGAATGGCGTAGCTTAAAAAATGTAGGCGTGCATAGGAAACAGTCACACAGACTCACAGACTGCAATTTATATCTATCTATCTATCTATCTATCTATCTATCTATCTATCTATCTATCTATCTACTATCTACAATATATATATATATATATATATATATAGAGAGAGAGAGAAGATAGATAGATAGATAGATAGATAGATAGATAGATAGATAGATAGATAGATAGATAGATTGGCCAAAAAGTGAGAAAGGGTAAATTGCTGAACTTATACTCAAAAAGTATGTGTCGACCTGGCTTCCCTCTAGATATGTGTCTTTAGAAAGTTTGAATGGCGTAGCCTAAAAATGAAGGCGTGTATAGGAAACAGGCACACAGACTCACAGACTACATATATATATATATATATATATATATATATATATATATATATATAGAGAGAGAGAGAGAGAGAGAGAGAGAGAGATTGGCCAAAAAATGCGAAAGGGTAAATTGCTGAACTTATAACTCAAAAAGTATGTGTCGACCTGGCTTCCCTGTAGATATGTTTTCCCTAGAAAGTTTGAATGACGTAGCTTAAAAATATAGGCCTGCACAGGGAACAGTTACACACAGACTCACAGATTGCTTTTTATATATAGAGATTGTTGCCACATCTGGTCTTGCTCTTCTTCTATGTATCTAGAGATTCTTGAAAAGAAAAAAAGTGTATAATCTGCAATGCTCTCTTTCTTTATATGCTATCTCTGCTTCATTCTTTTTCCCATCACAGTAAAGTAGCTTCCTTCTTTTTTTCTTTCTTTCTTTCTTTCTTTCTTTCTTTCTTTCTTTCTTTCTATGAGAATTTTCGTGGCGATTTGTTTGGGTGCGGTTTAATTTAGGGGACTTCGATTTCATGAATTTCGGATGTGCGTTGTGGTGCAGTGGATATCGACTCGGAACGACAAATCAGGGTGCCGAGTTCGAATTTCATTTGAATTCCTTGCATTCACTTATGCACAAATACCCGTGGGAAAGGTATTAATCCATCTCTTCCCTTCAGTTATGAGTTAAATAATAAAAAAGATTGGGTTCTATAGCCTTGGCTGGCAACCACTCTACCACAGAAAGCAATGGCAACCTACTGCGGGATAATCTTCTGCCAAGACAGTCATGTCTTTTTCGAGACATGATTGCCCAAAGCGTGTATCACGTATGGTACTTAACTGACTGACGGTATATAACAATATAAAAGTGATCCCCCACTAATTACAACCTAATAATATAATACATCTCTTCCCCCTCTACCTGTGAGTCAAATAATAGGACAGATTGGATTTTATAGCCTTGGCTGGCAACCAGTGTACCGCAGAAAACAATGGTAATCTACTGCGGGATAATCTTCTGCCAAGTCAGTCATGTTTCTTTCGAGACATGATTGCCCAAATCGTGTATCACGTATGGTACTTAACTGACTGACTGTATATAATCGTTGGAATAATGATTATGGCTTCTACTGGTTATAAAATGGGGGATCAGTTTTATATTGTTATGAAGTAATAAACTGATCCCCCACTAATTACTACTTGATAATATAATACAGCTGTTCCCCTTCTAGCTATGAGTCAAATAATAGGACAGATTGGGTTCTATAGCCTTGGCTGGCAACCAGTGTACCGCAGAAAACAATGGTAATCTACTGCGGGATAATCTGCTCAGTCATAAAAATATGAAGGAGAAACACAAAGGAGGGAAGTAAAAAGAAAGTAACGAAGCGAGAAAAAGAAGAAAAAAATAAGAAAGAAGATTACAATGGGAAGAGAAAAAAGAAGAAAGGAAAAGTGAAAAAAGAAAAAAAAGAAAGTAGAAGCTGGAAAGAGAAATAGAAGAAAAAAATTAATCTGACATTTAGGAAAAAAGGGAAGAGAGAAAAGCGTGTATCAGGTATGGCACTTAACTGACTCAATTGGCAGTTAGGTCTCCTCATTTGTTAAATTGCAAAATATAATATCTATTCTAAAAGATTATTTTCTTATACTTTTCATTTGTGGCACTCTCTTCCAGCTTCTTGCTTTCCTAATGTAACCTCTAAATCAACCGGCATCTTTTATATTTTGAACCCTTTATACGTCTTTCTAGTCAATATTTTTTTTCTCTGGAATATTAGTGGCATTATGAGCTTGCTCTAAAAAGAATATGATGATGAGTCGGCTCATTTTCGAAGTCTTCAGTCAGTATTTGTTGCGTGCTATAAATTGTAACAAAAGAAAAAAAATGATTTACCAAAACACATAGCTAAATCACAGGCAAATATTTAATTTACAAAAAACACAAAATAAAAATATTTACAAATATACAATTTACTACTGGCAAGTGTTACGAAGGAGAAGGAAGGTGAGTATCTTTACCACGTTAGGCTTGCAAATAAATTTAACCCTCTAGGGCCATTCGTATCATATTTGATACAGTATTTCCCTATAAGGAAACATTTGGTATTTCCCTATGAGGAAACATTTGGCATTCATTGACTGAGCAGTCAGTACTGCTTTCATTTGAAATTCATAAAATATTTCTCTTAAAAAAATTTTCAGGAAAATATTTCTTTCAAGGCTTGTTTTCATACTGTATCAAATATGATACGAATGGCCCTCGAGGGTTAAAAGTTATTACTGGAAATCCTTAAATAGATGAGATTGACTTTTAGTTTGGTCAATGAAATTATTCAGAAATTCTATCTACCTGTTTAGTTCCATGAGGCTCTCTTTTGGGTTTTTGTTGGTCGGCAACTTTTCGTAGAGATTCTTTCGGCTGGATATACAAATTTTTTACACCGAATTAATATTCTCAAAGATATTATTATTATTATTATTCTTTCCTTCTATTGTTCTTGTATACAGATTTCCTTCCGGATCCCAACAAGAGACCTTTTTTATTTTATATTTTTATATAATCATATCGTCCAAAGCAAGGCATTTTACTGACCTTGGTGTGCAGGGGTTACATAGGAGGAAAGTTATGAGAAAGAGTAACAGGTTATAGCAGGTGTCTGGAAGTGGGTAAGAGAAGGATGAATGTGGTTATAAAGCGAGGGATCAGTTTATATATTGATTTTAATGTAGAATTTATCCCTCACTTCATATCCACATTGTAATAGTATAGAATATTTTTTTATAATCATATCGTCCCAAGCAAAGCATTTTACTGCCACTGTTTTGCAGGGTGTTACACAGGAGAAAAGTTATGAGAAAGAATGACAGGTTATAGGGGGTGTCAGGAAGTGGGTAGAAGAAGGATGAGAATATTGATGAGAATGGAGTGGACGAAGAAAGGAGCATGAGAGAGAGGATGCAGATTAGTGAGATGAGAGCTGACTATTGACTTTACATTTAAATTCTTGAAGATTGTAGCTGTCGGGAAGGGAATTCCACAGGCAGGAAGTGCGAGAGAAGAAGCTGTTGGAATAGAATTTGCGTTTACAATTTATTGATTTCACAGTAAAAGGGTGGGACTTAGTTACTAATCTTGTGGCTCGAGTAAATTCATGTATAGGGGGTACTAGTGAGCTCAGTTCATCTGAGCAGAAGCCGTGAAAGTAGAAGAGTCACAGGGAAGCCACATTGCGCCGGTGAGAATGTGACTATCTGAGTTCCCAAGACGAAATCGATCACATGACAGATTCTCCGTTGGATTTTATCAAGGACCCATAGTTTGGTAGCAGGGACACCTGACCAGATATAGCAGCAATATTCGATGCACGCCTGGATGGTATAAGGTGAGAAATTGTTTTATGACATTTACCACGTAGAATCTTTGTAAAAAAAGACAAACCAACCTAAATTCACACACATTTTATAGAGAAAAAGCTGTTTGTAATGTGTTAGCTGTACGTATCAATAGAATCTTTTGGTATTCCCATGCCTTAAATAATTTACAAAATGTGCCTATCGGAATCTTTTCCAAAAAATTCGAGGGCTTCAGCTGCAACTACTAAATCTTTTTTCATTTTCGTTTCAATATCTTTGTTTTTAGATAATGTTTTTAAGATCTTCATTAATATATAACAGTCTGTAGAAATTGCCATATCAATAAAACCTGTTTTATTATTATGTCATTTTTCATCATATTTCGATTTCTGCTATGGTCGCACTACCAACCAATTCTGCGGAAAACCTAAGGCAGGTCGTGGTGTGTTGTTATGACTCCATTTCATGTTTTTTCTATCTCCCCTATCATCCCTACAGTTACATAGACAAAGTTCTTCTTAGTATATGTGTTGTACTTAAGGAGAATTTTTTGTATATCTCTTAAGCTGGGGTTTCCAGGGATTCTTTCAATGTATTGTTTTGTTCCATTTTTTATCATTCCAAGTGCACCTACTATCACTGGCACGATTCTTGTTTTCAATTTCCACATTTTTTCTATTTCAATTTCCAGGTCTTTATATTTTGACAGTTTTTCGATTTCCTTGGTTGTTATGTTACAATCCGCTGGACAAGTCATATCAATTAATAGGCAAGTTTTTTTTCAGGCTTTTAACAATAATGTCCGACCTATTTGCTTCAGTTTTTCTGTCCGTGTAGATGATGTAATCTCAACGAATTTTGACATCTTCTATTTCTGTAACCGGCGCTGGGTGATGTTCATACCATTCTATCGTGACAATTTTTATATTCATTTGAAACAAATACAGAACATCCTGAGATTAGATGGTCTATTGTTTCTTGGTATTTATCAAAGAACCTGCATTTTGGATCCACATTATTATGTATAATATTTGCCTGAAAGTTCTTACGGAAAAGACTTTGATCTTTTGCTGCAAGAATAAACCCCTTAGTTTCAGACTTTAATCTAGATGCACGTAATTTCTATAATAATAATAATAATAATTATTATTATTATTATTTGATTTCTGTTGTAAACTCTAGCCGAGTGTAAGTGACCTAAATTCAGAAATTATTCTACTTCTCATTATATTTCAAGCAAAAGAGTTTTATTTTCTTCACTACTAGACGATATTATCATTAGCATTGTAGAAAAAAACAAATACAAATGCTTGAACATTTTATATGCATACATACGACAAATTGGTACCTAAAGCTCAAAATAGGACGCCCTAAGATTGGCTCTGGTGACATCGGCGAACGACATCATCCCAAAGGAAAAAGCACGTCGAAAGAAAAATGGGTCAATCACTGAAGAGCTTCTTCACCTGATGCAAAAGAGACAACAAACGACGCCAATATATGGAACGGAATACAATAGACAAGGAAATAAGGCGAAATGAAGACAGGCTAAAGAAAGATGGCTTAGCGACAAATGTGCCGAACTAGAGAGACTGAGCACAACAAATAAAGGTGCTATGCATAAAAGATTAAAAGAACTAACAATACAAAAGCCATGCTCAGCAACAGTATGTATAAGAACAAAAGACGTTACACTCATACTAAAGAGAGAGAGAGAGAGAGAGAGAGAGAGAGAGAGAGAGAGCAACCAACAATACGCAAAAATACGGATGGACCAGAAATATTAAAAGCCGAACTGATATAGGCAATGGCCAAATTGAACAGAAATGAAGCAGCGGGACCTAATGAGGTTGTAATAAAGATGTTGATGACCATAAAGAATTTGGCATAGACAGGCCCACAGGAATAACAAACCAAATCTACAACAGCGGCAATACACCGGAGGACTTAAGCAGATCGTTTTTCATAGCACTGACTAAAATGCCAGGTTTAAAGGAATGTGAACCCCACCGAACAATCAGCTTAACGAGCCACATAACAAAACTCATCATCCGGATTCTCATGAACAGAGCGCGCAGCAGAATTGGACCAAAAATTGGACAAGAACAGTGTGGCTTTGTTAAAGATACCAGAACAAGGAATGCGATGTTCATACACAAAATGTTGTCTGTAAGAGCAATAGAAATGCAGAAGGACCTCTATCTGTGCTTCAACAGTCAGTTAAGTGCCATACGTGATACACGCTTGGGCGATCATGTCTCGAAAGAGACATGACTGACTAGGCAGAAGATTATCCCGCAGTAGGTTGCCATTGCTTTCTGCGGTAGACTGGTTGCCGACCAACGCTATAGAACCCAATCTGTCCTATTATTTAACCCATA
>JBBBDQ010000205.1:1812500-1832500 GCA_037127315.1 Ascarosepion bandense
AGCGTGACCGCTGAATCAATTTAGCGGCCAATCGTAAAATCTCCCGTGGGACAAAAAAGGACTGCTCGTCGAGCCACTCCGAAAACATAAAAAGGGGAAGAAATGAAAATCAGGCAGTCTTCCTCTTTCACCCGGTAAGGGAGATTCATGCTGCTGCTGTCAACAGACTTTCGACGCCCTAACACGACGCTTCAAATCTAAGTTAAGTGTATCGTTCTTTTGTGATATTACTTATAATCGCTTGTATGAACTCCTTGAACTACGTTCGTTGATATATTGCTGTAAACTGTATTAATTTGTATGAACTCTTAAACTTCTTCGTCTTCCACTTGTTACTGCCTTCGTCGTTCGAACACCGAAGAGAAATAAATATTTTATGCGTATATTTCTCGCAAAGAATTGTCATTATATTTCATTGCCTAGTTGTCTAAATTTGTTTTGCAACCATACGTATTTCACTGTTTAGATATATAACACTGGTGTCCCCAGCCAAGGCTATAGAACCCAATCTGTCCTGTTATTTAACTCATAGTTAGAAGGGAAAGAGATGCATTATATTTAGTAATTAGTAGGAAAACAGTTTATTATTTCAAAAGAATATGAAACTGATCCCCCACTTTATGACCAGTAGAAGCCTTGATCATGGTTCCAGCTGTTATATTCAGTCAGTCAGTTAAGTGCCATACATTATACACCCTTTGGGCGATCATGTCAAAGAAAAGACATGGCTGACTGGGCAGAAAATTATCCCGCAGTAGGTTGCCATTGCTTTCTGCAATATGTATAAATTATATATATAATAATAGACTTGATATTCTGAAAAGGTGATCTTCGACTATCATTGACATCGATGGAGACGATGATAAGAAAAACTCGTAAAGCAGCAGCAGCTACAATAATCTCGTTGAATAAATCTGCTTTTTTAAATTTATTAATTACTCACAGATTTTTAAATGGTTTATTATGAGGTATTTTACTAGTGTACAAAAATGTCCATTGAATGTAGTTCTTAAATACATGATATTTTAATTAAATTGGCTTTGCTTCAAAATAAAGCATATAAATTTACTATTTTTAAAAATGCAGTTCCTTAACTTATCTATTAGTAAAATATAAAGTAAGCATTTTTTTTTTCATCGGATGAAGAATAAAAATGATCGTTAGGTAAAAAGAAGAAAAGGTTGATAAGCACTGCGGTAGAGCAATTAATTCTGAGTAAGGAGTTCGAGACCCAGGTTCGAGTTTTTCATAATCGATTTTCAGGAAGGTAACTTCAGTTATATACGCTCTCGCACCCTGATTGAGCACTCTGGAAGAATGGTAGACTTTGAAAAACAGTAGCTACTCTAGCATCTACGCATCGTTCATTCAGCAATGAATGAGAACACTCTCAACTATTGGGCGTGTATAATGATAATATACGCGCTAAAAAGTCTGTCTTCTTCTACCGAGCGCCAATAGCTCAGAGGTAGAATTGCCGACTGACGCCAATTCGGTCGGGTTTTAATCCTGGGTTAAAAAGCAATCGGAGTCTAACTGTACTGATGAGCTGTGATACAGCGAAACAGATCTATCTGCGAATGACTATATATGTATATATATATATATATATATATATATATATATATTTTAGATTCTTTTAAAAATATTGGTGCTTGATGATTGGTATTAAGCTCTTCTTCCATTTATGATTAGTACATATAGTTTTTATTTAATAATAATATTAAGTAAAAGGATGAAATTAATACAGAACTTTAAAAGATTTAGAATATTTTTTTAATAAGAATTAATTAACATTAACAAATTTTTTTCTAAAAATGAATTCTAAAAATGCATTATTCATCAAACATACACTGGTATATGGTGTTACTGATTGAAGAAAAAAAAAACATTATGATTTAAATTCCCCAATAATTTTAGATTTTAACTACTATAAATATAAAAAAGACGGAATTTTGGAATTTTAATTTCTTAAAATGACATTAAGTTGTAGGAGTAACAGACACAAAAAAATATTTTTACCAAGATTTCTTCAAACAATATTTCCAAAAATAATTTAATTCATTTGTGAATAAGTCCTGCAAATTTAATTTAAACAATTCTCCGGTTTTTAAAGGAATTTCTAGATCGATGTTTTTCGTGTGTGTGGTGTGTCTGTGTGTGTGTTGCGTGTGTGTGTGTTGCGTGTGCTTTACCGCGAAAAGACGCTAGAATTTCCTCTAGTTATCTTTGGTGCAGGAAGTGTCCTAACTGAAGATGGAAAGTGCGACACGGAGATCCGAAGGCGAATTGGCATGGCAAAAGACGCGTTCCAGAAGATGAGCAAAATACTAACACACAGGAAAATCTCATTGGAAACAAAGAAAAGAGTGCTGGGCTGCTACGTGATGTCAGTTCTTCAATACGGCAGCGAATGCTGGACAATATCATCGAAAATGAGGACAAAACTGGAAGCAGCGGAAATGTGGTTCTACAGAAGGATTCTGCGGATATCGTGGACTGAGCATGCAAGCAACTATGTGGTGTTGGAAAGAACGGCAACAAAGAGGAAATTGATACTGAGCATCAGGAAGAGACAACTGAAGTTTCTGGGACACGCAGTGAGGAAGGAGAACCTGGAGAACCTGATACTGACGGGCTAGATAGAAGGAAGAGAGACAGAGGGAGGCAGCGGATAACATATTTGCAGGGCCTGATCAGGTGGTTGACGGAACGGGGGTTGACAGGAGTAACGGGAGCAAACATGCTAGGAGCCACAAGGGATAGGGAGACGTGGAGAACCATGATCGCCTACTTCCTGAAAGGACAGGGCACATAGAAGAAGAAGAAGATCTTTGGTGCCCCCGATGACGCAAGAAAAACACGGTTTTTAACTAGGGTTTTGTCTGTGCGAGAAAATATTTAAAAAATACTTTGGTCATTCCTCTTATATAATATTCGGAGGAGAAAACTTTGTTTTTATCAAGTTTGGGGTCTTTTTTTTTCATCATAGTAGGCTGGGTTTTTTTTTCAGCGAATTAATGCAGGTAACAATATTTGAGTGTTTAAGTGTCACACACCCACATTATCGTCATGAACGTCCTCTTCCTCATTATTGCAAAATTAGCACTTCATGTCTTTAATCATTTGAGTAAAGAAGAGGAAGACTGCATTTTCGAGAGGAAGAGACTGTAAGTGAAATGGCATGAGACCGTTCGCTGGCGGCTACATTAGATTGGATGAAATGGAATTTGGATAGGCGTAAAGATCTACTCTTTTTGACATGGGTCGCTGTCTCCCGATGGGCTGAAGACCTTTTAGGTGGAATAACGGTGAAATTAGAAACGGCATTCAATAGGCTTACTTCAGCTTATTAATGTCTCAAGTGATAATTTACACACACACACACACACACACACACACACACACACACACACACACATATATATATATATATATATATATATATATATGCATGTGCATATATATATAGTGTATTGAGGCAGCAGATAATTTTCTAAACATATACTGTTAAACATGACAGACAATGAATGTCTATTATGTTTAATCATGAGCCGTTCTAAACGTCGTATTTAGAATTTAATTTCAGGTGAAAATAAAGACAAAAATTCTCCAACATTTGGATATTTGTTTATTATGCTAGTTCTAAGCTTTCGGCTCACATGAGCCATCTTCAGAAAGGTTACTGGGACGTTAACATAAAGACAACCACCATCAAAGACGATTTTATCTTTTGTTTTGACCTAAATCATTGCTATGCAACGATAACTGTCACTGCATAGCAGACGAAGTTCGTAAATTTGTAATGCGTGGAGAAAATTTTAAAAGCAGTTTCCATTTTTGCGATATATGCATTACCTTTTAGGAATGAATTGACTTCTTCGGTGACTGGGGTATGTCTACACTGCTTATTTAAAACAGGTTAAAATTTCTCTTCCCGGATTCCATGCGCCTGTGGCTTAGTGGGTAGCGACTCCGGTTGGCACTAAATGAGTCGAGTTTCGATCCCGGCCAGAAGCAAGTGGATGTATCTAGCCACACTGATGAACTGGGATACAGCGAAACAGGCTTTATGTGGATGACTAATATATATATACACTTTTTGAAAAGGACCTACAGGAAACATTTTATTAATTTTTAACGTAATTTTTCCTGTATTCTTATGTGTTTCATTTTTGCTAGATGTAAGGAATGTAAAAATGTTCCGTAATTATTTCTATAGCCGCTTTCATCCACTTCACTGGCCATTCTCAATGATGTTTTTTTCCAATGTTGTTGTTTTATGCTTTTGTTTTGAGTGTAACGTAATTTGTCTATTTGTGAAAAAAGCGTTCTTTAAAAGTTATCACGTGACGTACAAGACTAGATATCATATGAGCGTCTTTTTTATTCAAAAAACTTTCAAAAGTGCATTTTCACTGTTAAATAAAGTAAAGTTGACAGTAGGAGAGAATTGCTTGATATACAGTGTTTCTCTTATAGCGAGATACATTTAATATTGTTATTTAAATAGTATTTTTATATTTTCGACCGGAATTTTCTTTAAGGTTTCTGGTAAATTATGGGTCAATAAATTATTATTTTTTATTGCACTAGGGTTAGATAGGTGGTATGCAAGACGTCTAATCAAAAATAGTCCGAATAATGTAAATACTGTAAATATTACCTCATCTCAGAAATATAGATAAAGAGAATGATTTATTATTAAACGTAAAACAAATGGCAACAAAAATGAGGACAATCGTCCGAATAATGTAAATACTGTAAATATTAACTCAGCTGAGAAATATAGACAAATAGAATAATCAATTATTAAACGTCATAAAATGTCAAAAACAATGAGGACAATAATCCGAATAATGTAAATATTGTAAATACTACCTCATCTCTGAAATATAGACAAATAGAATGTTCTATTATTAAACTTTGTATAAATTGCAACAAAGATGAGGACAATAGTCTGAATAATGTAAATACTGTAAATAATACCTCATCTCCTAAATATAAACAAATAGAATAATCTATTATTAAACGTTGTATTAATTGCAACAAAGATGAGGACAATATTCCGAATAATGTAAATACTGTAAATACTACCTCATCTCAGAAATATAGAAAAGTAGAATGATCTATCATTAAACATCGTACATATGGCAAGAAAGATGAGACAATAGTCCGAATAATGTAAATACTGTAAATACTACCTCATCTCAGAAATATAGACAAATAGAAAGATCTATTATTAACAATCGTACAAATGGCAACAAAGATGAGGTCAATACTCCGAACAATGCAAGTACTTTAAATACTACCACATATCAGAAATATGGACAAATAGAATGTTCTATCATTAAACGTCGTACAAATGGCAACAGAGATGAGGATAATCGTCCGAATAATGTAAATATTGTAAATACTGTCTCATCTCAGAAATATAGACGAATAGAATGATCTATCATGAAACATCGTACAAATGGCAACAAAGAAGAGGGCAATCGTCCGAATAATGTAAATACTGTAAATAATACCTCATATCAGAAATATAGACAAATAGAATCTTCTATCATTAAACGTCGTACAAATGGCAACACAGATGAGGACAATTGTCCGAATAATGTAAATACTGAAAATACTACCTCATCTCAGAAATATAGAAAAATAGAATGATCTATTATTAAACATTGGACAAATGGCAAGAAAGATGAAATCGATAGTCCGAATAATGTAAATTCTGTAAATACTACGTCATCTCAGAAATATAGACAAATAGATTGATCTATTATTTAACGTCGTACATATGGTAACACAGATGAAGACAATAGTCAGAATAATGTAAATATTGTAAATACTACCTCATCTCAGAAATATTGACAAATAGTGTTCTATCATTAAACGTCGTACAAGTGGCAAGAAAGATGAGGACAATAGCTAGAATAATGTAAACAGTGTAAATAATACCTCATCTCAGAAATATAGACAAATAGAATGATCTATTATTAAACGTTGTATAAATTGCAACAAAGATGAGGACAATAGTCTGAATAATGTAAATACTGTAAATACTACCTCATCTCAGATATATAGACAAATACTTCGGAAAGTATCTAAAACATTTTGCTTATCTTGAGAGCTAATTATACTTCTTTTATAGAAATTACCTCCCAGATAGATGGAATATTTTTGAGCATTCATGAACAAATTATTCTATCTCTTGTAAAACGCCGATATAGATGGCCTATTATCTGACAGTCCCGTTCACATCAGCAACTGGTAGAGTTTTTATCAATTACCTCACTTTAACAATTTAATTTTCTTTATTATAGATTCAGCTGCCAATGTGCTTCATACTGACTTCGAGTGAAATTGCCTCAATAGAAATAACTGGAGATATTCAACGTCGAAAAGCGTCTGCAAATATTCCTCTACCCATCTCCTATGATCCTCGCTGTTGCATTATATGTGGACTTGCATGCAGGTCACTAGCGGAATTGAAGTGCCATATACGACTCAAATATAAAAACTGAATGTTGTTGTCTGGACTTCATACGTCAAGATCGACTGAAGAGTCCATCATATGTTTATCTACTAGCAGTATAGCATAGCGTTGCTCGGGTGTAATGAAAGCTTCAAAACTAATCCATGGTCCTGAAGCTCAGATTCTTTGGACGTTGGCACGAAAAATGTATGTTGTTAAGATTAAGAACTACAATTATATCTACTTAGAGTAAAACCCGAAGCTAAAACCAAAATAAAAGGGCTGAAAACCTGAATTTGATCAGACCCGATAGGATAGCGAGGTGTCGATTTCCAATATCAGAATCAAATAAGCTATTCAAGGATAAACTAACCTAAGTCCATGAAAATCTATCGTATCCATCGGGAGTAAAATTGGAGAAAATGAGCCATATTGATGGCTGAATATCGGTTTTTGATTAGATTCGATAGAAAATGATTTGTCTGAGAAGATATACTAAAGTTTGAGACTAAAAACTATAATTTTACCAAGTTAGGGCAAATTCTGAAACAAGAACCAAAGGCTGAAATCCTGATCTTGATCAAACCTGATGGGATATCGGTGTATCGAGTTCCAAAATCGGGGAAAAATTGGAAAAAGTAAGTAGCCTATGAGTTGACCGGATGCCGAGAGAATATTTGTGAGAAATTTGGATAAAAATTGTGGATTTGTGTAATGGAAATACAGACAGATACACACACACACACACACACACACACACACACACACACACACACACACATCTTGCCTTTTATATATGTAGATATTTAAAGTGAAGATGAGGCTTTTTGAATTTTCGGAAAGTATCTAAAACATTTTGCTTATCTAGAGGGCCAATTATGTGGCTTTTATATAAATTACCTCCCAAATGGTTGAAAGATTTTGAGTCTTCATGAACAAATTATTCTATCGCTAGTGAAACGCCGATTGAGATAGAATGTTACCTGACAGTCACGTTCACAATAGCGACTGGTACAGTTCTTATCAATTACGTCACTTTCTCCAATATCTAAAATCTAGCTATGGTTTCTTTGATTTCTGGAATAATTAAATTTCTGTAGAAACGAAAAGACATTCAGTAGTTGAAAACAATAAATATTAAGAGGTGAATAATGAAACAATCATCCCAAAAAAGCGTTGTGCTAATCTTTTGAAAAGTGGGATTAACGATAGGCTACACAGGTAAGATTTAAAATAGCATTTCATTTGCAGCGGGTTATTGTGCCAGTTTTGGGCACTAGTCAGTATTTTTACCGGAATTTCGCTGTAAAGGTGTGAAAATTTGAATGTTCTTTTATTTAATAATTGTGTTATAAATATTCATCATTGCATTAAATAATTTGCAAAGAATTAATTTGTGAAATTCCTGCTTAAAAGTGAATCTTGTTATATCAAGTAAATGTTTAATCTTTACTTATAGGACGCTTTGCCATCATAAAAGTAAAAACGAGTAAAAAAGAGAAAAAAGAACATTTAAACATACCGTTCTTCAGAGTCATACATGCACATGCCACATAATGTATATATATATATATATATATATATATATATATATATATATACTCACGAAGAAAGAAAGAAAAATACTGGATTTTAAAATTAAATACATACAGGCTAGGGTTAAATAGGGACTTAGGTGTTTTGAATCTTTATAAATATTTCCATAGTTAAACATTTTTTAGATACACTTAAAAAAATTTTCTTTAAAACAACATTTATAAGTATTATTAAAGATAGGTTTATGTTTACAAATATTTAAAACAATCTGTCGCTTTCTGCGTCACGTGCTGTAAAGAATCTCTCGGACGAACGCTCCTTGCGAAAACGCTTCTAATTTAAATTTTAAAATCATTTGTTTCTGATGAAAGGCCGAGGACGGTCTGAAATATCAAATATAATAATAGAAATAAATAAATACTGTCAAAAAATACATTTTTGGACTTGCAATTTTTTAGTAGTTTTTCCTATATATATATATATATATATATATATTAAATGTCAAAGCATATCAGGAGTGGATGTTGGCGATCAGAGATCTACATAGATTGCTTTACGTTATTTGATTGAATTGTCATGACTTTTCAGGAAAGATAGTAGAGTAGTCTCTAAGTTAGTTCTCCACAGATTCGTTTTCTTTCTTATCTGTAAATTGCCTTGACTTATTGGGAAAGATAGTGGAGTAGTTCCCTATTGCCTCACTAACTTTTCCTTTTCTTTATTATTTGTAAAATGCCATGATTTCTGGGTAAAGATAGTGAGGTTGTTCCCAATTGACTTCTCCCCAGACACTTTAACTTTATTATTTTTAAATTGACCTGACTTTTCTGGAAATATAGTGGAGTAGTTACCCATTGCCTTCTTACAGAGATTTCTTTATTATCTGTGAACTGCCATGACTTCTTGGCAAAGATAGTGAACTGGTTTCCCGTTGCCTTCTGTAATGATTAATTTTCATTAATATCTGTAAAATTATATGATTTCTTCGGAAAGGTAGAGGAGTGGATTTCTTTTTCTTTGTTATCTGAAAATAGCCATGATTTCTTCGGGACGGTATTGCTTTTCCATTGATTTCTCTACATATTCCTTTTATTTATTATTTGCATGTTGCCATCACATCTTGTGAAAAAAGAGAAATGTTTCCCGTTGCGTTTTCCCAAGATTCATTTTGTAGATTATCCGTAAATTGCCATTACTTTTAGGAAAGATAGTGGAGTGGTTTCACATTGCGTTCTCCCAAGATTAATTTTGCTGATTATCCCTAAATTGCCATTACTTCTTAGTAAAGATAGTGGAGTGGTTTCGCATTGCGTTCTCCCAAGATTAATTTTGTTCATTATTCGTAAATTGCCATTACATTTTAGGAAAGATAGTGGAGTGGTTTTGCACTGCGTTCTCCCAAGATTCATTTTGTTCATTATTCGTAAATTGCCATTACTTTTTAGGAAAGATAGTGGAGTGGTTTTGCACTGCGTTCTCCCAATATTCTTTTTGTTGATTATTCGTAAATTGCCATTACTTTTTAGGAAAGATAGTGGAGTGGTTTCACATTGCGTTCTCCCAAGATTAATTTTGCTGATTATCCCTAAATTGCCATTACTTCTTAGTAAAGATAGTGGAGTGGTTTCGCATTGCGTTCTCCCAAGATTCATTTTGTTCATTATTCGTAAATTGCCATTACTTTTTAGGAAAGATAGTGGAGTGGTTTTGCACTGCGTTCTCCCAAGATACATTTTGTTCATTATTCGTAAATTGCCATTACTTTTTAGGAAAGATAGTGGAGTGGTTTTGCACTGCGTTCTCCCAATATTCTTTTTGTTGATTATTCGTAAATTGCCATTACTTTTTAGGAAAGATAGTGGAGTGGTTTCACATTGCGTTCTCCCAAGATTAATTTTGCTGATTATCCCAAAATTGCCATTACTTCTTAGTAAAGATAGTGGAGTGGTTTCGCATTGCGTTCTCCCAAGATTAATTTTGTTCATTATTCGTAAATTGCCATTACTTTTTAGGAAAGATAGTGGAGTGGTTTTGCACTGCGTTCTCCCAATATTCTTTTGGTTGATTATTCGTAAATTGCCATTACTTTTTAGGAAAGATAGTGGAGTGGTTTCACATTGCGTTCTCCCAAGATTAATTTTGCTGATTATCCCTAAATTGCCATTACTTCTTAGTAAAGATAGTGGAGTTGTTTCGCATTGCGTTCTCCCAAGATTCATTTTGTTCATTATTCGTAAATTGCCATTACTTTTTAGGAAAGATAGTGGAGTGGTTTTGCACTGCGTTCTCCCAATATTCTTTTTGTTGATTATTTGTAAATTGCCATTACTTCTTAGGAACGTTATTTGACTCCTTCTGCTGGCCCTCTTCTACTTGCTATGTCACTTCCACTTGTTAGGTATTATGCGATGTACTCATCAAGGGCGTCAGTGAAGGTAATGGTCACTTCCAAAGCTTGAAGTTGTCAAGCTAATTCTACAACGATAAGCGTTATTCTACCCAAACAATTTATTGCTCTGATGGGAACATTTTTTCAGTCCTTGCCCATTGTACACTCCTAATAAATTAAAAAGATCGAACCACCTTCGTCAATTTCGTTTCGCTATTTCAAAATACGCTACATTCGTTCATGTCTTTTTTTCCATCAACTTCCCAGCGCCCGCTACATTGCGATGGCTCGACACATCCCGTCACGCGACAAGGTAGCGTTTATTTCAATAGTCTCTAACCTAATTAGTTTATGGCGTATAATTGAATCGTTAAAATTTGATTCGTTTCCAATCTGTAGTCTACGTTCACCACACACCAGACTTCACCTTTTCTGGATGTGAGGTGACAGAGTACAGATTCTTATAGAAATAAACGCGGAAAAATTAACTTTATTTCCAGTAAGGTCAAAAGAAATTAAAAATAGTAAAGTGATTAGAACCCATTCCTAATCACCGTGTACAACTCTCAAAGCTGGTACATTTTATTTGTAGATATTTAATGAATTTTGTGTCTACTGCTATATCGTGTTGAATACACCGGTTCCCGTCCGATCACCGAAGTTAAGCAGCATCGAGCGTGGTCAGCATTTAGATGGGTGGCCGTTTGGGAGTACCAAGTGCTGTAAACGTAAGGACCAAGAATAGCCCACCGATCGTCAAGGTTTGGGGTTTAGTGGAACTGGGATCACAACCCTGCTCCATAGAAAGTAGCTTGTTACGGAAACAGTAACAAAAAGTTGCTGCCCGACACACCATTGGGTGTAACGGATGGAATGATGAATAAAGGTAAGGTAAGACGGTGTTGCGCCAGATGTTTGAGGCCGGATAATCTACTTGAACTGAAAAATTGTAATATATGAAATGACTGAATAAAATTTAATGAGCTTCAGGAGTTGATCCCTGGTGACCTCAATATATATATACTTGGAGTGTCCTAAGAGACACTGAAATAATCAATGTATTATGTAACCCTCACAAAATCTATAATGTTCACTCACAATGTTATCTAATAGCCAACATTTCTAAATCGGGAACTTAGAGGGTTTTACTGACATAAACAGTAAGTCGGCCAGATGGGAGATCCCCTTACATTTTAGGAAAAAAAGCTCAAATGTTCAACGATCATAGTTAAAAAAAAAACCCCAAAAAACTTACCCTCAACGGCCAACGTTAATTCGATGGGGTTGACTAAACGCTGAAACATTGGCTGGCTGACCGCTGTAAGTTTGGATGTGTGGGTGGAGCTAATGGCACAAGATCGTTAATCAGAGAGGCGAGTTCTAATTCCATATTATTTCGTTATACACGCAAATGTCCCCAGCTATGGGTTAAATAGTAACACTAGTATCACTAAATCATTATTATCTTCCCCACAAAAAAAAAAGAAAGAAATTCTTACAATCTCAAAATATTTTATGGATTTAAATAACCTGCAGAGAAGCCGTAGAAACAAATCAATCATTAAATAAAATTTGAATAATGAATTCACTTACACTTGGAAAAGGTATTAAGGCGCCTCTTTCCTACAGCTATGGGTTAAATAACAGGACATTAAGTTCTACAGCCTTGGTTGGCTACTAGTCTATAATGGCAACCTACTGCGGGAAAATCCTCTGTCCAGGCAATCACGTCTATTTCAAAACATGATCGCCCAAGTATATCCCGTATGGGAATAAACTGATTGACATATGAAAGATTTAGTCTCATATTTCTATTAGGCAAAACATAGCAACATATTGATTTCTTTCACTTCGTATTATATAGAAAGTCTATTTCTTAGTATTTGTCTATATTTCTGAGATGAGGTAATATTATAGACACATGTCCCAGCGGATATAAACGTTGGTTAGTTCCTCAGACTTGGGTTGTGATTTCAATACCAGCTACAACAGTAGTGAACAAGTAACTTACAGAGTTAGAGGGAGATAACTCATGACTTCCAGAAGAAGTAGGCAAGGAATGGAGTTTATATACCCCAGTGATTGTAATAAAGGATTTGGTTCGAAATTCCTAGCACCTGAAGATAAAGACAATAGTCCGAATAATGTAAATACTTTATTTCTTTATAAAGAATGTAGTTCTGGTTTTATTCAATCACTGAAAAATGTTGTTAACAATAAACTGTAAGGAACAGACTATGATCTCGAATAATGTTTATGAGGAGGGTAAGTAGGTCATAGTAATTTCACTAATTCTTGTCTGGAGTGTCCGCATTGAAAAGACTATGACTATAGTCTGTAAGAGAACGGAATAGTATTACCTCTGGTTTACATGGTCATCACAGATTCTGCCAAAGAATTTCTCACGATTTATGAACCTCAAGTTAATATAATATCATATTTTTATTATTTGTCGGCAAAACTTGTATGAAGTAGCCGGAGAGAGATCGCGCACATACGAGGGAGCTGTCAGGGTGTCGTTAGCCAGTCTCTGCTTTTTCAGCCATAGGATATCTCTCTCCCTCTCTCGCTTTCTCTCACTCTTCAGCTAAAAAAAACCCTAGACTTATATACCCCAACATAAATTTTTACTTTTTGTGGTTACCGCTTAATTGATGTTATCTATGGTCAGATGGTCAATCACCTTCAAAGACTATCTCCTTTCAAGCCGGTTGTCGCCTGTATTTCTGCCTTTGGTATTACACACCGCCGCCACGATTCACGGCTGGATATATTTGTCAATCATATCTTTACTGGCTATCATTTTCAAGCCGGTTGCCACCTGTGTTTCTGCTTTTATTGTCCCGCTGGCACCATCCACGGACGTATATATGTGTCAATTATATATTTTTGGTCAAGGTAATATATTATAAAACAAGACTTTTAAAACAAGCTGAAAATCTCATCATCACTGTATAAACAACTTGTCAAGGACGACAAACTATCGTCTATTAAAGATGCTTCTGCTCATTTCACCCGGTGGCACAAGCACTGAAACTCTACCGTAAAAGCCACATCAGCAGAGTTGGTAGCAACTTCCATAGTATAGTGGAGACCTACTCTTGTGGAGTATTTTTCGCACTATGTCGGTTGATAATCGATTTAACGTACCCAAAATGTTAGAAACTTGGTAATCTTCCACTGAAAGCTGACTCCTTAGTATTCGGCTAACTTCCGACTAATATCAACTGCATAGTAGCTCTACTGAACTCCATTAGAAGTCTAAAGAATTCTCATGAACTTCCCGTTAACTCTTATTAATATAGGAGAGGGAGTCCATTATCTGAGGAATAGGTGTGTTTCCCCATAACACCTACCTACAGATGGACTAGTCCGCATCTTTATAATATGGCTACCAACTCTGAGTGGGAGTCACTGAATAACAACTACAGAGTGAGTGAATGAGTGAGTCAGGGGCGCCTGCGAGAGGAAGTAATCTCCAGTCCACGTTTACCTTTGTACTACGTTTCCCGAGAATATACTATTCAACCTTATATCCGAGTTCGTGTTATCTTTTTATGGCCCTTCGGTCATAACGCTGACGACGAGGATGAGATCTGTGGTAGACTGGTTACCAGCCAAAGCGATAGAACCTAATCTGTCCTATTATTTAAAGCATAACTCGAAGAGACGAAAGAGACAGAACCCAATCTGTCTTAGTATTTGACTCATAGCTACAAGGGGAAGAAATGTATTACATTATTAAGTAGTAATTAGTGGGGGGTCAGTTTATTATTTCATAACAATATAAAACTGATCCCCCACTTTATGACCAGTAGAAGCCTTAATCATGTTTCCAACTATTATATTCAGTCAGACAGTTAAGTGCCATACGTGATACACGCTTTGGGCGATCATGTCTCGAATGAGACATAACTGACTGGGCAGAAGATTATCACGTAGTAGCTTGCCATTGTTTCTGTGATAGACTGGTTACCAACCAAGGCGATAGAACCCAATCAATCCTATTATTTAATACATAACTGGAGAGAAGAGACGGATGAATACCTTTCCGAAAGGTATTTGTGCGTAAATGAATGCAAAGAATCCAACTGTAATTCGAACACGGCTCCCTGATTTCTCTTTCCGAGTCGATATCTGCTGCACCTCAACGCACATCCATGTTGAGAAGTAGGGATGTGAAACTCTGAGGTATAGCTATATTGATGTAAGATATGTGTTCCTTATTTTTCATATAATAATACAAATTGCATTAATTTTTGACTCGTCTTCATACAATAATTTAGTATTGAGAAAATGTTGGCACGGGTAATTAATTTATCATATTGACTCACATGTTTTCCTTCCTAACTGTGCAAAAGGCAATCACATACAAGTAGTGAGTTTAATCCTCACCGGGTATCAAATACTTTCGGCCTTGTGCCACATCTAAGCGGTTCTTAGTAAGTCAATTATTGACTTATAATTTTAGCGATTATACTGATATTCAAGTTGACTCAATGCGATTCATGCAAAAATTACTGAGAGATCCGGTTGATAATTTACTTCAAGATTATATGCCTACTTCGCTGGCCAGCAGTTGCGATGACAACACATACGGGGCCAAGCATTGGCATGGAGACAAATGTCGTAAGGAGGATTTAGATATTCAGCTGAACATCGAGCGACGGAGTAGTTTTATAATACAAGCTCAGAGTGGATGGCATCATTTAAGGCCAGTTGCATGCCTAAATAATATGATTCTCGTTTTTTTCCGCTATCGGTTTTTCTCAATCTTTATTTTTGCTTTTCATTCAGTAAACCATTGTATTAGTTCATATTTATTAACTGCTGAAGTACGAGGATAATTGAATAAATAAGGTGATTTTTTGGGTATAAGGATTTCTATGAGGTTCATTCAATAAAGAAGGTGAATTTTTCGGTATGAGGATTTCAATAAATAAGGGGATTTTTTTCGGTATAAGGACTTCTACGAGGGTCATTCAATAAATAAGGTGAATTTTTCGGCATAAGGACTTCTACGAGGGTCATTTAATAAATAAGGTGAATGTTTCGGTATAAGGACTTCTACGAGTGTCATTCAATAAATAAGGTGAATGTTTCGGTATAAGGACTTCTACGAGTGTCATTCAATAAATAAGGTAAATGTTTCGGTATAAGGACATCTACGAGGGTCATTCAATAAATAAGGTGAATATTTCGCTATAAGGACTTCTACGAGTGTCATTCAATAAATAAGGTGAATGTTTCGGTATAAGGACTTCTACGAGTGTCATTCAATAAATAAGGTGAATTTTTCGGTATAAGGACTTCTACGAGGGTCATTCAATAAATAAGGTGAATTTTTCGGTATAAGGACTTCTACGAGGGTCATTCAATAAATGAGGTGAATTTTTCGGTATAAGGACTTCTACGAGTGTCATTCAATAAATAAGGTGAATTTTTCGGTATAAGGACTTCTCCGAGGGTCATTCAATAAATAAGGTGAATTTTTCGGCATTAGGACATCTACGAGTGTCATTCAATAAATAAGGTGAATTTGTAGGTATTAGGACTTCTACGAGGTTTATTTAATCAATAAATCGTCTCTCCAATATATCTGTAGATTGATTTAGATAGCTCCATTCTTTATTTTTGATCTACCTCAATCTCTCTCTCTTTCACATCCCTACTTCTCCACATGGATGTGCGTTGTGGTGCAGTGGCTATTAACTCGGAACAAGAAATTGAGGAGGCGACTTCGAATTCCAGTTGAATTCCTTTCATTCACTTACGCACAAATACCCTTGGGAAAGGTATTAATCCGTCTCTTCTCTCCAGTTATGTATTAAATAATAGGATTGATTGGGTTCTATCGCCTTGGTTGGTAACCAGTCTATCACAGAAAGCAATGGCAAGCTACTACGTGATAATCTTCTGCCCAGTCAGTTATGTCTCATTCGAGACATGATCGCCCAAAGCGTGTATCACGTATGGCACTTAACTGTCTGACTGAATATAATAGTTGGAAACATGATTAAGGCTTCTACTGGTCATGAAGTAGGGGATCAGTTTTATATTGTTATGAAATAATAAACTGATCCCCCACTAATTACTACTTAATAATGTAATACATTTCTTCCCCCTTTAGCTATGAGTCAAATACTAAAACAGATTGGGTTCTATCAGTCTTATGGCACTTAAATGAGTAGTTTCTTACGACAGAAGTGAAATAAAAAATATATTAAATTTTACGAATAAGTGTATGCCGTGTTAGTAGTCGTAGAAATTTGAATTGTCGATTCCAGTTTTAATTTATGCTGCGTTTATTTTCTCATTAAGCTTTAATGTTCGATCCAGTATCAAGTGATGGGAATGATCAGTCATGCATATCCATTTTGTTAGAAAATATTCAACAGTACCGAACGAACGTGCTGCCACTGGAGATAACAAATTTACGTCTGACCTCTTTGAAGGTCTCAATCCAAAAGGCTGTGAAGAGGGTTTGTATTTCTTACGCAGAGGCCAAAATCCTAGATTCTAGAAAAGGTTTCCGTAAAAACAGCTGACTTGTTATATTTTATACTTACATATTCTAACTTTACTGTTTCTGTTTCACACTTTCCATTTAGACCTCAGAATTCTTTTACGTTGTCCTAAAATATAAGGAACTATATTTTCTGGCGACAATGTCCCAGGGTGTGACAAGGCTGCCGGTCAAGAATACTGGGCTGGCTTTGGCGAGAAAACGGGCCTACTGATTTTACATTAAGATTTGGTAACAAGTTTGGTAACAAATGGTGCCTGACGGCAGTTACAATCGTTAACAAGCAAAATCCAAGATATAAATACCAAACGTTATACTATTCGCAACCCAAAGCAGAGAAAGACTAATAATCCAAATGTTTTTCTATAGAAACTAAACAACCCAAATCTTTTATCACAGATCTTCATCAAAGATCTCTCTAATGTAATCCGATCCCAAGTAGGCATCTGCGTTGACGACACCACCATTTACTCCCGCCTCTATAAGAAATCTGCCGATGCTGACAAAGCTAACCACAATGTTGATCTTGAAAAGAACCTCCAATCTGTGGTGTACTGGGGTTAGAAATGGCTCGTAAATATCAATGCTTCTCAAACGAAGCTTTAACCTTTAACCATCATAAACGATCGCTCCTACACCCTATCAGCATCGATCAGGCTAGTTAGTCTCGCTGAAAGCAAAACACTGCGCCTCCTCGGCCTAAATCTATCATCCGAGCTCAAATGGAATGGCTACATTGAATACATTGCTAAATCTATTGCTAAGAAGGTCAGTTCACTGGATATGGCCAACAGGTGTGAACCCATTTTGCACATATATAAATCTACCATCCGCCTGTGCATTGAATATTGCTGTCACATCTGGTCGGGTGCCCTGCTATTCATCTCGGGGTTCTTGACAAAATCCAACGGAGAATCTGCAATGTATTCGATCTCGATTTGGTTTCTCGACGACGTAATTTGACTTCCTTTTGTTTCTTCTGTAAATACTTTCATTACTTCTGCTCCGATGAGCTTGGCTCTCTCGTGCCCTCTCTGCATGGATATACCCGTGGTACTAGGCTTGCGACTAATCCCCACCCCTTTTACAGTTAAGCCAATCAAATGTAACTTCAACGTGTGCTCTTATAGCTTCTTTTCTCGCACTTCCCGTCTGTGGAACTCCCTTCCGTATAATTACTTCCCTCACAGCTACAATCTCCAAGAATTTAAATGCAATGTCAACTGCCATCTCTTATCTCCTTGACTTGAATCCTTTCCCTGACAACTTTTGTATCATGTTCTTCTCCTTTTCCGTTCTATTCCTTTGCAGATCTCTTCTCACTCGTGTTCTCATCCTTCTCTTTTCCATTCTCTGACACCAGCTGTAAATTGTACATCTTTCTGATCACTCTCCTCTTATGTAACCCCGCCCTGCACCAGTGGCAGTACTGCCTTGTCTGGGGTGAAATGATTATAAAAAAAAGTATTTGCCATCTTTAAAACGTCATTGCGAACTGTTTCGAACTATCGGTTCTTTATAAAAGACAAGGCCATAGCCAACAGATCTGACCTATCACAATGACAACACATAGTCCTTAATAATGACTGAGGTGGACGAAATTACTTGAACAAAATCAACAGAACAAATATGAATTATTGAATTCATTTACAAATGAGAAACTCATGTACAACGCCGTATTCGGAAATTGAAATAATGTAATAAGAAACTTTGTCGATAGAAAAGCATTAAACTTGTTTGAGTTGATACTTGTTGAAACCTAAATAAACTATATCCACACACACACACACACACACACACACACACACACACACACACATATATATATATATATATATTAATATTAATAATAGTAATTTTCGTAACAAAAATTTATCGTAAATAATCAGTCTGATAGAAATAAATATATATTACTATTTGATTATAAAACAGAATATCTACTTAAATACGAGTATCGATCAAAAATAATGTTCAAACAAATCATTTCAAATTGTCGGTTGTTTATAACCAGTTTCGTTAATCTTCGTTAATTTCCGTAATATAAAACAGAATATCTACTTAAATACGAGTATCGATCAAAAATAATGTTCATACAAATCATTTCAAATTGTCGGTTGTTTATAATCAGTTTCGTTAATCTTCGTTAATTTCCGTAACATGATGATTATCGAAAATAATCAGGCCGGTAGAAATAAATATATATTAATATTTGATTCTAAAACAGAATATTTACTTAAATACGAGCATCGATCAAAAATAATGTTCAAACAAATCATTTTTGATATAAATATGTAGATATTTATATCCAAATGAATAAGAACGAAGAAACTAATTGCAACGTTCAAAACATTAATGTAAAACATTGCTCAAGGTAAAAATAGAGCAATGAATATTTATTATTATTACGTTAGAACATATGAAAATTCTAAACAACTGCATCATTGTACATTTTCTTCAGTAGTCTGAAGTTTTCAAATGCTCTAACGTAACAATCATCGGGGAATATCACTTCTTTCCATTGCTGGAAAAATTCTGGCCAGATTAATTCTGAACCGAATTACCACACATCTTGTTGATAAAATCTACCCTGAGTCACAGTGTGGCTTCCGATCTGGTCGTGGCACCATTGACATGATAGTTTCGCTCCGACAAGTTGCAGAAAAGGTACGAGAGAAGAACCAGGAACTGTACATGGTGTTTGTCGATTTGACAAAAGCCTTTGATTCAGTGAACCGTGACGCTCTCTGGAAAGTTCTGCGCAAGCTTGGCATACCTGAAAATATGCTTAAGGTGATCATCTCTTTTCATGAAGGAATGAAGGCTAAGGTTGTGTCTGACGGAATGATGTCAGACGCCTTCGACGTCACAAATGGGACAAAACAGGGGTGTGTGATGGCTCCTGTACTTTTTGCTCTTTATTTTTCCCTGATGCTGAAATATGCCTTTGGTGATATTGATACTGGCGTGAAATTTCAGTTCCGTTCTTCTGGTGGTTTATTCAACCATCAGAGGTTTAAAGCCAAGACCCTTGTTCGAACTGAAATAATCCGAGATTTGCTCTTTGCAGATGATGC
>JBBBDQ010000205.1:1837500-1957500 GCA_037127315.1 Ascarosepion bandense
ATCGGATTATAGAAGCAGTAGTCCAATTTTAATCAAAGTTGATACACTCATAGACAGAGACATAAACAATATTCAGAAGTTCAAAGTTTCAGTTCTTACAATAGTGCAGAAAATCAATAATATATATATATATAGAAAAGGCAAGATATTTATGTGTGTGTCTGTTTAGCTGCCTGTATGTCTGTATTTTTTTCAGCCCTTTTATTTTAGTTTTTGCTTTGGGTTTGGCTCTAAGTAGGTATAATTGTAGTTCTTAGTCTCAGTCATGGTACCATTTACTCAGAGGACTTATTTAGCCTTCAAAATTCAGTTTACAATGAAAAATATTGATTTGATATCGATACCAGGAAATCAAAATTTGACTTACATCCATTCATTTTTCTTTCAGTCTACGGTTTCGCTTTAACTGGAAACAACTATTGCTTTTTAGTCTTTTTGCCAACGCCCAAAGTGACCTAGCTCCAGGACCATGGATTAGTTTTAAAGCTTTCATTACACCCGAACAACGCCGGGCTATACCTGCTAGTGTATATGTAAGTCTGTGTATGTATGTAATTGCTTATGCATAAATATATTTATCACTTGTGCGTACAACGTGTCTTTATTTTTGGCTTTGCTGTGAGTATTTTTTAAAAATCGATTTCACCTCAAGCAAGGTCGTAAAGCCACTAAGACAGAGGTTATTGGATGTAAAATAACTGGACAATAGAAAACATTATTAACCCGAGAAAACTAACCATTGGTATACAATCAGTCAGACAGGTGCCATACGTGATACACGCTTTGGGCGATCATGTCTCAAAAGAAATATGACTGTCTGGGCAGAAGACTATCTCAGGTTGCCATTGCTTTCTACGGTATACTAGTTACCAGCCAAGGCTTTAGAATCCAATCTGTCCTTTTATTTAACCCAGAACTAGAGGAAAGAGAGGGATTAATACCTTTACCAAGTGTATTTTTGCATAAGTGAATGCAAGGAATTTAACTGGAATTCGAACTCGGCTCCTCGACTTTTCGTTCCGAGTCGATATCCACTGCAGCACAACGCACATCTGGTACCCACCGCAAACGACGCACATATAGTACCGAGCGCAAATGACGCCATTTTAATTCCAATTTAATGAGATTTTCAGTACCTGATTTTCTTATCTAAATAATATGTTTTGTCAGTTTCTATTAATGTTAACTCAAAATACAAATTTTGAAGTGCCTGCATGTAAAATATTTCAAATAATGATTTATATTTGATATTTTTTTAATATTTTCAAAATCAGGTATGATATACCCATTGTTAGTCGAGGTGTAACTTTAACTGACGGTTAGTATCCCAGGGGTAGGGAACGAGAACAGAAGAGTAATCAGTCAGAGAATAGCTGACAATTATTGCTTCCGGTCATATCACGTTGAATGCACCGGTTCTCGTTCGATCACCGAAGTCAAACAACATTGAGCCTGGTCAGTACTTATATGGGTGACCGATTGGGAATACCAGGTGCTGTAAGCGTTTCGTGACGGATGTGTGTTGTGGTGCAGTTCATATCGGCTCGGAAAGAGAAATCGGTGAGCCGTGTTCGAATTCCAGTTGAATGCCCTGCATTCACTTACGCGCTTGTGACCTTAGGAAAGGTATTAATCTGTTCCTTCCCTCTAGTTGTGGGTTAAATAACAGGGTAGAACTTGGGACCCTGCCCTTAAGCAAATCCCAATGAAACTTCCTCCATAGGGAAGGAAGCCGGACTAGGTGAATTCGGATTGCTTGCATATATAGATGACGATTGATGCTACAGTTAAAGTTTTGAAGATCAAAGTTGGCTCGAAAGAATGGAGCCGGAAGAGAGTTCCACAAGCGAGAAATGTGCGAGTATCAACTTTTAGCATAGAACTTACAGTTACATATAGTCAATTCTCAATTGTAAATTGATCAGACCTTGCTGTCAATGCAATAGTGTGGATTGAATTCATAACTCTGAGATGCCTGGTCAAGACCAATAAATTTGCCGATTCTCTTTCGGATTTTATCAAGAATCCCCAAATAAATATTAGGAGAACCAGACCATATAAGGCGGTAATATCCTAAGTATAAGCGAATTGTAGATTTATAGAGCATATTCATGTGTGTAAAAATACATGACGTTCTCCCTGCGTGAATGCATGCAAATTTTTTTTTTAATCATGTCACCCCAAGCAAGGCATTTCACTGCCACTATAGCACAGGAGGTTACACAGGGCGATAGACGAGTTAGGATGTACATAGGGGAGAGTTGGAGAGAATGGGAGGGTTAGTGTGTTAGGAGGTGTCTATTGACCTTACATTTAAACTCCTGGAGGTTATAGCCGTCGGGGAAGCAAGCATGCGGAAGATAATTTCACAGGCGGGAAGTGCGAGAAAAGAAGCTGATGGAGTAGAAATTGCGGATACATTTAATCGGTTTCACTGTAAAAGGGTGGGACCTAGTTGCCAATCTAGTATCTCGTGCGAACTCACACCTAGGGGGCACCAGTGATTTAAGTTCATCAGAGCAGAAGCCATGAAAG
Organism: Ascarosepion bandense; assembly: GCA_037127315.1. Classification (NCBI taxonomy): domain Eukaryota; kingdom Metazoa; phylum Mollusca; class Cephalopoda; order Sepiida; family Sepiidae; genus Ascarosepion; species Ascarosepion bandense. The sequence continues at coordinate 1,840,036 of JBBBDQ010000205.1, forward strand.
TATTTATAGAAGAGGCACAGGGAAGCCACGTCACGCCGGTGAGAGAGTGACTGCAGGCAGTCAGCTAAGTCGGTATCAGTCACGTTACAGATTCTTCGCTGTATTTTGTCAAGAAGCCCGAGGAGAATAGTAGGGGCACCCGACCAGATGTGGCAACAGTATTCAAAACACGGGCGGATGGTAGCGCACGCGTGTGTGTGTATATATCGATTTGTATATGTCTCTGTACTTGTACAGGTAAATACATACTGGAATCGCTCCCCTTGGAAAGTACCCCGAAAGCCATAGCAACCACTTGTGAGTGAAATTGGGTGTACGAAACTATTTGCAATCCAGAAGAAGAAGAGATCGGGTTGTTTGTTTATAATTGACCTTGATGTCTTCAACAAACGGAATCCCCAACTTTGAGTGAATGCAACGAATTCAACTTCAGCTGTCTTTTCCTGATATTAAGTATCAGTTTCCTTTTCGTTTCCATCCTTTCCAAAACGTCAGCATTGCTCATATGTTCTGTCGATGGTATCCTCACCATCCTACTGTAGAACCACATTTCAGTTGCCTCATCTTTGATGAGATTGTCCTTCATTCACTGTCATATTGAAGGACATATATCCCATAACTCTCTTCTTTGTTTCTAGCGAAATCTTCGTGTCACTCAAAACTTGATTCAGCATCTGGTATGCGTCTTCAGCCATGCCTATTCACTCTCGGATCTCAGTATCGGACGTTCCGTTAGGACACTTCCCAGGTATTTAAATTTCTGTACCTGCTTGATTTTAGTTTTCCCTACTATGATTTGTATTTTCGGCTCCTCTTTTAACTGATTACCATGCATTCTTTTAGTTTATATGTAATCATTTCTTTCCACTTTCTGTAACTACTTCCTGTATAAGGTCTTGTAGTTTACTTTCCTTGTCTGCTATCAGCACTGTATCATCTGTATATCTTATATTGTTCAGTTTGTGGCCACCAATGACAAATCCTGGCAGGACTTTCAGCGTTCTAAGAATTGTTTCGCTGTATAGGTTAAAAATGAATCTGCTCAGTTAAAGTGAGAATTTTTGTACTTATATATACCTTCTTCTATGTGCCGTGTTCATCCAGGATGTAGGCAGTCATAGCTCTCTACATCTACCTATCTCTTGTAGCTCTTACCCCCCCCTTCCTCACTACATGTCTCAGAAACTTCAGCTGTCTGCTCTTGATGTTAAGTATCAGATTCCTTTTCGTTTCATTCCTTATCAGACTTGTGAGTATCAGATTCTCCAGGCTCTCCTTCCTCACTACATGTCTCAGAAACTTCAGTTATTTGTTCTTGATGTTAAGTATCAGATTCCTTTTCGTTTCAATCCTTATCTGACTTGTGAGTATCAGATTCTCCAAGCCCTCCTTCCTCACTACATGTCTCAGAAACTTCAGTTATCTGATCTTGCTGTTAAGTATCAGATTCCTTTTCGTTTCAATCCTTATCTGACCTGTGAGTATCAGATTCTTCAAGCCATCCTTCCTCACTACATGTCTCAGATACTCCAGTTATCTGATCTTGCTGTTAAGTATCAGATTCGTTTTCGTGTCCATCCTCTCCAAAACGTCGTCGTTGATCACTTTAACTGAGCAGGTTTCTTCGAAGTTTCGTAAGCAAACTGTTATGATGTTCTCAGTCGTCAGGGCTATTGTCTCAGTTCTGACGAGTGAGAACATCATAACGGTGCCCTCCTGAAATTTCGAAGTTGGCATGAATCTGCTCAGTTAAGTTGACAAACTTTTTTTGTACTTATATATATTTTCTTCCATGTCTCTCCTTTCCTCTATCCGTTCCCTGAGCATCAGATTCTCCAAGCCTTTTTTCCTCCCTACATGTCCAAGAAACTTTAACTGTCTTTAATTCACTAAAAACAAAACAAAAACTGAACTATGCTGCTAACCGGATTTAGGGGTAACATGAACGAAATTAATTAATTTAAAAAGTTGTCCCAAAAAGTTTTCACGCCAAATATATAAGCGATCGGATGTCTATTAATACTATTCGTATATATATATAGTCATCCACAGACAGATCTATATCGCTGCATCACAGCTCATCAGTACGAATAGACATCTGATCGCTTATATATTTGGCGTGAAAACTTAGATATATATATATTCCGGTAGAAATTTTATGCCAGATGGAGGAAATATTGTAAAAGCGTCTGATGATATGAGCTAGTTAAGCTATTTGAAATGAACTATAGTTTATAACTAATATGACGTGTTGAGTTTTCCTTTATATATATATATATATATATATATATATATATATATATATATAGAAAATTTCTACCGGAATATATATATATATATATATATATATTCCGGTAGAAATTTTATGCCAGATGGAGGAAATATTGTAAAAGTGTCTGATGATATGAGCTAGTTATGCTCATTTAAATGAACTATAGTTTTTAACTAATATGACGTGTTGAGTTTTCCTTTATAAACTTCATGTCGCTCTAGTTAACACCCATCGAGCTCTCTATATGGATTTACCTATTAATAATTTATATTAAGGAAATCTTGTTGGATTATCCTCGCCGCTTACGGCTGACAACTGTACCTATATATATATATATATATATATATATATATATTCTTCTACCGAACGCCAATAGCCCAGAGGTAGAATCCCCGACTGACGCCAATTCAGTCGGGTTTCACTCCTGGGTTAAAAAGCAATTGGAATCGAACCGTACTGATGAGCTGTGATACAGCGAAACAGATATGTCTGCGGATGACTATATATATATACTTCGACATCGATCAGTGTTTCATAAAGTCGTATACGTCGACAAGAGCCTAAAGGAAAAAACGTTAATTGCGTTTCGGTAAATTTTATAATTTTTGAGAATCTCATTTACGATTTACAGATCTTCCCAGCCTACGAAGGACGTTCTATCGAATCCGTTATGGCAAGGTCCAGTTTTCAACACTAAATATAATATAACGGAGATGGAAGAAATATTGTGTGGCTCTTCAGTTTCGACTTTCGACAAAACGATCTCGGAGGGTGAATTGAGATTGTAAGTGCCGCCTTCATTAAACGGAGCGGGACTTAATAACAATGCTGTTTCAGACAGTATCGCTAATGATCTTGTTAATTGCGGCAGGTGAGTCTACCTGAACACAGATAATTGCTGACAGGTAATCATTCATGTGGTAGCATAGTTGCATGAGTCAAGATCTGGGAAAAGATCGTGTCTATTTCTCTTTCTCTCTCTCTCTCTTTCTCTTTCTTTCTCTCTTTCTCTCTCTTTCTCTGATTGCAATTAACACAGATAAATTAATTAGAAACTTAATTGAATACAATGAATTGTAGCAAATTTAAAGGTGTGTGAAATCAACAATGTTGGAATTCACAGGATGCCAAGAATTGGTTTGTCCGTTGTCATGGGGATTCATAACGTTCACACACACACACACACACACACACACACACACAGAGAGAGAGAGAGAGAGAGAGAGAGAGAGAGAGAGAGAGAGAGAGAGAAATAAAAAACAAAGCCTGATCAGTCAGTCAGTTTAGTGCCATACGTCACACACGATTTGGGCGATCATGTCCAAAAAGAGACATGACTGACTGGGCAGAAGATTATCCCGCAGTAGGTTGCCATTGCTTTCTGCGGTAGACTGGTTGCCGACCAAGGCTATAGGACCCAATCTGTCCTGTTATTTGACTCATAGCTAGAGAGGGAAGAGATATGTTATTTAGTAGTAATTAATGTGGGATCAGTTTATTACTTCATAACAATATAAAACTGATCCCCCACTTTATGCCCAATAGCAACCTTAATCAATTTCTCAACGATTATATTCAGTCAGTCAGTTAAGTGCCATACGTGATACACGCTTGGGCGATCATGTCTCGAAAGAGACATGACTGACTGGGCAGAAGGTTATCCCGCAGTAGGTTGCCATTGCTTTCTGCGGTAGACTGGTTGCCGGCCAAGGCTATAGAACCCAATCTGTCCTGATATTTAACCCATAACTGGAGGGAAGAGACGGATTAATACCTTTCCCAAGGGTATTTGCGTGTAAGTGAAGGCAATGAATTCATCTGGAATTCGAACTCGGCTCCCCGATTTCTCGTTCTTGATCATATAGCTATAAAGAGACAACCGTGTATAGACTTCGATTGATATTAACAATCTAAAGTTCATAAAACTATAAAGAAAAAGTGATATATTTCAATGAAGGGAGCTAAACAGATAAAAAGCGTAGATTGAGAAGAGATATATGTTTTTAATAATTGTTTTTTAATTTCTTATAACTGTCCAAATATATATAGGCACTTGTCGTCAAAGAAAAGCAATACCTTAAGCATAAAATGCATTTAAAAAAATAAAAGTCTTTCTTGTATCTTTTACTTTACTTTTGATTCCAAGCTAATAGAGTAAATTGAATATTTCTAATGAGAAAAATATTTGCTGCATTTCAAAACAAATTCGAAATCGATTAGAATGATCTTTTATTATCAATAAAAACGCTATATGTCCATATTGACAAATATGTTTGTAAAATTTAATTCTGTTTATTAAAAAAATCTTTCCGAAAATAAAATATACGTTTCTGAAACTTTATTTGAAGAAAATAAAGATTTTTAATTAATCCGATTAAAAAATACTATTCGTTTAAATATCGCAGAAAAGCATTTTTTAAAGAGGAAGTGTGTGTCTTATGAAGCACTGATAACTCACTCGATAAAATTATGTTTGGTAATTTTTTTCTAGGAAGGATATAACTGTAACAATTACTTGACGAATATAACCTGAATGTCTTTTGTATATATATATATATATATATATATATATATATATATGTGTGTGTGTGTGTGTGTGTGTGTGTGTGTGTGTGTGTGTGTGTGTGTGCAAAAATTAAAACAGGCACGTTATTCCATGGTTCAGCGGAACTGTGGGCCTATTTCAGGCGAACCATCGTCAGCTTCCTTCTTTATTGTACAGAAGATTTTACACGAACCTTCTGTACAATAAAGACGGAAGCTGATGATGGTTCGCCTTAAATAGGCCAACTATAAAATAACGTGTCTGTTTTAATTTTTGCTTATATTTCCTCTATGTGTATTTATATCCATATATATTTAGAGCGCTCTTACCAATTTACGTACAGAATACTCCTTTGGATTCTTCTATATCTACACCGCATATATATATATATATATATATATATATATATATATATATATATATATATGGCCGTATCTGACTACCGAGCACACCGGGCACGGGTCCGGGCCGATCCGTGCAGTCATAGTGAAAATCCGGGCAAGGAAAATGGCTTCGTCAGAAATCAAACTAAACAATTCACAAAGAAAGAAAGAAAGAAAGAAAGAAAGAAAGAAAGAAAGAAAGAAAACATCCGAATGAACGCAGTAAAAATGTTTGTTTATTTATTAATTTTGGGAGAAAAGACTGGTTATACTCAGAAAGTCCGAACCCGATTTCCTGCTTTCGTTCAAGTTCTGTGCCTAATTTCCATTGGAATAGCCGAAAAAATTCGCAAAAATCAGTTTCTGGAAACGGATGACACTGATGACGTCATCACCTTGTCAACTAATAAATCCGGGCAATTTTCTCTGTGCCCGGTGTTTTTTTAGAATCAGCTACGACCCTGTATATATATATATATATATATATATATATATATTAACTAAGAAGTATCCTAAAAAATTGAAGAAAATATTCTAAGAAATTAAATATTCTACTGAAATTAAGTATTTTGGCTTTATGCTCTAACTTACGAAGCAGCTATTGATGAAATGTTAATAAATCACCAACAAATTGCAGCTTTACTGTAATATCCACCCTTATTTATCTGATAATGTTGCGTAAGAGCAAGTGACATGACAAAAATCGACACTGCTTACACATACAAAAGGATAAATTGAAAGTCCGGTGGACCTAAAGGAGACGACCACCACCTTTAAATTTGTTGTTTTTTATTCTTTCATTTTTTTTATTTTTTTACTTTTTTCATTGCAGTCTTTTCGATTACACACTAAACTTTCCGATTGACAAAATAAAATTTGGAAAACTTTCAATATTTAAACAATTTTAAGCTGGGGCTCAGTTTTTCATACAACGTTATAGTAAATCGATCCTCCATTTTGGAATCACTCGCCAGTACAGCATTACCACCGCCTGTAAATTTGATGATTATCATTTTCTTTATTACTTTTTTTCAGTGCAAACTTATCGATTAAACCCTAGACCTTTCTAATGTCAAAAAAAATTTGAAAAAATTCAGTGGGTGCGCAGTTTTTCATACAACGTTATAGTAAATCGATCCTCCATTTTGGAACCACTCGCCAGTACAACATTACCACCGCCTGTAAATTTAATGATTATCATTTTTTTTTTTTTACTTTTTTTCAGTGCAAACTTATCGATTAAACCCTAAACCTTTCTAACGTCAAAAAAAAAAATTGAAAAAATTCAGTGGGTGCTCAGTTTTTCATACAACGTTATAGTAAATCGTAAGAACTGAAGAAAAGTTAAAAAAGGCAATAACAAGAACAACAAATCGTCCCCCAAAAAACAGCACAAAGCGACTCCAACGCGAGTGATTTCAAAATGAAGGATCCGGTTTACTATAATGTATGAGAAACTTAGCCGCCCCCATAAAATTGTTTAAATATTGAAATTTTTCCAATTTCTCTTTTTATTTTATTTTATTTATTTATTTTATTTTTTATTTATCTTTTACCTACCAAAATTTTCATGCGAAATCAGACGATCTTCAGAGACCTATGATCCGAGAGATGTAATATCTTGATGTAATTTGAGTTTTGTTTAACGGCATATTATTCTCTGTGGGTTATTTAATGCCAAAAAGTTGGGGATTTAAGGTATTTTTTTCAAGTTTGGTTACAGTAGGAAGGTTGATTTAGTAAGATTTTAATCTTTTTTGTTTTTATTCTTTTTTATTTTAGAAAACTGAAAATGTCTTTGAGGTTTTTATTAAAAAAATATTTTGCTGAGAATAATTTTTTTCTTCAAAAGGTAATATTTTTCCTTCAAAAATGTATATTTTGCTATAAAATCTATTTTAATGTATATATACTTCTATAAAAAGTGTATTTTTATACTTTCATAGTGTTTTGATCCCAGTTTGAGGGTTAGCTATTTGCCCATAGCTGGGACCCTAACAGGTGCTACTGGGTTAGGTGAACCTGGGAACAACAGCTCCCCACAACCTCCCAATCAGAGGCCCTGCTGCCGGATGCAGTTTACCGTCATGCCCTGAACCAATATCTTGATGGACGCGCGGGTTTGTCTGAAGAAATTATTCAAGGACTTGTTTTCACAGTACTCTCACTGGATAGTTATTAATTCTTGCGATAATGTTGACTGTTTGAACTTTCTTGCCGAAAAGAATTAATTTTATCGGCGGACCTGTAGGACATTACCACCACCTGTAAATTTGTTGATTATAATTTTTTTCTGTGTATTCTTATCGATTAGTACATAAAGTTTCCGATTTTCAAAAAAAAAAAAATTGAAAAAAATATCAACAAAAGATTTTTAGGGGGTGCTCAGTTTTTCATACAAAGTTTTAGTAAATCGATCCTCTATTTTGGAAACACTCGCATCGAGTTGTTGCCTTTTTTCTGTTTTTCCAAAACTTGTAGGAAATTAATTAAAATCGTTCCGGAAATATGTTTTTATTCAAATTTTTTTTTTAGAATAGTATTTATTTTAAAGTGTCTCTGTCAATTTTTTTAGAATAGTATTTATTTTAAAGTGTCTCTGTCAATTTTTTTTAGAATAGTATTTATTTTAAAGTGTCTCTGCCAATTTTTTTAGAATAGTATTTATTTTAAAGTGTCTCTGTCAATTTTTTTAGAATAGTATTTATTTTAAAGTGTCTCTGTCAATTTTTTTAGAATAGTATTTATTTTAAAGTGTCTCTGTCAATTTTTTTAGAATAGTATTTATTTTAAAGTGTCTGTCAATTTTTTTAGAATAGTATTTATTTTAAAGTGTCTCTGTCAATTTTTTTAGAATAGTATTTATTTTAAAGTGTCTCTGTCAATTTTTTAAAATATTTTACATGTCATATTTTTCATTGAAAATACTTTTACAACAAGAATTATTTTAAAGAAACTCTGTCTAAAACCTTTTTTTAATCTTTCAAATAACTTATTTTTTATTGATATGAAGTGGGGATAATTAAAGATTTTCCATGGGTTTGTCAATCTTCACATTGTAGGCTTCTCTATACATGGTCTCAGTGACATCAGAGCAACCCAACGCTAGTGTTTTCTAAAGCGGAGGATCGATTTACTATAAGATTGTATGAGAAACTGAGCACCTCCTAAAAACTTAAAATAATGAATTTTTTTCAAATTTTTTTGGATAATCGAAAAGTTTTAGGGTCTCATCGATGACATTGCGATAAAAAAGTAAAATAAAATGATAATCAACAAATTTACAGGTGGTGTTAATGTCGTACAGGTCCGCCATTTTATTTGCTTCGTATATTTAAATGATGTAGTGCCTTTTCCAGGTTATTCCTTAGAGCGTCTTATATTTCGTTGACATGCCTCTAGATGAGATAAAATATAGTTAAGCAGCGTTAAGCGTGGTCAGTACCTAAATGGGTGACCGCTTAAGAATCAGAGGGGCTGTAAGCTTGGATGTTACTCCTTGTTTCACTCCTCAGTAATGTTCATGATTTCAAAAAGCGATAATGAGTACTAAAATAAAACGTGTAAATGTTAATTTCGGCATTTTCTTGAGAATTTGCAAGAAAAATATTAAATTTATTTATTTGATTGTTGAAATGGCTACATGGTGCCAGATCACAGAGGGAAAAGAATTACATTAAATTTGGAGAGCTGATAAGTTGACCTCCGAGAAACTGTAGTACAAGTGTAACCAATGTCAAATTTCACGTTGGATTTTGAATATGGATATTTGAAATTTAATCTTCAAAAGGATATGAGTATTAATTACACAAACAAACATACACACGCGCACAGAGAGAGAAAGAGAGAGATAAAACCATATATATATATATATATATATATATATATATATATATATATATATATATATATTAAAAAAGGATTAATTCAAAGATGTTGAATGGCCATTTCGACATGAAGATCCCCACGGGGGACGACACATCACCTCAGCAACAGAAAAAACCTTTCAGAAACTTTGTTTTTTCTTTTTCTGTTGCTGAGGTGATGTGTCGTCCCCCGTGGGGATCTTCATGTCGAAATGGCCATTCAACATCTTTGAATTAATCCTTTTTTAATATATATTTGCTCTGTAATATTTTATTACATGGAGCTCTCTTCCTGTATCATTTTTTAATATTAAAATAAATTTTTAATATTAATTAGGATCGGTTTTTTGGAATTTACCTTCCTGCTTTTTTCCCTTGGATTGAAGTATCTGAATTAATATATATATATATATGAAATATCCAATACTAACTTCTGTGTTATATTCTTTGTTTTCCTTCTTTCTTCTTTCCAAAACTACAAACTACAAATAATGACCTATAGACCAACTCTTTAACCCTAAAATTCTTCAAACCTTTTTATAATTTTTAAAAAAATTGTGACTAATGTTAGTTTCTATTTTTCCTTTTCTCTGCCAAAATTTTAAAATTATTTTTCTAACTTCCTGTGTATGTATATGTTTTGAGGCTTATTCCGGTATATGAACTTTTTTAGCATATTTTAATTAATAAATTTTTGTTTTTCATCCTTGCTGATGAAGTAAGAATTTTCTTGCTGAAACAGCTATTTAACGGAATGAAAAGTTTGGAATTTATTGATATAATATATATATATATATATATATATATATATATATATATATATATATATATAAACGGAACGGATGGGTAATAAAGGGAGCTATGCTTAACATATATAAAAAAAATTAGATTGAAAGTGTTTACATTAATCCCATCAATAAATTTACATAAAAATCGATATTTTATTTTATAAATAAAACCCACTTTCTGTCGCTTAACTATTGAAAATATGGAGTTTAAAATTCATTAAATGATGGCACAGTCATGTGAAAAAAACAAACAATATTTATCTAGATGAACAGTAAGTTCTCTAAGTTCGCCAGAGTTCATTTAAATAAATTTCATTGCGTTGCTGATTCGTCATTGGTTTCATGATGAAAAGAATCCGTCGCTGTTGATTGAGTTTCTCGTCTTTTGTCAATGATAGCATTTAAAGAGGATGCATAGACATTGCCTTGCAATTCATACCACTTCATGCAAAGTGACGAAACGTCGATGGCATTATTCGTAGGCGTTGTGCCTACGAATAAGTCAGTATCTTACATATCGAGCCGTCAGTATCTTACATATCGTTTAAATCGCCGAGTGCATTGGCGTTAAAGACATGCCAAGCACAATAAAACAGTAAACGACTTCACTTAAAATATTTCTGTGTTCTTCTTAAATGCATGAATTTATATATTCATGGAACTTGTTAATTTTCACCAATTAACACTCGTGCAACTGACATTCCTATTATATATATATATATATATATATATAAATTAAAATGTATCTCAATAAACTTAATACCTCTAACAATACTTTAAGAACTACCGCTGCTATTAGGTAAATGTTATCGCTGCTTAGCAATCTTTTATGTCAACACAAAGTAAAAACATCATTGATGGTTGATGTCTTTATGTTAACGTCCCTGTAACCTCTCTGAAGAAGGCTCATGTGAGCTGAAAGCTTAGAACCAGCATAATAAAAAGAATATTCAAATGTTGGACAATTTTTGTTTTTATTTTCACCTGAAATTAAAGCCATAATACGATGTTTAGAACGGCTCATGATAGACATTCATTGTCTCTTATATTTAACAGTATATGTTTAGAAAATTATCTTCTGCCTTGATACACTATATATATATATATATATATATATATATATATATATATTATAAATTATATTTTAGAACATGTACATAATTATTTTATATATATTCGCTACGCAGCTACGTTCGTTTCGACATTGAAATTTCAATGTCTCATCAGGCGGTGTGTAAAGTACTGGAAATCCTTTTTCTTTGTATTTATTTAGTTTTGTTTGAGGTGTTGGTGGGGTTTAGTGAAAGGCGGGTAGGTCTTTGACCGTTGGAATCTTTGGAGAGGGTGTTTCTAAAATGGTTGATTAATGAGAGTCCCTGATCCCTAGATAGTTGTAAATTTTAGTTATATAGTGACTAGACTATATATTTATGGATTTCTTAGAAGAGCCGATAGTAGTTGGTGTGGATATTTTTATTTATTTTTATTTAAGCAGAGTCTTTATAATTAATGTAAGTTTGCATATTTAGTCTCCGATATACATTTAATTTCCGATATACATTTTTTCATCTTTAGGATTCTCCATAGATGAGATCGAACACATATATATCAGGGATTTCGTTATATATACATATATTAAATCCAGACATGAAATAGCTTGTAGGTAAAATCCCAAAACCAGATACAATTAATATTAATTTTACTTACAGAAATCCAGGTTGAGCGCTCGATGTAAATACTATTAACTAAATGGCCATATGGCCATACAACGAATGTAGTTAAGGGAGTTTTATCTGTATATATATATATATATATATATATATATATATATATATATATATATATATATGAGTGAATAAGGAACGAAAAAAATTACAACGTTCAAAACATTAAATTAAAAACAGTTTTTTTAATTAGAGTTGATAGATCAAACTATCGCCCGGTTCACACTCCAACCACGTCTGTTGAACAGGTGAAGAGGCTCATCCCTTGTTCCCTGTTTAGGATGTGGTTTCCGGCTTTCTCTTTTCCAATCTTCTCACTTTTTTTTTCAATTGGAATAGATAGATCTAACTATCGCCCGGTTCACACTCCACCCACGTCTATTGAGCAGGTAAAGAGGCTCATCCCTTGTTCCCTGTTTAGGATGTGGTTTCCGGCTTTCTCTTTTATAGTGCTCGATATATAATATAGAGCTGTGAATATTTGTTATAAATTATAGTTTAGAATATGTAAAAAAAAATTCCACTATATAAGTGTGCATTTTGTTTCGACATCGAAATTACAATGTCTCTTCAGGTGGTGTGGAAAGGAATGGAAAGCCTCCTTTCTTATATTTGGCGAGTTGTGTGTGGGATTTAGATGGGGTTAGTGATAAGGGAAGAAGTCTTGAAAAATTGTCCGTTGGCATTTTGAAAAGAAGGAATGTGTGTGGGATAGAGTTGATTAATGAATGTGTTGGGAATTTAGTAGACAGATTTAACATTAGAAGATGGGGTGTAGGTTTATGATCTAATGTCTGGATTTTGTTCTTCGGGTTTCGTAGAAGGGCAGAGTAAGGAAGTGTAGTTGTGGGGAGGAATAGGATTGGATCTATCTCTAATGTTTATTTGTACAACTATACAATACTTTGGTATTTAAACTTTAAAATAGATCACAGTTTGTGGTGGGGAATAGGTAAAATTTGATGTAAGAGTGTTGTTAATACTATAAAGGTTTATTGTCTCTAAGGGGTCATAGGTTTGGCTTTTGTAGTATTTTTTAGCATGATTGTAAGGTTAGTTCTTTAATGTATACTAACCAGCCGGGATTAAAACTCGACCGATCAGTCGTGGATTCTACTCCTAAGCAATCGGCGCACGGCACACACACACACACACACACACACACACACACACACATATATATATATATATATATATATATATATATAATAACAATAATAATAATAACAATAAAAATGATACTATTAATAATTGTTATAATATATTTCAGTCTGTCTCGAAAAACCCACCGAGAATAAACACGGAGGGGAAAATAAAAAAAGAAACCAACGAAGTACTTGAACATACGTTAAAATACTCGTAGAAAAGAAAAAAACCCCGAGACGAGAACCCTAATACTAAAGTGCTCAATACAACTGCAGAGCAACAAATAAGAATAAATCTAAGAGCCAACAGACCTACCTAGGTTTCACCTAAGGTTCGTCAGGCCCAGTCAGCTAATAAGGTAGAAACAAAGCGGTAATTTAAAGATACTCAATAATCACATGACTAAAACATAGAAGACACCAAAAGCACATGGAGGGGGGATTCATTTTATTGACACACACAAAAAAAAAAAACAGGTACATCAAACGTAAAAATCGCAAAAAAGAAAAGAACTAAGCAAGAAGCCAATTTTTAGTGTGTCTACACTTGTGTAAAATCTCTGATTTAGACTTAAGTAAATCCTGTGCGGGTTCAAATAGCGCCATCGCTAATTTCTCCTCACCGCATAATTTACAGAATTTACTTCCAGCTCTATACTTTGAACAACGCTTAAGTATTTCCCATTTTAAAATGGGGTCAGTATTTAGAGATTTTTTTTTATATTCCAAACATGTGTAGCAAGAGTTGTACAATGCCTATATTTCTCATTTTTGAAAGCACTAGTGTGATTGTAAAATCTAATTTTAAAGGAGTCCTGTGTGGAGTCTATGTAGGTCTTAGACTGTAAATCATCGTTATTCTTATAAACTTTAACTTTGTATACAACACAGGATTGCTGGCATTTGCCATTTAGAGGACAGTTAGTTTTAATTCTGCAATTACATGTGATCTTACTAGTAGAATTTTTCTTAGTCATTTTGGTTTTATTAAGACCACTGATTAATTTAACCATACTGGACATACATGACTAACTTAGTTTAACAGTAGTTTTGTTGAAAGTTTTATACAATGTACTCCCTTTACCAAAATTTTGTTTTAATATGGAAAAAAATAATTTGCCGATATTAGTTTTAACTTCCTGGTTAAAGGGGTGGGGGATTGAACCAAATTATCTTCCTTTTTCTTTTCTTATTCTTAGGAGCTTTAGTCTTAATGAATTCAAGATTTTCTTTATATCCACATTTAGTTAATGCCTCCTGATAAGTTTACTTATATGTATTGAATATATCAATAGTAGACGAATAAGTGGATAACATATTAGCAATTCCTTTGGGGATACTTTTCATAATATGCATAGGGTGGTTTGATTTAGTGTTAACGTAAATTAGATTATAGTTTTCTTTAATGTACGGGGCAACCGTGCCATTAATAATATTTAGGGTAACATCTAAATAGTTAACTATTTTTAATTTGCAATCTACTTCTATGGTAAAGCCGTGGCTTTTAAAGGACCAATGCAATCTCTTTCTCAATCTGTCGCAAATTTGTGGGGTACTCCGTTCAACGATAATTAATCCGACATCACGGTTTAATCCGTGATTATGGAAGTCGATGAATTCATTTAATTTGTGCAGGAGGAGGCATCCCACCAATTCGGCCTCCACTGCTCCATCATCCGCCCCCATGGAATTGTCAAACTCGTTAGCGTCAGTTTTTTGGTCCACAAGGAATCATTATACTGCCAGAGAACCCTGCTTCATATATATTTGGAAAGCTATCTCTTTTATGCAGTTTTCATTAAATCTGCAAACTGTGCAGATAATTCGGAAAGAGTTGGACGATATATCCAGTCAACATCAAGTTGTTTCTAATGATCACTAGTGATAGAGACGTTATGCCTCTGTTCATCTTTTCACTGGTCCTCAGCCTCAACTCGGAGGCCTACATCAAGTGTCTTGACGAGGTCGTGCTCACTGGGTCAAGAGGGTTACTGCTAAAAAGCCCCATGTCGGGAAACATGACTCTGTACCATGCCACACAATCCGAAGAAGCAAATCATGGCTGTCAGGCCATCTCTGCGTCTATGTCACATCTGGCCACCTAACTCCCCAGACAGCCATTCCTTGATTAAAATGTGTGGGGAGCAGGAGATAAAAAGCTGCCTAGTGGCCCTGGTTGAGGCCGATTAATTTTGCTGAATAAAGTTGTTCTGGAGTATTCAAACCTATATTGCTAAATATATCTGTTAAATTCTTATTCTTAATCTGACACTGCATGTTTTATTCAACAAAAAATATTCAAACCTATATTGGTAAATATATCTGTTAAATTCTTATTCTTAATCTGACACTGCATGTTTCATTCGACAAAAAATATTCAAACCTATATTGGTAAATATATCTGTTAAATTCTTATTCTTAATCTGACACTGCATGTTTTATTCGACAAAAACGACATTAGCCTCAACCACGGCCTCTAGAGAGTTTTTTTTATCTCCTGCTACCCATCTCTTTAAACAAGGAATTGCTGTCTGGGGTGGAAGATGGCCAAATGTAAGGAGTGACATAGGCGCAGAAATGACCTGACAGCCATAACTTGGTTCTTGGGGTTGTGTGGTAAGGTACAGAGTCAGTGTAAGATGGATAAACTGTCATCTAAATTGTCTAAAAAGGAAAATCACACTGACATCTTATTTTAGCAGATATATTTACGAAAATGACACAAAAATAGGTTTGAATAATCAAGAACTATTTTATTCAGTAAAATCAGCACCGGCCTCAACCATGGCCTCCAGGCAAATTCTTAATCGTACACTGCATATTGTTGTACTTATTTCTGAAGTACGTTAAATTTAAGGGTTCTTAACACATTTCTTTGAACATGCGTGCAACGAGGAATGAAAATAAAACGACCACTTTGATGCATAACAGAAAGAAACAATCTCGGACACATAGTGAAAAAAGACGGCTTGGGGAATATGATACTTATAAGAAGATAGATAAGGAATAATAAACTGATAACACTAGAGAATAATCAATCAAACAAGTCTATGCAGTTGGTTGGCAAAGAAAAAATTACGAGAGGCAGCAAAAGAACATATTTTTCTAAAAGTCAGAAAGTACAAGAATGTGTAGAGAGCCATGACCGGAAACGTCTTGAAGGAAGTCACCACATAGGAAAATGACACATTATTCCAAATCTGTACACAGACACGCGCAAAACAGCATAAAATTGGAGCTGAGTCCGTTTTTCATCCAATCCCGAAAACATTGGGTTGTGACGTCGACATTAAACTGTAATGTAGAAAGTATATTTTCGTTAGATCAAAAACGCATGCATTATATTCTGCAGATGGTGTGAATATCATTTGAAATAGGAAGAGAATTAACATTTTCTTTACGTTACTGGTAACCCAAAAGAATACGATATTCATTTTAAAAGTTGAATTCTGTTCTTTTTAGCCCTAGTCAATATCTGATAGAATTTTTTTATCCATAATGGTATTCAATATCAAAGTTCTGAGTTCTATACTTTCCTATTACCTTTGTTCATATGTGACGGCGTGCGCATGCGCGACAGCCAATAATATGCCAAAGGCTATAAAGGAGCAAGACTGAAAAGAAGAATGAATGACAGGCAGGGATTGGGAAGGGAATTGAGAAGCAAAATGAGGAGTGGCGATTGCTATAGAAATATTGTCATTGGTCACCGATCCATTTTTATGCCATTTGCTTCTTTGCAAATGAACAAACAGAAATAGAAAATGTTTACCACCGTCAACAAGACTAACTCAATAAATTTGAGCATGTGTTTATATATATATATATATAGTGTATCGAGGCAGCAAATAGTTTTCTAAACATATACTGTTAAATATAAGAGACAATGAATGTCTATTATGTTTAATCATGAGCCGTTCTAAACGTCGTATTTTGGCTTTAATTTCGGTTGAAAATAAAGACAAAAATTCTCCAACATTTGGATAATTTTTTATTAATTTGGTTCTAAGATTTCAGCTCAAATGAGCCACCTTTAGAGAGGTCACCGAGGCGGTAACACAATAGCATCCACCATCACCAATGATTTTATTTTGTGTTGACATAAAACTCCGCTAGGCAACGGTAATAGTTGCCAAAAATAAAAAACGCAGTTCGCAAATTTGCAATGCCGTCACACTGCGTGATAGCGCGAAATGACAACAGAACCATGTATTCAAATGCAATGTAATGTGTTATGACGGGATTTAAAAGTAATTTTATTAAGTGTGGCTTGTTTGGATTTAATGTAGATGGTCTCCAATATCTGAAGGTTCTTTTTACTGTGTGTATGAGTGAGCATTATTGTATTGTTGACTAAAATCTGTCTGATATTACCTACATGTTTATGTTTTTCTAAGAAATGTTGTTTAATTGTGCTCTGATCAGAAAGGTGACAGGCAAGTCTACGGGAGAGCGTGGTTGTAGTCTCATATTTAACAGTATATGTTTAGAAAATTATTTGCTGCCTTATTTGATACACTATATATATATATATATATATATATATATATATATATGTATATATATATATATATATATATATGTATATAATCGGAGTCTAACAGTACTGATGAGCTGTGATAGAGCGAAACAGATCTGTCTGTGGATGACTATAGTATATATATATATATATATATATATATATTGTGTATTTGGGCAACAATCTCATTTTTTATACAGGTTTCATTGAAAATGGCAGACAATGTATTGTCATTAACTTTTTTATATTTCCATCTCGTTATTGAAACGTTGAATTGCGTTTTTTTGCTATTGTTATTTGTTGTTTTACGACAAATAACAATAGCAAAAAACGCAATTCAACATTTCAATAATGAGATTTAAATATAAAACATTAATGATAATATCTTGTCTGTTATTTGTAATGATACCTATATATGCATATATATATATATATATATATATTTGCTGCCTAAATACACAAATTATATATATATATATATATATATATATATATATATATAATTTGTGTATTTAGTCAGCAAATTTTCTTTTAAATATGTCATATTAAATAAATTGCAATTATTATGTCTGCTTATTTTTAATAAAATCCGTTCATACTCACGGATAATCTTTCGCGTATTATAATTGAAATATGTCAGAAATAAACTGTAACGTTGACAGCTGTTATTATCATTCATTTCTCAAGGTACCCAAGTACTTTCAATCTCCTTCCGAGATCATCTTCAGGAGTGTGAGTTATAGTAACAAAAAGTAACCGCAAAACTGTGTTGCTAAAACTTACTGTATATTTTTTTCTGCTTCAAATATAACATTATTTTTTGTTACCATAATAAAAGCTGTTAGAAAGAATTGCAGTAAACTATGAAGTCAGTCACGAAATATATATAAAGTTTTGTTATTTGAAAATGAAAGATGAAAATTTAAATAGTTCGCTGATAGGTTTGTACATCTGTTCGTTTAGTTGTATTCATGTTTTTCCAAATTCTTTCAAACAACTATAAAATTTTATGTCTTTATCTTCTTCTTCTTCTATGTGCCCTATCCTTTCAGGACGTAGGCAATCATGGCTTTCCACGTCTCCCTATCCCTGATGGCTCTTAGCACGCCTGCTCCTGTTACACCACCCAAACCCTGCACTGCCATCCACTAGCTCAAGACCATAAATCTAGAATATAAATGTATAGAAACAAGCATGGTCACAAAATCAGGGATTAATTTATATATTGATTATAACATAGAATTGATCCCCCATTTTATATACATTTTATACATTTTTATAATTTCTTATAAACAGTTTGCATATACATTTTTCTTCTATGTGCCCTATCCTTTCAGGACGTAGGCAATCATGGCTTTCCACATCTCCCTATCCCTGATGGCTCTTAGCACGCCTGCTCCTGTTACACCACCCAAGCCCTTCACTGCCATCCACTAGCTCAAGACCATAAATCTAGAATATGAATGTATAGAAACAAGCATGGTCACAAAATCAGGGATTAATTTATATATTGATTATAACATAGCATTGATCCCCCTTTTTATATACACGTTATAATTTCTTATAAACAATTTGCATATACATTTTTCTTCTATGTGCCCTATCCTTTCAGGACGTAGGCAATCATGGCTTTCCACATCTCCCTATCCCTGATGGCTCTTAGCACGCCTGCTCCTGTTACACCACCCAAACCCTGCACTGCCATCCACTAGCTCAAGACCATAAATCTAGAATATAAATGTATAGAAACAAGCATGGTCACAAAATCAGGGATTAATTTATATATTGATTATAACATAGAATTGATCCCCCATTTTATATACATTTTACACATTTTTATAATTTCTTAAAACAGTTTGCATATACATTTTTCTTCTATGTGCCCTATCCTTTCAGGACGTAGGCGATCACGGCTTTCCTCGTCTCCCTATCCCTGGTGGCTCTTAATATGTTTTCACCTGTTACTCCACGCAACCCCCGTTCCGTCATCCAGCTGATCAGGCCCTTCAAATATGTTATCCGCTACCTTCCTCTGTTTCACGTTACTTCTATCTGGCCTGTCAGTATCAGGTTCTCCAAGCACTCCTTCCTCATTGCATGTCCCAGGAACTTCAGTTGTCTCTTCCTGGTGCTCACTATTAGATTTCTTTTCAATGCCATTCTTTCCAAAACCTCATCATTGCTCACATGCTCGGTCCATGATATCCGCAGCATCCTTCTGTTAAGCCACATTTCCGCTGCGTCCAGCTTTTTCCTCATCTTCGATTATATTGTCCGGCATCCACTGTGCGCATTGTAGAACTGACATCACATTGCAATCCAGCACTCTTTTCTTTGTTTCTAGCGAAATTTTCCTGTGTCTTAGTACTTTACTCAGCTTCTGGAACGCGTCCTTTGCCATGCCAATTCGCCTTCGGATCTCTGTGTCGCACTTTCTTTCTCCTGTTAGAATACTTCCTAGGTATTTAAATTTTTGTACTTGTTTTTCTGGTATCTCCCACCTGTATTTGCATTTTGGGTTGCACCTTTTGCTGATGACCATGCATTCAGTTTTCTTAAAGTTTATTTGTAGTCCTTTTTTGTCACTCTCCACCGCTACCTTCTGTAGGAGGCCTTGTAGTTTCCTTTCCGTGTCTGGAATCAGCACTGTATCATCTGCATACCTTATGTTGTTCAAGTTGTGACCTCCAATAACAAATCCTGGCGTGTCATCTAGGTTCCTCAAAATATTCTCGCTGAACAAATTGAAGAGATCCGGTGAAAAGACACATCCTTATCGTACGCCCCTTTTTTATCACATTTCTAAATCTATTCACAGGCCATAACAACACAAAAAACTTCACAACAGTAAATATAAACCCTGATGATCGTTATAACAACAGAAAATGTATAATATTGGCTACCCAACAATAAATCCATATTTTATTGTTCTTAAATATTTATTTTATTTTGTATCTTACATTGTCGGAAGATGTGCTTTGTGGTACAGTGGATATCGGCTCGGAACGAGAAGCCGGGGAGCCGAGTTCGAATTCCAGTTGAATCCATTGTATTCACTTATGCGCAAATACCCTTGGGAAAGGTATTAATCCGTCTCTTCCTTCCAGTTATGGGTTAAATAGCAGGAGAGATTGTGTTCTATAGCCTTGGTCGGCAACCAGTCTACCGCAGAAAGCAATGGCAACCTACTGCGGGATAATCTTCTTCCCAGTCAGTCATGTCTCTTTCGAGACATGATCGCCCAAGCGTGTATCACGTATGGCACTTAACTGACTGACTTGGAGAAATTTATTTTCCATTTCTCTTAAAATATATGTCAGTGTAAGTAATCTGAACGATTGAATCTCTCTAAACATTCGTCCTATAAATCAATTTACAGTAAGAATATAAAATTACAACAAGAGTATGAAAATTTTAAAAACAAGACACGCCCTGATACAATAAGGGGTATCTCTTTCATGCCTCTTTGTCATGAAGGACTGGGGTTCGTGTTTTGTTTTGGGGAAATTAAAATGGGATACAGTAAATAATTCGTTCAGTACTTCAGATTTAATTGTCAGTTCAGTCAGTTAACTGCCATACGTGATACACGCTTGGGCGATCATGTCTCGAAAGAGACATGACTGACTGGGCAGAAGATTTTCTATCCTGCTCTTTAAACTATAGCTGAAGAGAGAAGAGACGGATTGGATTAATAAGTAGTAATTAGTGGGGGATCAGTTCATTACTTAATACCAATAGAGAACTGATCCCCCACTTTTTGCCCAGTAGAAGCTTGACTTGTTTCCAACTAGTCTCGAAAGAGACATGACTGACTGGGCAGAAGATTTTCTATCCTGCTCTTTAAACTATAGCTGAAGGGACGGATTGTATTAATAAGTAGTAATTAGTGGGGGATCAGTTTATTACTTAATAACAATAGAAAACTGATCCCCCGCTTTTTGTCCACTAGAAGTTTTACTTGTTTCCAACTATCAACTTCAGTCAGTCAGTTAAGTGCCATACGTGATACACGCTTTGGGCGATCATGTCTCGAAAGAGATATGACTGACTGGGCTGAAGATTTTCTATCCTGCTCTTTAAACTATAGCTGAAGGGAGAAGACACAGATTGTCACTATGCTGCGGGTGGGAGTCATGACCTTTATCATCAGCAAATACGTCCTAAGAGTGGGGGATGATATCGAATAATAATAATAATAATAATAATAATAATAATAATAATAATAATGTCTGTTGAAATAAACATCAACATAGGAAGATTTCATGGTGACTCTTTGTCTCCCTTACTATTTTGTACATCACTAATAGCATTGACCAGCCGACTTAACAAGACAGAGTTGCGCAAAAGAAAATAAGCTATCTATTTTACACGGATGACTTAAAGTTGAATGCTATGAATGAAAGTGAGATGGAAGGTGTTGTGAAAACTGTAAAATGCTTCAGTGAAGACATTGGGAGGAAAATCAATTTAGATAAATTTGCTTAAGCCACAATTTTACGAGGATCGCTACAACAAACATCCACTATGAACTTACACCCTGGTGTAACAATAAATGATTTAGATGTAAATGAGAGTGAAAAAATTCACCATAAAAAATGAAAGAAATAATACATAAAGAGTACTATAGAAGAGTAAGTCTGATATTAAAAACTGAATTGAATTCTCAGAACAGAATTATGGCCATTAATAACCTTGTCATCACAATAATCTAATATAGTTTGCATTGGACTCTAAACGACATCAGATGAATAGATTCTTAGAAAAGAAATCTTCTTTCTAAGCAGAGGACGCATCATTAAAAGGCTGATATAGACCGTCTGTACATACCCCGTAAAGAAGGTCGAAAAGCTTTCATTTAGCTAGAATTGTCGTAAAAGACAACTATTGGCTTACTAACATACATGGAAACAACAAAGAATTAGATGATACAATTAGACAAACAATATGAAAAGGGAAAGAAAAAAATCAATGACGAAACAAGGCAGTAAATGCAAACAAGATTTGCATTTAGTAGATTCTGTAGAAAAGCAAAACAGAAGCCAAGAACCAACTGTTGTACCAAAAATTATGAAAAAGAAATCCAAGAATGAAGGTTTTGAACAGATGAAACATCGCTGGCAAGACAAACATCTGCATGGCTAATATCCGGAACGTGCTAATTAATCTGATGTTGATAAAGTTAATCTGGACGGATTAAAGTCTAAATCTGAAGTCTTTATTCTTATAGCGCAAGACCAGAGTTTTTTCACTAGGAACCTTTAGGCAAACATCATGCAAAATAAGGTTCTGTGACAAATACCAGAAAACAATAAACCATCTAATGTCAGGATATTCTGTACTTGCCCCAAAGGAGTATAAAAATTTTCACGATAGAGTGGGGCAATTTTTACACTGGACAATGTGCAAACATGTTTGTGAATAAATATTACCGAGTACTTGCTACAGAAAGAAAAGTCACCATTTTATGGGATTACATACAGACAGGATAATTGAAGCAAATAGGCTAGACATTATTGTGAAAAACAAAAAGAACCTTGTCTATTAATTGATATGGCTTGTCCAGCAGATTGCAACATAGCAGCCAAGGAATTTAAAAAAACTATCAAAATATAAAGCCCAGGAAAGTGAAATAGAAAAAATATGGAAATTGAAAACAAGTACCGTACCAGTGATAGTGGGTGCGCTTGGAATGATAAAAAATGGAACAAAACAACACATTGAAAGAATCCCTGGAAAAGATAAGAGATACACAAAACATTGTCTTGTTAAGTACAGCCCACACGTTAAGGAGAACGTTGTCTCTGTAACGCTAGGGATGTTAGGGAGATATGAAAAAACATGAAATGGAGTCATAACAACACACCTCGTTCTGCCTTAGGTCTTCCTGTAGACTTGGTAGGTAGTGTGTCTATAACAGAAATCAAATTATGATGAAAAATGACATAATGATGATCAAAGACCACAAAGATAGCATATGTTTTTTTTATTGAAAATGATATAGTAATAATGATGCTGCTGATAATGATGATGTATATGTCCTCTTCATTTTCTCTATCAAAAAATCCACCAACTTCTTATGTTTGCTTCGAGTTTAAGAGAAAAAAAAAGCCCTGAATAGTGATAAACGAATAAAAACAAATAAAAAAATAACTGTACAGCCATTGAAACAAAGAAAGTAATTAGTGAAAAGGGAGAAGAAGAATAAGCGAAGAGGCAGCAAAGAATAAGCGAAGAGGCAGAACAAAAGAAGAAGAAGAAGAAGATGCGACAGCGAGGAAGAAGAGGAAGATGAAGAAAAGTAAAAACAATTAACAAGAATGGAAAAGAATAAAAAACTAATAAAAATAATTATAACTGTTAATCAGCAGAAACACGTGTCAGTTCCATGAAGCCAAGCAAATCACAAAGATTTTGGTGATGTGTCTGAAAAAAAACATTTGAAATCCCCCCCACACACACACACATAAAGAGAAAGAGAGAGTGAAATGCAGAGAGAGAGAGAGAGAGAGAGAGAGAGAGAGAGAGAGAGAGAGATCAACACCTACGTATTCCAGCGAGAAAACAACTAAAGCAGTCGTTTCTTTTATACTCCGTACAATTAGGCGAACTAAATGAAATACAAGCAGAAAAGTGTCACTTCGGAGCCAATGCAACTTGGTCGCTTTGCCGAGGATAAAACAAACTGATTTAAAGACGTAAAAACAAAAAAAGCGAACTCGTTTCTGTAGTTTGCTTTAGTTAAAAGGAACACATTTTTAAAGCAGGAAACATTTTGAAAGGTCTTATAAGAAAAGCACAAAATGAACTTTTGTTTTTTATCAAAATATAGGTTAGTGTAAAAACTATTTCATAAAACAAGTATTTAAATATAAGAAATATAACTAGTCAAATCTCTTTCTACTCCCCTCACTCTCCCCTCTATCACTGTCTCTATTTCACGCACTCTCTTTTCCTCTCTCTCCCTCCTCTCTTTCTCTCTCTCTCTCTCTCTCTATATATATATATATATATATAGTTGTAGAACACGTATTTTTTTTTTACCTACTGTTCATGCATTTACTTTTATAAAGAGTGCTCAATACAAACGTAGAGCGTTATATTGTAATGGTTGTTACAATGGTTTATAAATTCATAGTATCACTACACAAAGATTTTCGTGTTTCGAAGCTGCTACGTGTGCTTCTCAGATTTCAACTTATCACCCGATGAGCAGCACACGTAGCAGCTTCGAAACACGAAAATCTTTGTGTAGTGATACTATGAATTTATAAACCATTGTAACAACCATTACTATATATATATATATATATATATATATATATATATATCTCCAGGTGAAGAGAACCACAGTTTTAGAATTACGTATTCTCCGGAATATACTTATATTTTTTATACATACGACATATATCATGGAGCATAATATATTTATTATTAAATCTGTTTTTTATCTAAAATTAATTTAATTTACATTGCGACACGGAATTTTCTATGTTTCGATATTTACCTCGTCATCAGGCAATGTTGACATTGTTGTGAAAACGATTTACATTTGAATGTAGAAAACAATACGCTTGTTATTTAACGAGTTAATATGCCTGGGAAAGACAGAAAAAAATTATGTGTGTTTAATTTAACTAATCAAAATAAAGTTTAACATTTATATTTGAAAATATTGGTTATATGTTTGGGGAATACAAGGTTTTTTCTTTCAATCTTAACGGAAGAGTGCCAGTCTATTGAGCTACAGTCTAGACTGCTCTTTTCCGGTGTGATGAATTCATTTTTGTTACAAGATTATATTAGAGGAAGAGAAAGGTAAGTCGTAAGACGAGCCAATATGATAAAGCGGTTTATTTTATATATATATATTAATTCAGATACTTCAATCCAAGGGAAAAAAGCAGGAAGGTAAATTCCAAAAACCCGATCCTAATTAATATTAAAAATTTTATTTTAATATTAAAAAATGATACAGGAAGAGAGCTCCATGTAATAAAATATTACAGAGCAAATATATATTAACAAAAGGATTAATTCAAAGATGTTGAATGGCCATTTCGATATGAAGATCCCCACGGGGGATAACACATCACCTCAGCAACAGAAACGGTTTCTGAAAGGATTTTTCTGTTGCTGAGGTGATGTGTTATCCCCCGTGGGGATCTTCATATCGAAATGGCCATTCAACATCTTTGAATTAATCCTTTTTTAATATATATATATATATATATATATATTTTCTTCACTTCTTCCAAAAAGACACCCCGTCTTGGCCGTATGTAAGAAGATCAGTAAACCAAGCATACCCGATCTATAACATCGAATAGCCCAAGTTAATCTTGATTAATCACCCATTCTAGGGGAACTTATATAATGCACGTCCTAAAGCTAGTAGCAGTTTTTTTTCTGGGTGATAGCCGAATACTGATCATATTTGGTTGGGTCACCTGTTGAAGAAGTCTGTTGTTTATTGAGACCCGAAACTTCTAATGACATGGGAGCAACAACACTGACGACGCACCTGGATTCAGCACTTTAAGGTGTATTTTAATAATTTTCTTAGCTTTCTTTGTATTCTAACATTTTTAAAACTAAAAAGTATTTTTGATTTGACTTAAAAGAACATTTGAACATGATTGTACTATTTTTATTTCAGTTCAATGTGTATTTTTTCTCAATTTTTCCTAAACTCTTAATTTGTAAATATTTTAATATCTATTTAATTAATATTATATCATAACACAAAATAAATTACCGGATATATGTAAGTTAATTGATATTCTTTTATGAAAATTTTTTAACCATACTTTAAGGTGAACATTTTGCAATGTTTACATATGACATTTATTTCATTACTTTTATTTAATAAATTTTTATACTTAAGAAATTAAATAATATATAATCTTTTTATAGACTTATATATTTTAGCTTTTGTTTTATTTTCCATTTCATTGTGGGAGTTTTATTGGTTTCTTTTAGATACCAAAATTATTTCGGCAAGCATGTTATATGTCTGTACTTATTATTATTAAATGACGAAGTGTGTTGATAATTATTTTCAACGAAATCTTATTTCTACCAATGTAAATCTTTATATTACTAGGACTTTCTGTAAAAGAAATAGTACATTGATAAACAATAGATTCTGTAAAGCATCTCTCTTTCAAAGGACACTCTACAGGTTTTGGATAATTCTTATTTTCAATTAGGCTTAAATTTTTATTTAAAATATTATTATTATGATTTTTTATAATTTTTTTCCAGATTATTCGTACAACTATAACTTAATTGAAGAATATGTTGAAAAACTTGCTAAATGGATTATTATTCGGAAAATGTTTTTTAATCAAAGCGAGGAATGTTTTGCCTAATTTACTGCTTACCATGGTTAGCAGTAAATTGGGCAAAAACATTCTAATGAGAAAAAAGAAAGAAAAGGGGGAGCTAGGAGATAAGTCACAGGAGAGAGGGGGAGGAGGAAAAAGAAAAGAAAAAAGAGAAAAAGTAAAATGTGTGTTGGATATGCAGACAGTTGGAGATGGGTTTGATACATTAAAAAAAACAGGTAAAAGAAAAAAGGAAAAAGGAAAAAGTAAAGAGGAAAAAGAAAAAAGAAAAAGAAAACAGGTAAAAGAAAACGGAAAAAGAAAAAAGAAGAAGGAAAAAAGAAAAAGAAGTAGGAACAAGAAAAAGGAAAAAAGAAAAAGAAAACAGGTAAAAGAAAAAAGGAAAAAGGAAAAAGAAAAAAGGAAAAAAAGGAGAATGAAAAAAGACAAGAAAAATACGAAAAAGTCAAAAGGAAAAAGAAAACAGAAAAAACAGGAAAAAGAAAAAAGACAAGAAAAACAGGAAAAAGAAAAAAGGAAAAAGAAAAAACAAGAAAAAGAAAATAGGAAAAAAAGCAAAAAAAGGACAAGAAAAACAGGAAAAAGAAAAAAGAAAAAGAAAAATGGAAAAAAGAAAAAGACAAGAAAAACAGGAAAAAGAAAAAATGAAAAAGAAAAAAGTAAAAGAAAAAAGAAAAAGAAAACAGAAAAACAGAAAAAAGAAAAAGAAAACAGAAAAACAGAAAAAAGAAAAATAGGAAAAATGGACAAGAAAAACAGGAAAAAGAAAAAGGGAAGAAAAAAGAAAAAAATGAAAAACAGGAAAAAGAAAAAAATGAAGAAAAAAATAAAAAATAAAAATAAAAAACAGGAAAAAGAAAAATGAAGAAACAGAAAAAATTGCATCTTAATTTGGCTTAGCCAAAAGTTTTTCAATTTTTCCCAAAATAAAATAGGCTTTGACTACTCTCTCCTATTTCCCCTTCTTTTCTTTTTTCTTAAGAGTAGATTTACCTATTGATTCAATGTAGTCGTCCCACTTGAGATCGACTGTGAGATTCCAGCCGAGAAGGCTCAGTGCATGGCTTTCAGAAAGACTAGCCTGATCCACGTTCATGTGGGGTAAGAGCGATTGTCTGTGGTGGTGGAAGGATGGCAACTTTGTTTTGGAAGCATTAAACTTTAGAAGATATTTTCTTTCATAATTAGCACTTAACATTTTGTGGACTTTCCTTCTATTTTCTTGCTCCCACAGATAACTTCTTCTTCTCCTTCTATGTGCGATCATGGTTCTCCACGTCTCCCTATCCATTGTGGCTCTTAGTATGTTTGCTCCTGTTACTCCTGGCAACCCCTGTTCCATCATCCACCTGATAAAGCCTGCAAATATGTTATCCACTGCCTTCCTCTGTCTCTCTTTCCTTCTATCTATCCAGTCAGTATCAGGTTCTCCAGGCTCTCCTTCCTCATTGCGTGTCCCAGGAACTTCAGTTGTATCTTCCTGATACTCAGTATTAATTTCCTTTTTGTTGCCATTCTTTCCAAACCCCTCATCGTTGTTTGCATGCTCAGTCCACGATATCCGCAGCATCCTTCTGTAGGACCACATTTCCGCTGCTTCCAGTTTTGTCCTCATTTTCGATTATATTGTCCAGCATTCACTGCCGTATTGAAGAACTGACATCACATAGCAATCCAGCACTCTTTTCTTTGTCTCTAATATCTGATCCACACGAAACAATCCCCCCCCAAAGTAACAAATACACAAAATCAATCCTCAAAATAAAAAGAACAAATGACGTATAAATAAAAGAAAATAAATCCCACACAACATTAACAGCAATTCCATCCACCTATAAATAGTAGTAAAATAAAAACTACCTACACTTCCTAAAAAACATATCCCAATATAAGAATCACCTAAACTAAACGAAAAATTGACCTGTCTAAAACTAAGCTACCCGACACCCTTCTCCTAACCCAAGCCGGTATCTATATGACTACAAACTGACGACTAGATCACACTAAACTCCCGCCCTACATTCGCTTATATCGTTTTCTTTACAGCGGCGCCACTCCAATCACACATAGATAGCAGTAAAATAAATAAAAAATGTCTACCCTTTCTTAAAAAAAATTAAATCCCAATATAAGAAGTATCCAGACAAAATAAATAAAGAACCTGTCTTAAACTAAGCTACCTCTCCTAACCCAAGGCTATATCTATAGGGCTACAATACGGCCGACTAAATCAGACTAAACTCCCACCCAACATTCACTTAAACAACATATTATCATAAATAAACTGTTTTCATCATCTAATTTTCATTTCAACTTATCACCCACCCGATGAGAAGCGCATGTAGCAGCTTCAAAATGCATTTTTGTGTAGTGATACTATGAATTTATAAACCATTGTAACAACCATTACAGCATAACGCTCTACGTTTGTATCGAGCACTCTTTATAAAAGTAAATGCATGAACAGTAGGTAAAACAACCTACGTGTTCTATAACTTTGTTACAATACACTATATATATATATATATTCTATTTGTATACGAGATATTTCACGACCAGGCTTTCTACCATGAGTGGTGTTTTCAGGCGATCTTCAATAATTGATTTTACCGTTTACCGTTTTTTAAGAACGCTCACGTAACATTGTTTTTTTTTTAAAACGCTCTCGTGGCAGATAATTTTTGAACGTGCAATTTTTTAAAATTACAAAGAATTATGGCGTTTTCATACATGGTTGTAGGAACCTAAGAGGTATTTTTTTAGTATGATTACACTTAGTTATAATTTCCGTTCTTTCATTCAATAGTTCGTTTTTGTTTGGGAATTGCATAATCTTTTTAATGCAAATGTGCACTGGTCTAATCTTATTATGACCCGAAACTAATTAATTAAACAATCAATCAATATATATATATATATATATAAGTATTGGGTACGTATGGATGGAATAATATTCTGTATCCAAAGTAACACTATTCTTAAAAAGTGCTCAATACAAAGTAGAACTAATAATGTTTATTCAGAAATTATAACATGAATATTCATGTTATAATTTCTGAATAAATATATATGTATCTATAGAGAGATATAGATACATGTGTGTGTATATGTGTGTGTGCGTGTGTGTGTGTCTTTTATGCCACTGACATAAAAAAAGACAACAGAATTAGCCATATTTAGTTAAGTTATGACAAGGATTTGTTTTGACCTATAATTTTGTCAAGGCACTTTTGCATGCACCTGTCTCTTCTGTTAGTGTACGGATCGTAAAATCGAATTTTGATGTTAGGAACGAATCATTCACTTTCAATTTAAAACACAATTGCCTTAACAAAAATCAAACTGCATCGGAAAAATGCATTTTCATAAAACTTTCTTTTGTTTCATGCCCACGCTATGGATTCGAGTTTGTTTGAAAGGCTTTTCAACCCTTCATGGGTTTCTTAAAGGCGCAACTTTTGGTGTGTTTCGTGAGGATAAGAGTATTACATTTTTACGAGTCGATATTGCATTAACAGTTATTTAGAGAAGGCAATGATGTTTTGAAATTAAAAAAAAATCAAATTATTTAACGCTTAGCTGGGGAGGGAGAAGACATTTAATCGCACCTTTCTCAATGCTGTTTACGCGTAATTGAATGTAATGAACTCGATTTGAATTTGAACTCAGTTCGCTGATTTCTGTCCACTCTCACCGGTAAAACATCAGATTGCCGCCAGCTCTAATACACTTCGTTTATAGCGGATATAAATTCTGATACAAAAAATATGCTATTAATGAGATCACCTTTTAAAAATCTACTGGTGTTCCTCTAATTTAAACACTCAACTGATTCTCGGCAAGTTGCATGTTCTAATCCTTGCAATATTCCTAGCTTTGTAAGTATGTAATTAAACCGTATTTATAATAGGAGTAGATAGATTCACTTATCGTCCGGTTCACGCTCCTTCCTAACCTTATGACCAGCGTTTTCCTTTGTTTTCTGTTTATGATTAGGTTTTGGGATTTTTCTAATGTCTTCTCTTTCACTCCAGTAATCCTTTACCTCTTATATTTTTCGTCTGGTTCCCTCAAAAAAAAAAAATAAAAATAAAAAAAATAAACGAAACAAAACAAAACAAAACAAAAAAATCAATAAGCTGTTTCTTATTCTTAAATTTAACTTCCAATGAGAAAATTTTATCAAATCGAAAAAAATGTTGTTTCATTACAGATGATTGACATTCTTACTTTAAATTAAATCCTTCAGTGTCTGTTTTGTGTCTGTTTTGTCTGTTTAAATGCAAAAAAATAATAGCCTTAGAGGCTTTCAAGTAATAAAAATATGATATATGTCATTCTGCTTTCACAGTGGAGTAGATGGTAGGTGATACCCAGCTTTTGTTAATGTAAATGTTTTTATGGACAAAATTAAAGACGGTGATATGTGTGTTTTATAGTTTTGTTAAAGTTATTTTTTGGAATATTGATTTCTTCAAGAAATTTTAGGATATTATATCGATTAATGCAATGAAAACCTTCTTACATGTTGGTTGTTTTGTTGATTTTGTAGCAGCGAAGCAAGATTTCAATGGGTTATTTAAGATGAAAATCTAAATATTTTCAACGTAATTACATTTATTCAATTACAGATAAAATCTATTGTTGATGATTTTAATATAAATTGTATTGTTGGTCATTTTGCTATAAACATGTATTGTTGGTCATTTTGCTATAAAATGTATTGTTTGTCATTTTGCTTTAAAGGTGTATTTTTGGTCATTTTGCTTTAAAAGTGTATTGTTGGTCATTTTGCTATAAAAATGTATTGTTGGTCATTTTGATACAAAATGTATTGTTGGTCATTTTACTTTAAAAGTGTGTTGTTGGTCATTTTGCTAAAAGATTTATTGTTGATGATTTTAATATAAATTGTATTGTTGGTCATTTTGCTATAAAAATGTATTGTTGGTCATTTTGCTATAAAAATGCATTGTTGGTCATTTTGCTATAAAAATGTGTTGTTCGTCATTTTGCTATAAAATGTATTGTTGGTTATTTTGCTATAAAATGTATTGGTGATCATTTTGCTAAAAATATATTGTTGGTCATTTTGATATAAAATGTATTGTTAGTCTTTGTGCTATCAAATATATTGTTGGTCATTTTTGCCATAAAAATTAATGTTGATCAATTTGCTTTAAAATGTATTGTTATTCTTTCGCTATAGCTGGGACCCTAAGAGACGATACCATCCCGAGTTAGGGATCAACAGAAACAATGAATTGGTTGTTCGAAGCGCTTCAAAACCTTCACTAACCCGATCAGAGGACTGAGTAAAAAATGCATCCAAACTAGCATATTTTTTAAACTAGTAAAGTGCAGTTTACTGTGCTATGCCACATTAAGCTCCGTGTCTTCGCGGAATAATGTGTCTTGAGTATTACAAGAAACCACTTCAGCTACATATAGCATCAAGTCGTCATCATCATCGTCATCGCCTGACTGTTTTTAGTTATGTAGTCGCTGAGTATTTGACAATCTCGCTTCTTATTCCTTTACCTGTCCTGAACATCATATGTAGTGCACAGAACATGTGAATTGTAGACATGAAAATGTCCTGGACAAGCAAAGGTTTAAGTCCAGGTTGCAATATCCAAATCTCTGCAAATTATTCTCAAGTCCCCAAAATAACGTTGTCAGCCCGTTTTTCTAATATCGATCCTATTTTTCATTTTCGCTCAAAACTTTCAGACCTTGTGGAAAAATGGTTGGCGCTTATGATTTGTCGAAACCATTTCGAATTTCTTTTTCTTGATGGTCGATAGGATGTCTTCCAGAGATTCTTGGATTCTTCGTTGTAATTCAGCTGTCGACGTCCCAGATTCGCAGATGTATATCAATAAATATCCTGTCTAATAACGCAGATGCTTCATTGCTTGAGAAACAAAAAGATGTCAGAGATGAAATCTAACCACATCGATTTATTAACGAAAAATTAACTGAGAATAAGATAAAACGAATCTTTAATCTTATAAAATTCAAAATAAAATGAAGATTCTTACAGAATGTTACCAGAAGCACTTTTTAATGATCCCGATGAATTTTAATTAATGATTCTGATTTAGTTGAAGAATTTACCCAGAGTTCTTGAAGATCTTTGCAAAGTTTTACATTTCTTGTCTGTATGCCACGAAGATTGAAGTCAGAAGAGTGTCAGTAGAAAGATTGATGGCATGTCTTATATTGCATTATTTGGGATGCTGCCTACATAGGAAAGGCATACAATGGTTCGGCAGTAATTCCTTTCTAATTCTTGGAATTTTTTCGTTGTAATTCTTTTGCTAATATCCGAGAGTTGGAGACGTACAAGAAGGTTAAAGAGATTAATGCACGAAACTGGCTATTCTTTGAGTTTAGACAAATACATTGGTCTGTCCAGGTGGTTCTGACTTTTGCGATGACTCGTTATGGCGCAGTGGATATCGGCTCGGAACGAGAAATCGGGGAGCCGAGTTCGAATTCAAGCTGAATTCATTGCATTCGCTTACGCACAAATACCCTTGGGAAATGTATTAATCCGTCTATTCCTTCCAGTTATGGATTAAATAACAGAACAGATTGGGTTCTATAGCCTTGGTCGGCAAACAATCTACTGCGGAAAGCAATGGCAAACTACTGCGGGATAATCATCTACCCAGTCAGTCATGTCTCCATGATCGCCCAAGCGTGTTTCACGTATGGCACTTAACTGACTGACTATTTTCTGGGCAGCCCTTGAACTTATTACTGTTCTGGACCTGTCAAACAAGACATTTCACTGCTCTAAGTTCCTAACCAACGACTTTCATCTTGTTTATTAAACCTTTTCTCATTGTTCGTCTCGTGTTTGGTACAATGTCCATGCCACATCCCTTTCATAATACACGTGTAGAAAAAAATATTCCTCATGAGTATATGTATAAAATAGATACCTACATATACACAGGAATACATAATTGACTACCCCTACACACACATATATATATATATATATATATATATATATATATACACAATACACTAAACCTAAACGTGAGCCAAACGTCGAACGCGGTTTCACTCTACGGATCGTCAGGACTTGGCTAGCAAATTAGACAGAACCAGCAAAATAAATAGTACTCCTTAGAAGATACCAAAATAGTACTCCTTAGAAGATACCAAAATAGTATTCCTTAGAAGATACCAAAATAGTACTCCTTAGAAGATACCAAAACAAAAAAATAGGGTAAACCAATCTTTATTAGCAACAACAACAACAACAACAACAACAAAAATTAAAGTAAATGATTTCTTAAATGAATACATCTATTGAGAATTTCTGTTTTAGAATTAAGTAAGCTATGCGTAGGTTTAAATAACGCTATAGCCAATTTTTCTTCACCACAAAGTTGGCAAAACCTACTACCCACTTTATACTTAGGGCATTTTTTTATTATTTCCCATTTAAGAATGGGGTCCTTATTAGTAATATTTTTAGAGGCCATATATACGTAGCTCACTCAGTATTATGGCTATACTTTTGGTATGTGAATGAACTTTTATGATTGTAAATTTTCTTTCAAAAGTGTCATGAGACGCCCCAATATAGGACTTAGCATTGACATCATTTTCATCTGTATAAACCCTAACACCATACACGACACTAGATTGCTGACAGTGACCATTAATGGGGCATTCATTCTTCTGCCTACAATTACATTTAGGTTTGGAACTAAGCATCTCTGGTTTTTTAGCTTACTTTTATTAATACCATTAATAATTTTACCTACATTAGGTAAACATGAATAACTTAATTTTAATTTCTATTAAAGATTTTATTAAGACCATTATTTCTACTAAAATGCTTGTCAATTAAGTTAAAAAATATTTTCCCAATTTTAGTTTTAACTTCCTTATTGAAAGGGGGGTTAAACCAGATTATTATCCTGGCTCTATTCTTAGTATTACCGTTACTGGGTGCAGTAAATTGTAGTTTATCTTTATATCCACTTTTCAATAGAGCAGATTGATAAATCTTCTTGTGCTTATCAAATATATTGATATTGGAAGAGTTATTAGAATGTCTGTATACTATATTTTGGGGTATAGCTTTTAAAATATACTGAGGATGATTGGAATCTTTGTTAACATAAATGGAGGTATGATTATGTTTAGTATACGGTGCAATGTATCCAGTATTTAAATCTAAAGTTATATCTAAGTAAATGACTATGTTTAAATTACATTCTATATCAATATTGAATCCATTAATTTTTAAAAAATTATGTAGTTTTTTCCTCAATCTATCACAAATTTGGGAAGTACTGTGATTCACTATAATCAGACCATCGTCAGGGTACAACCCGTGATTATAGAAATCAATGTGGTTATTAAGCTTCTATAGGAGAAGGCACCCCACCAATACGCACCATCATGTGCCCCCATTGGATTATCAAATCCCTCGGCATCAGTTTTCTTAATCCATAATTCCTCATCATGGTATACGTATTGTTGGTACGTATAGTAATATATATATATATATATATATATATATATATATATATACTAGCAGTATAGCCCGGTATAGGGTGCAATGAAAGCTTTAAAACTAATCCATGGTCCTGGAGCTCAGAGTCTTTGGACGTTGGCACGAAAGACTAAAAAGCAATAGTTGTTTCCAGTTAACGCGAAAGAAATATGAATGGATGTAAATTAAATTTTGATTTCCTGGTATCGATATCAAATAAGTTTTTTTCCTCGTAAACTGAATTTTGAAGGCTAAATAAGTCTTCTGAGAAAATGGTATCATGGATGAGACTAAGGACTACAATTATACCTACTTAGAGCAAAATTCGATGAAGTATCGAAGGTATCGATTTCCGATATCGGGGAAAATGAGTCGTCTGAGAAGATCTACTAATGTTTGGGACTAAAAACTATAATTTTACCAAATTATAGCAAATTCTGCAGCAAGAACCACGATAAAAGGGCTGAAATCCTGATCAGGATCAGACCTGATCTGATATTGGGATAAATCGAAAAATGTAAGTAACCTATAACCTGACCGAAAGTCTAAAGAATATTTGTGTGAAAGTTGGTGACTATCAGGTAAAAATTGCGAATTTGTATAAAGGACATACAGACAGACAGACAAACATCTTGACTTATATATATTAATCATATCACCCCGAGCAAGGTGGTAATGCCACTGATATGCAGGGGGCTACGTAAGAGTGAAAAGATTGGAAAAGAGAAAGCAGGAAACCACATCATAAGCAGGGAACAAGGGATGAGCCTCTTCACCTGTTCAATAGACGTGGGTGGAGTGTGAATCGGGCGATAGTTTAGTCTATCTACGCAAATTGAAAAAAAAAAAAAAGGAGTGAATATATATATATATATATATATATATATATATATATATATATGTCAATAGACAATAAATCGTGTAAATAAAAGTAACTAGAAAAATAAAGGAAAGTGTGGTAAATCGCAAAAGATAGGAAAAATAATTAATGGAAAATATTATTTCACATAAGAACGGAATTAAATTTCAACGCTTCTAACAACAACAACAACACAAAAACCCTTTCATTTACCCGGGATAAACAAGTAAGGGGGGGGGAGGAATAATCATTTTAAAATAATGAATAAAAATGCAATGAATTTTGATTGAGAAATGAGGAAAAAGATTTTTTAAAAAAAGCGAACGAAAGAAAACGAACGAAAGAAAACGAAACAGTCCCCAATTTAGAAAATAAATAATTGTGTAAAACAAATTAAGTATGAATAAATACAAATATAAACCAAACCTTTTATGGCTTAAATGTGTGTTATATTGAAATTCGTCGCGTGATCATTTTTTTTTTTTTTTTTTGCTTTTGATTTTCTTGTTTCGGTTCTAGCACTGACGAAACGAAATAGCATCGGGTTTTTATTCGGTTCCTCTTGAAAATGATTTTCTTGTTTGTCTCTGTGTGCTTCTGCAACGAGAGGTTTCTATGTCGACTGTACTTTATAACAACGCTACAATACACTGCACAAACAAAGAGGCTCGCGCATGCGTAAATGTGTACATGTACATCAGAGCCACAAATATCAGCAGTTGAAGTTAAGAAGACCGAAATAAAAGCCGAGAGGCCATATTGATTTTCTTTCTTTTCTTTTTTTTTTTTTTAATCATATTCTATTTCAATTTGAATTCCAATGCTGTTCCAAAATCTAAACTGAAGTATTTTTACCAAGAATCATTTGGACCAATCGTTGTTTTATCAAAATTTCAACCGATAGTTTTCGGTTACTTCAGACTTCAGTCTTAGGCATTATAAAACTAAGAATAAATGAATAAAAATATTTTTCTGGGCTAGAAAATTTAATTATTTCAATCAAAACGGAAAGCAAATGGAAAGAAAAAATATATAAGTAATTACCGTAAGAAGATAAATGAAAAAAAAAAACAAAAAAAAACACCGGTAGTCCTTTTTCGATTTTAAGAGCTCTATCGTGGAGTATGAAAGTGGGTAACAGTTTATGGATGTTTCATCTAACGACAAGACGTTTTATATATTTAAATTCAATCTGAACCATATTAATTGGTTTATTTATAGCTTTCAATGTCAGAGCGACGCTGAGTATATAGGTAAAACGGTATATACACAATGTGACCCGAACGCAGACTTTCCAAACACTGGCCAATTATAACACCACGTGGTATTTCAATTCTCGAACTCGTTAGTGTACACTGAAAATAGAATATAGGCGTGCTTGTTGCTCACTAGGTGACACGATAAAAGACGAACGCCACGCCGAGGAATAAGAGGGTGAGACCTTGTTTGTATATTATAAAACAGATCTTTTATTCAGAGATTCCCTTTCTCATTTGGATCGATAGGTTGTTGATGCTTCGAATAACTTATGGTACGTTCGTGTAAAAACTTAGTCCTTACTCCAATACCAGTTCGTTCTGATGTGGTGTCTGGCAATACAAATAAGCAGTACAGTAACAATTCAACAGACAAGAAATCTTGCCTGATACCAACAAATTACTATTAATAGAGACCAGCAACGTGATATACTCTATTTTCAGTTTTGTTGCCTCTTCTTCACCATGAAGACCAGCATTCACACCTTTACACCTTATCATTCAGTCAAATTGAATGTCGCTCAGGAGATCGAACTTCAAAAGGAAACAACTGCCATATTATTTACTTTGTTCGGACGGTACAAATCATCTTTGTTGCCATATTCACATTCAATATTTGCCTATATTTCTGAGACGAAGTATTGTAACTATTTACACTATTAATTTGCTCGGACTGTTGTCCTCATCTTTACTGCCATATTCACCTTCAATGTTAGTCTTTATTTTTGAGACGAAGTAATGAAACTATTTACACAATTTAGATTGTTCGGACTGTTGTCCTCATCTTTACTGCCATATTCACCTTCAATATCTGTCTCTAATTTTTGGTTCATCTATTTACCCTACTTGCATCAATCGGACTACTCTTTTCATATTTAATACTATATTCACGATGTTTCGACTCTGGTACGCTTTCTTCAGGTGATATGTGTTTGAATTTCGAACCGAACGTTTTATTTAGACCACTGGAGTAGATTTTTCCAATTCAACATGGCATGCGTTTTTTTTTATTTTTTAGTTTTACATTAATTCCCTTTTAGTAAATTTTGCTGTGACCAGGGACTGAAGTCACAACAAACAAAAGCATTTATCCACTCAGCCATATAGATGAATACATCATTTTGAACAATCTAAATAGTGTAAATCCTGTGTTTCTCAATTCTTCATTGTTTGCTTACGCTTTACAGCAGTACCAGACATAAAAATAGTTGTGTTTATCAAATACTAGCAGTATAGCCCGGCGTTGCTCGGGTGTAATGAAAGCTTTAAAACTAATCCATGGTCCTGGAGCTCAGACTCGTTGGACGTTGGCACGAAAGACTATAAGCAATAATTGTTTCCAGTTAAAGCGAAACCGTAGACTGAAAGAAAAATGAATGGATGTAAGTCAAATTTTGATTTCCTGGTATCGAGTTTTTTTCGTCGCAAACTGAATTTTGAAGACTAAATAAGTCCTCTAAGTAAATGGTATCATGGCTGAGACTAAGAACTACAATTATACCTACTTAGAGCCAAACCCAAAGCAAAAACTAAAATAAAGGGCTGAAAGAAATAGGGACATACAGGCAGATAAACATCTACACACACACACAAACATTTTGCCTTTTATATATATATATATATATATATATATATATATATATATATATATATATTATCGATTTTCTGCACTATTCTAAGAACTGAAACCTTGAAATTTCTGAATATCGTTTCTTATGTTGTTGTCTATGAGTGTATCAAATTTGATTAAAATCGGCCCACTCCTTATATAACCCGATTTTTTCGATTTTCGATAGTTATCGGGGGTACCTCGACATAAAACCTAGCGAAGAACACTCACAGACACTTATAGTACAACTGTGTAAATTTTCAAGAAAATAGGTTCAGACGTTTCTTGATCTATCTGCTATGGTCGCACGACCTACCAAGTCTGCACGAAGATCTAAGGCAGGTCGTGGTGCGTTGTTATGGCTCCATTTCCATTTCTTCCCAATCATCCCTAGCGTTACATAGACAAATTTCATCTTAGTGTGTGGGCTGTACTTAATAAGACAATTTTTTGTATATCTCTTAAGCTGGGGTTACTAGTTATTCTTTCAATTGGTTGTTTTGTTCCATTTTTTATCATTCCAGGTGCACATACTAGTATTTGCACGACTTTTGTTTTCAATTTCCACATTTTTTCTATTTCAATTTCCAGGTCTTTATATTCTATTATTATTATTACTATTATGTTGTCATTTTTCATCATATTTCGATTTCTGCTATGGTCGCACTACCTACCAAGTCTGCGGGAAGACCTAAGGTAGGCTGAGGTGTGTTGTTATGGCCCCATCCCATGTCATGTTTTTTTTATATCTCCCTAACATCCCTAGGGTTACATAGACAAACTTATCCTTAGTGTTTGGGCTGTACTTAACAAGACAATTTTTTGAATATCTCTTAAGTTGGGGTTTCCAGGGATTCTTTCAATGTGTTTTTTGTTCCATTTTTTATCATTTCAAGTGCGACCACTATCGCTGGTACGATACTTCTTTTCAATTTCCACCCATTATTAATATTATTATTATTTTCTATGGATAAATCATCGCCATTTTATATTTGTAAATTCGCGCACGCACGTTTTTTGTGACTCTTTTGTAGACTACACAGTAGAGTAGTGTTATTTGAGCACTGTACGAGACAAAAAAGCTCAATGATTGAATTCACTCCGCCCGAAATTCGGAAATGACATGCTGTACTGCTTGGCATTCGCACCGGATGCGCCAATCCGAACATTTCATCTTGTTTGCGTGCCAATCTGAGGACTGCGCAGAGGATTTGGAAAGAGTTGGATGAGACTAATGGTGATTACTAGTGTCTAGAGTGATCACTAGTGATGGTCGATGTTATACCTCCATTTGCCATTGGTCTAGAATCTAGGATTCTGCACCATGCTACACGAGCATGAGGACTTGTAGATATTTTTCGTTTTCCCTGGTATTATATATCATCATTCTTGTCAATGTCAAGGCTGATTATACGTAATACCAGGGTGAACGAAGAAAGTACTAATTCTAAAAAGTTGCTTTTTCACGTGCATAGATATCTATAAGTACATTCATATATATATATATATATATATATATATATATATATTCTAAACATATGCTATTAAATATAAGAGACAATGAATGTCTATTATGTTTAATCATGAGCCGTTCTAAACGTTTGTATTTTTGCTTTAATTTCAGTTGAAAATAAAGACAAAAATTCTCCAACATTTGGATAATTATTTATTGGTTTTCTTCTAAGCTTTCGGCTCACATGAGCCATCTTCAGAGAGGTTGTTTAAACTGAAATATTATAAAATCACCGACGCAAAAATACGACGTTTAGAACGGCTCATGATTAAACATAATAGACAATCATTGTCTCTTATATTTAATAGCATATGTTTAGAAAATTACTTGCTGCTTCGATATACTATATATATATATATATATGCTCGATGATGTAACAGTTATTCCGATCTCCATAAGTGCGTGCTTGACATCGGTCTACTTTACGATTTACTTGTCTAGTAAAAGTTCATTGGGTACAAACGATTCTTACATGAGCAGCATCTAAATTCTGTTTCCCTCGAGCCAAAAGCCATGATTCTTTAAAAAAATGATACTCATGTTATGAATAATAAAAACAAGGAAAAAGAATCTATTAGGAAAGATGTGTAAAAAGACGAGGAGATATAAAGAGGGAAGAATGGATTTGGAGAAAATTGAATTAAAACGAAAAAGATGGAAAGAGAGAGAGAGAGAGAGAAGAGATGGAAAGAGATAGAAAGAGAGAGAGAACGAGAAAGAGAAAGAGAGAAAAGAAAAGAGAGATAGGAAGAGAGAGAGGTAGAGAAGAGAAGAAAGGGAAGTAGGAAGGGAGATAGAGGGAGTAAGAGAGAGAGAGAGAGGGAGAGAGAGAGAAGAGAAGAGATAAGAAGAGAGAGGGTAGGAGAAAGAGAGATAAGCGAGAGGGAGAAAGAGAGAAGAGAAGAGAGTAGGAAGAGAGAGAGAAGAAAGAAAGAGAGAAAAGAAAAGAGATAGGAAGAGAGAGAGGTAGAGAAGAGAAGAAAGGGAAGTAGGAAGGGAGATAGAGGGAGTAAGAGAGAGAAGAGAGAGTGAGAGAGAGAGAAGAGAAGAGATAGGAAGAGAGAGGGTAGGAGAAAGAAAGATAAGCGAGAGGGAGAAAGAGAGAAGAGAAGAGATAGGAAGAGAGAGAAGGAGAAAGAGAGAGAAGATATAGGAAGAGAGAGGGGGAGAAAGAGAGAGACGAGAAGAGAGGAGATAGGAAGAGGGAGAGGGAGAGAGAGAAGAGAAGAGAGGAGATAGGAAGAGGGAGAGGCAGAGAGAAGATAAGAGATGGGAAGGGAGAGACAATGAGGAAGAGAGAGAAGTTAAGAGATAGAATGAGAGAAAGGGTGAAGAGAAAAAGAGAAGTAGGAAGAGAGAGAGAGAGGAAGAAAAGATAGGAAGAGAGAGTGAGGGAGAGAAGAGAAAAAAGAAGCAGGAAGAGAGAGAAGGAGTAAGAGAGAGAAGAGATAGGAAGAGAGAGGGAGAGAGAGAAGAGAAGAGTTAAAAAGAGAGAGGGAGGGAGAAAGAGAGAGAACAGAAGAGAGGAGATAGGAAGCGAGAGAGAGAATAGAAGGGATAGGAAGAGAGAGAGAGAAAGAGAAAAGAGAAGAGATAGGAAGAGAGGGAGAGGGGAAAAGAGAGAGAAAAGAAGAGAAGAAATAGGAAGAGAGAGAGAGAGCGAGAGAGAGAAGAGAAGAGATATGAAAAGAGATTCAAGCGTATCGTGCGTATCGTGAGGAAAATGTATTTCCAATGTGATCCTTAGTTTGAAACTCTTTCTCTTTTACAAATGACGCTTGGATTAAATTAAAAGAAACCCTCGCTTGTTTTCATGTCAGTCAGTTAAAGTGCCATACGTGATACACGCTTGGGCGATCATGTCTCGAAAGGGACATGACTGACTGGGCAGAAGATTATCCCGCAGTTGCCATTGCTTTCTGCGGTAGACTGGTTGCCGACCAAGGCTATAGAACCCAATCTGTCCTGTTATTTAACCCATAACTGGAAGGAATAGACGGATTAATACCTTTCCCAAGGGTATTTGCGCGTAAGTGAATACAATGGATTCAACTGGAATTCGAACTCCGCTACCCGGTTTCTCGTTCCGAGCCGATATCCACTGTACCACAACGCACATGTACACATCTATTTATTCAGGATGGCTTATATGCTCTCAAAGGTTACATAGTATCAGGTGGTGTAGGTACAGACATTGATTGACAGCCATGGATTGACGACATATAATGTGCACTGTTCTTTTTACTAAAAATATCATTTAAAAATCCTACCACAAAAATTTAGGCTAGGCTGTAACTTTTACTAATAGTTTCGCTAATTTTAATAAATTCTAATTTTTTCTTGATTTGCTCTGCTGAAACTGGGTTGCGTCTTATTCGTCCATAGATGTGCGTTGTGGTGCAGTGTATATCAGCTCGGAACGAGAAATCGAGGTGCCGAGTTCGAATTCCAGTTAAATTCCTTGCATTCACTTACGCACAAATATCCTTTGAAAAGTTATTAATCTGTCACTTCGCTCCAGTTATGGGTTAAATAATAGAACAGATTGGATTCTATACCCTTGGTCGGCAGCCAGTCTACCGCAGAAAGCAATGACAACCTAATACGGGATAATCTTCTGCCCAGTCAGTCATGTCTCTTTGGAGACATGATCGCCCAAAGCTTGTATCACGTATGGCAATTAACTGATGACTTATTCATCCGTCCGTCTTATATGACGTCAAAAACGGTACCAAACTGAAACACATATTTGTTGTCATGGACGAAATAAGGCTTTATTAAACATTACTAATAAATATTCTTTCTCATTAGGGACATTCAAATAATAGATTTTTCCTGACATTTTGCGTGTCTTAAGAAACATATACGTGTGGATCATCGTAAGATGTTTAGCATTCAATAATTTTACATTTCATGTTTGGCGAAACAAAATTTCTTTTAAATGCTTACGGTTA
Source organism: Ascarosepion bandense (assembly GCA_037127315.1). NCBI lineage: Eukaryota > Metazoa > Mollusca > Cephalopoda > Sepiida > Sepiidae > Ascarosepion > Ascarosepion bandense. The sequence continues at coordinate 1,883,346 of JBBBDQ010000205.1, forward strand.
GAATACGATATTCAGTGAAAATCAATGGGAGGAATTATGATTTTTAAAAAATGTTTACATCGTAAAGAAAAGACAAGTGAAATGACAAAAATTTGAAAGTCAAAATCTAATTTTTAGTGGGTTATATATTTAGGTCACTTAGGAATCAAGGTAAATAAGGGAAAATGCATCTGATCCTTTCTTGTTCGGAGTTAGTACGGAGGGTTCATTTACTATTGAGGAATTACTTATGTATACTGGTTGGGTGGCTGGAGAGTGTGTGTATGTAAATATTCAGTAACTAGCAGTATAGCCCGACGTTACTCGGGTTTAATGAAAGCTTTAAAACTAATCCATGGTTCTGGACTAAAAACCAATAGTTGTTTCCAGTTAAATCAAAACTGTAGACTGAAAGAAAAATTAATGAATTTAAATCAAATTTTGATATTTCCTGGTATCGATACCAAATAAATTTCTTTCTTCGTAAAGTGAACTTTGAAGGCTAAATAAGTCCTCTGAGTAAATGGTATCATGGCTGAGACTAAGAATTACAATTATACATACAGGCAGATAAACAGACACACACACAAACATCTTGCCTTATATATATATATATATTATTGATTTTGCACTATTATAAGAACTGCAACATTGAAATTTCTGAATATCGTTTCTTATGTCTTCGTTTAAGTGTATCAAATTTTATTAAAATCGGATCATTCCTTCTATAACCCGATTTTTTCGATTATCGATTTTCGATATTTATCGAGGATACCTTGACACAAAACCTAGCTAAGAACACTTGCAGACGCTTATAGTACAACTGTGTAAATTTTCAAGAGAATCGGTTCAGCCGTTTCGGAGTCTATAGGTAACGGACACACACACACAGACACACACACACACACACACACAAAGTTCCATTTATAAATAAGTTTAGATTAGATAATAGGACAGATTGGGTTCTATAGCCTTGGCTGGCAACCAGTCTACTGCAAAAAGCAATGGCAACCTACTTCAGGATAATCTTCTACCCAGTCAGTCATGTCTCATTCGAGACATGATCACTCAAAAGCATGTATCACGTATGGCACTTAACTGACTGACGGAATAATTGGAAACATGATTAAGGCTGCTACTGGTCATAAAGTATGGGATCGGTTTTCTATTGTTACGAAGTAATAAACTGATCCCCCACTAATTACTACTTAATAATATGATACATCTCTTCCCCCTCTAGCTATGGGTAAAATAATAGGACAGATTGGGTTCTATAGGCTCGGCTGGCAACCAGTCTACTGCAGAAAGCAATGGCAACTTACTTCAGGATAATCTTCTGGCCAGTCAGTTATGTCTCTTTTGAGACATGATTGACCAAAGCGTGTATCATGTATGGCAATTAACTGACTGACTTATTCATCCGTGCGTCTTATATGACGTCAAATCGGTACCAAACTGAAACACACATTTGTTGTCATGTACAAAATAAGACTTTATTAATCAACAGATTCTTCTTTTTCATTAGAGATATTAAAATAATAGATTTTACCTGACATTTTGCGTGTCTTAAGAAGCATATACGTGTGGATCATCGTAAGATGTTTAACATTCAATAATTTTACATTTGATGTCTGGCTAAACAATTTTTTTTTAAATGTTTACAGTCAGAATACGATATGCGATGAAAAACAATGGCAGAAATTATGATTTTTAAAAATGTTTAAAGAAAAGAGAAGTGAACTGACAACAATTTGAAAGTCAAAATCTAATTTTTAGAGGGTTATATATTTAGATCACTTTAAGAGTAATTAAGAATCTCTACTGGCAGCAAACGACCTGCATACGGACAGGTAACGATCTCAGTAGATTTACAAGGATAGAAAGAGGCATGAGACAAGGATGTGTCTTTTTACCGGATTTGTTCAACTTGTACAGCGAGAACATTTTGAGGACCCTAGATGACACGCCAGGATTTGTTATTGGAGGCCACAAGTTGAACAACATAAGGTATGCAGATGATACAGTGCTGATTGAAGACACAGAAAGGAAACTACAAGACCTCCTACAGAAGGTAGCAGTGGAGAGTGACAAAAAGGACTACAAATAAACTCATCAGCAAAAGGTGCAACCCAAAATGCCAAATGCAGGTGGGGGATACCAGAATCAAGCAAGTAAAAAAATGTAAATACCTAGGAAGTGTTCTAACAGGAGATGGAAAGTGAGACACAGAGATCCGAATGCCAATTGACATGGCAAAGGACGCGTTCTAGAAGCTGAGTAAAGTACTAACACACAGGATAATTTCCCTAGAAAGAAAGAAAAGAGAACTGGATTGTAATGTGATGTCAGTTCTTCAATACGGCAGTGAATGCTGGACAATATCATCGAAAATGAGGACAAAACTGGAAGCAGCGGAAATGTGGTTCTACAGAAGGATGCTGCGGATATCGTGGACTGAGCATGAAAGCAACGATGCGGTGTTGGAAAGAATGGCAACTAAAAGGAAATTAATACTGAGCATCAGGAAGAGACAACTGAAGTTCCTGGGACATGCAATGAGGAAGAAGGGCTTGGAGAACCTGATACTGACTGGCCAGATAGAAGTCAAGAGAGACAAAGGAAGGCAGTGGATAACATGTTTGAAGGGCCTGATTAGGTGGATGACGGAACGGGGGTTGCCAGGAGTAACAGGAGCAAACATACTAAGAGCCACAATGGATAGAGAGACGTGGAGAACCATGATCGTCTCCGTCCTGAAGGGACAGGGCACATAGAAGAAGAAGGAATCAAGGTAAATGAGAGAAAATGAATCTGATCCCTTTTTTGTTCGGTGTTAGTATTTAGGGTTTATTTACTATTGGACGATTACTGATGTATGCTGGTTGGGTGGTTGAAGAGTGTGTGTATGTAAATATTCAGTAATAAAAAAGTATTACTGTATTTAACGGCATATAAGGCGCACTATTTTTTTTTTACTAAAATATCTTTTAAAATTCCTTATATACCACATGCAATTTTAATATTTTCGATCTTCCTTCTTCTTTTATGTGCCTTGAGCTTTCAGGGCGTAGGCAATCATGGATTTCCATGTCTCCCTATCCCTGGTGGCTCTTAGCACGCCTGTTACACCACGTAATCCTCGTTCTGTCATCCACCTGCTCAGGCCCTTCAAATATGATATCCGCTGTTTCCCGTCTCTTTTTCCCTCTATCTGGTCTGTTCGTATCAGGTTCTCCAAGCTCTCCTTCCTCATTGCATGTCCAAGGAACCTCAGCTGTTTCTTCCTAATGCTCAGTATTAATTTCCTTGTCGTTTCAGTCCTTTCCAAAACCTCATTATTGCTCACATGTTCAACCCATTCTGTCCGCAGCATCCTTCTGTAGAACCACATTTCAGTTGCTTCAAGTTTTTCCTTCATCTTTGATGATATTGTCCAGCATTCACTGCCATATTGAAGAACTGACGTCACATAGCAATCCAGTACTCTCTTCTTTGTTTCTAGAGAATTTTTCCCGTTTTTTAATACTCTTCACAGCTCCTGGAATGCATCCTTGTGCTTTTGAATCTCAGGAATATAAATGTATAGAAACTGCTGTGATCACAAAGTGAGGGATCAGTTTATATTTATCCGACTTTATATTCAGTACGCTTCTGTAGAACCACATTTCAATTGCTTCCAGTTTTTCCTTCATCTTTGATGATATTGTCAAGCATTCACTGCCATATTGAAGAACTGACATCACATAGCAATCCAGTACACTCTTCTTTGTTTCTAGAGAAATAGTCCGGTTTCTTAATACTTTACTCAACTTCTGGAATGCTTCCTTCGCCATGTCAATTCGCCTTCGGATCTCTGTGTCGCACTTTCTGTCTTCTTTTATAACACTTCCCAGATATTTTAACTTCTGTACCTGTTTGATTTTAGTATCCCAGACTTGTATTTGGCATATTGGGCTACATTTTTTACTGATCGTTTTTCTTGAAGTTTATTTGTAGTCCTTTCTTCTCACTCTCTTCAGGAGGTCTTGCAGTTTTCTTTCTGTGTCTGCTATCAGCACTGTATCATCTGCGTACCTTATAGTCGACTGAAATTAGCTACCTGGCATTCCCTATTAGCTCAGATTTTAGACTAAACTTCATATACCTATTGTCATTATTTAAAAGGCTATTATGCAGAATAAAATTGTTATCATTGATAATATTCGTTATATATATTTCATCACGTTTAATATTAGCATTTAGTTTCACGAAAATCACTAACAAATCGGTTGCAACTATTGAATGTGTTTTTGAATAGACTATTCAAGCAAAACATGAAAGAGCAATGGAACACGTGAATGGCAATGCCTGATCACGACTTTACACTTACAGAAAGAATAAAAGACCCAGCATTTTCTTCGAATGGGTGAAGCATGCTTGGGATAATGTCAGACCAGAAATTGTTGTGAAATCTTTTAAAAAGAGTGGCGTTAGCAATGCTCTCAATGGAACGGAAGATGACACATTATTTAACGGCGATGATAGTGGTATTGTAAATGAGTATCAGAATTTTTATAACAAAGACGACGAACTTTATGGACTTGAGGAAGAATAAAATTTTAATGGAAACTGTACTGTTTTGCTCAATTTTTATAATCATTTGTTTCCATAACTTTGGATTTAATACAGATTTTATAGGCTTGTGTTCTTTTTTCTCCATATTTATTCTTTAATTTTAATCACGTCTACTTTAATCAAAATCATACCTCATAAATACAGCCTAGACTGTACTAATTACTAATAATTTTACTAATTACTAATTGTTTCTTGATTTCAGTCAGTTAAATGCCATACGTGATACACGCTTGGACGATCATGTTTCTTTCGAAACATGACTGACTGGGCAGAAGATTATCCCACAGTAGGTTGCCATTGCTTTCTGCGGTAGACTGGTTGCCAGCCAAGGCTATAGAACCCAATCTGTCCTGTTATTTGACTCATAGCTAGAGGGGGAACAGATGTATTATATTATTTATAGTATTTAGTTTATTACTTCATAACAATAGAAAACTGATCTCTCACCTTATGATTAATAAAAACTTAATCATGTTTCCAATTATTATACTCAGTCAGTCAGTTAAGTGCCAAACGTGATACATGCTTGGGCGATCATGTCTCTTTCGTGACATGAATGACTGGGCAGAAGATTATCCCATAGTAGGTTGCCATTGGTTTCTGCGCTAGACTGGTTGCCAGCCAAGGTTATAGAACCCAATCTGTTCTATTATTTACCCCATAACTGGAGGAAAGAGACAGATTATACCTTTCCCAAGGGTATTTGTGCGTAAGTGAATGCACTGGAATTCAACAGGGATTCGAACACAGCACCCCCATTTGCCGTTCCGAATCGATATATTGGGGTGCGTCTTATGTACCTGGGCTTCTTATATGCCGTCAAATACGCTATTCATCAAGGGTGGCTTGTATGTTCCCAAAGATTATATAGTATTAGGTAATGTGGTTGCAGAAATTACGTGATAGACATGACTGGAGTCTCCTGTTTGAGAGACATGTTGCCAGACATAGGGTTTTTTAACTACCATCCTCTTGACCAAGGATAAAACTACACACTCAAAGAACTTGATGTAGGCCTTTGTGCTGAGTCTGAGACCTCGTGGGAAGATGAATGAAAGCATAGCGACTCCTTCACTAGTGATCTCTCCAAACACCTTCGTAATCACCATTTGACTCATCAAACTCTTTCCGAATCCTCTGTACTGTCTTTAGATTAATACCCAAACACTCTGAAATGTTCGTATTAGAACTTACGGAACGAACACTAAGCCGTAAAACATGCTGTTTCCAAGTTTCTGGCGATGTGAATTGCATCATTGTGTTCTTTTTTCACAGACGGTGCACAACTAATCCTATTGGAATTTGCAGTGGACAAAATGAAAAAAAAATTGAAAAACACAAACAACATCCTATTAATATTCATTTTATCTAAACTTATTTATAAATGGAACTTTGTCTATGTGTGTGTGTGTCTGTGTGTGTGTCCGTTGCTTATAGACTCCGAAACGGTGAACCGATTTTCTTGAAAATTTACACAGTTGTACTATTAGCGACTGCGAGTGTTCTTAGCTAGGTTTTGGGTCGAGGTACCCCCGATAAATATCGAAAATCGATAATCAAAAAAGTCGGGTTATAGAAGGAGTGGTCCAATTTTAATCAAATTTGAAACACTCAATGACACAGAGATAAGAAAAGATATTCAGAAGTTTTAAGGTTGCAGTTCTTAAAATAGTGCAGAAAATCGATAATATTTCTTATGTCTTTGTCTATGAGTGTATCAAATTTGATTAAAGTCGGACCACTCCTTCTATAACCCGATTTTTTCGATTTTCGATATTTATCGGGGGTACCTCAACACAAAACCTAGCTAAGAACACTCACAGACGCTTACAGTACAACTGTTTAAATTTTCAAGAAAATCGGTTCAGCCGTTTCGGAGTCTATAGGTAACGGACACAAACGCACACACACACACACACATACACATACAGACACACACACACATGCAGACACACACACATACAGACAAAGTTCCATTTACAAATATGTTTAGATAACCCACGCTGGTTAATTTTAGATGATTTCTCAGTCGATTAGTCCAAACATCCGGTCTGTTATCGTCATTCCAGGGCTAGTAATTGTATTTTTAATCACTTGTATGCAAAAGAAACCAAAATAATATTGACTATAATATTTTTGGCGAATGAAGCAGAACTTAAAAAGAACGAACCCATCCCCAATTTAAGGCGCCAATCTATATTTTTGTAGACATATTTTACTTCTGCGCAAATGACACAAACTCGATGTTTTCCTTGAGATCCTTCAGAAAAATCTTAAATGTTTTTTCAGTGAATAACCGGGTTTCTTTATCGAAAATATATGTTTTTTCTATTTTCAAGCACCAGTATCGTTGATGATAAATTAACTGTCTCTTTCTCTTCAGCGGGAAGTGAGGAAGAACAAATAGTGTTGTTTTTTTTTCAACCTGACTGAATTGAAGGTAAATTTGAGTTCGATTCTCCTTTGAACTCTTCAGGATTTTATCGTGTTATTATGAAACGTGAATTTTCAACTCATTTCATTTGTAATTTTTTTCAACTTTCCGATCCACAATCCTGCAAATCTCACGAATTATCATTCATTTCAGCTTCTTTTTGTCTTTCAATCGTTATTTCTTTGATTAAACGTCTGAGATCCTAGCATTATACTTGCAAGAAACATTACAGTTATTAATAAGAAAAGTGGAAATCAATTCATTCAGAATTCCACATCGCTGTCGTAACTCCTTCATAGTCAGCCTATGATCACTTCAGCCCATATTCGTACCTAGAAAGAAACAATACTGTTATTAAAAAGAAGAGTGGAAATCAATTCATTCAGAATTTCACAGCCATACCGTAACTCCTTCATAGTCAGTTTATGATTATTTCAGCCCATATTCGTACTTGGAAAGAAGCAATGCAGTTATTAATCAGAAGAGTGGAAACCGATTCATTTAGAATTTCATATCCCTGTCGTAACTCGTTCATAGTCAGCCTATAATAATTTCAGCCCGTATTCGTACCTGGGAAGAAAAAAGTACTGTTATTAAAAAAAAGGAGTGGAAATCAATTTATTCAGAATTTCACAGCCCAATCTGTCCTGTTATTTGACTCATAGCTAAAGAGGGAAGAGATGTATTATATTATTTAGTAGGAATTAATGAGGGGTCAGTTTATTACATCATAACAATATAAAACTGATCCCCCACTTTATGTCCAATAGAAATCTTAATCAATTTCTCAACAATTATATTCAGTCAGTCAGTTAAGTGCCATACATGAAACACGCTTTAGACGATCCTGTTCTGAAAGAGACATGACTGGCTGGGCAAAAGATTATCCCGCAGTAGGTTGCCATTGCTTTATGCGGTAGAGTGTTTACCGACCAAGGTCATTGAACCTAATCTCTCCTGTTATTTGACTCATAGCTAGAGGTAGAAGAGATGTGTTATATTATTTAGTAGTAATTAATGAGGGATCAGTTTATTATATCATAACAATATAAAACTGATCCCTCACTTTATGTCCAATAGAAACCTTAATCAATTTCTCAACAATTATATTCAGTCAGTCAGTTAAGTGCCATACATGAAACACGCTTTAGACGATCCTGTTCTGAAAGAGACATGACTGGCTGGGCAAAAGATTATCCCGCAGTAGGTTGCCATTGCTTTATGCGGTAGAGTGTTTACCGACCAAGGTCATTGAATCTAATCTCTCCTGTTATTTGACTCATAGCTAGAGGTAGAAGAGATGTGTTATATTATTAAGTAGTAATTAGTAAGGGATCAGTTTATTACTTTATAGTAATAGAAATCGATCACCCATTTTATGACCAGTAAAATCATTAATCATGATTCCAACTATTATCTTTATTCAGTCAGTTAAGTGCCATACTTGATACACAATTTGGGCGATCATGTCTCGAAAGAGACATGACTGACGGGGTAGAATATTATCCCGCAGTAGGCTGCCATTGCTTTATGCGGTAGACTGGTTGCCGACCAAGGCTATAGAACCCAATCTGTCCTGTTATTTGACTCATAGCTAGAAGTAGAAGAGATGTGTTATATTATTAAGTAGTAATTAGTGAGGAATCAGTTTATTACATTATAACAATAGAAATCGATCACCCATTTTATGACCAGTAAAATCATTAATCATGATTCCAACTATTATCTTTATTCAGTCAGTTAAGTGCCATACGTGATACACGATTTGGGCGATCATGTTTCGAAAGAGACATGACTGACTGGGCAGAAGATTATTCCGCAGTAGGCTGCCATTGCTTTATGCGATAGACTGGTTGCCAGCCAATGCTATAGAATCCAATCTTTCCTATTATTTGACTCATAACTAGAGTGGGGAAGGATGTATTATATTATTAAGTACTAATTAGAGAGGGATCAGTTTATTGCTTGATAACAATATAAAACTGATCCCCCACTTTATTCCCAGTAGAAGCCTTAATCATGTTTTTAACTATTATATTCAGTCAGTAAGTTAAGTGCAATACGTGATACACGCTTTGGGCGATCATGTCTCGAAAGAGGCATGAGTGACTGGGCAAGAGATTATCCTACAGTAGGTCGCCATTGCTTTCTGCGGTAGACTGGTTGCCAACCAAGCTATAGAACCCAATCTGTTCTATTGTTTAATCCATAACTGGAGGGAAGGGACGGATTAATACATTTCCAAAGAGTAATTGCGCGTAAGTGAATGCCAGGATTTCGACTGGAATTCGAACTCGGCTCTCCGATTTCTTGTTCCGAGCCGATATCCGCTGCACCACAACGCACACCACTCCTTTATAGTCAGACAAATAACTTTTAACCCCAGCCTTGTTCATAGATAGAATAGAAACAATGCAGTTAGTAATGAGTTGACATTAATGCATGCAAGATTTCAAATCATTATCAACGTTCTTCATAGTCTGCCAATAAAATTTTCAGTCCACCCTCTTACCTGAAAAAATGCAATACAGTTACTAATAAGTTGAAATTAATGCACGAAAGATTTGAAAGATATAAAATCACTCATTCCTTGTTAGCCTGTTAATCTCTCTGCCAATCCGAGTACTTGGAAAGAAAGAATGCGGTTATTAATAAGTTGATATTAATGTATTCTCAGATCTGCCATCACTCATTCATAGTCAGCCTATGAACTTTTCATCAAACCCTAATATATGCAAATAGAAACAATGCAATTATAACTGAGTTACAAGTAATGCACACAAAATTTTATCAGTACTTCATTAACATTTGCCTATTAACATTTCAGCCCAACTTCGTTGTTGGATAGAAACAATGAACTAAAATTAATCTATGCAAAGAGCTTACTGCTCCAGCATCCCTTCTTCATAAACAGACTATGTACTTTTTATTACGCCATCTTACCTGCCAAGATTCAGTGCTGTTATTAATGAGTTGAAATAAATGCATTCAATATTTCACAACTCTGCCATTGTTGTATATCAATAAACAGACAAACACGGGTATATATAAAAATATATCAAGTGATATTTTTATTAATGAACGATGGACCGTGTAGCCTAGTGAACAGAGAGTGAGAGCGCGCTTCTAAGGGTTGACGGGTTGACGGGTTGCGTACCACACAATAGCAGCATGCTATTGGGGGCAGCTGTGAACTGCGTTCCTTCGTGTTCTGTGGTTCTGCTCTCACTTCTTCTGACTGCCCTGAAATCCGTACGCCGAGGTCTTTTATAATCTCTAAACCGGTACTTCCGGATTTTGCCTCGCCCACGCACGCTCACGTAATTCTCAGAGACACCTGTTCTGTTTGCCTCTTGTAGCCATTTCCGCTACTGCCGGAAATAAGGTCAAACAAACATCCGTTCCTTTCAACGACCGGAAAACACCCCCGCATGCATCAGCTTTCTTTGGGTGGGGCCAGATTATTATATTACACCATCACTCCATCATAGTCAGCCTATTAACTTTCAGCATTGGCTCGTTCCTGGGTGGAAACAATGCAGTTATTAATGAACTGAAATTAACCCCTGCAATTAGCTTACGGCTCATTGCATCTTGTGGCTCGAGGGATTTCATAAATAGGAGCTAAGTTCATCGGAAAAGAAACCGTGAAAGTATTTGTAGAATTTGTAGTATTTATTAATGAACTGAAATTAATCTATGCAAAGAGCTTACGGCTCCAGCATCCCTCCTTTCATAAACAGACTATGTACTTTTCTGTACGCCATCTTACCTGTCAAGGTTCATTGCTCTTATTAATGATTTGAAATAAATTAATTCAATATTTCACAGCTCTGCCATCACCCCATCATAGTCAGCCTGTTAACATTTCAGCCCTGGCTCGTACCTGGATGGAACAATGCGTTCATTAACAAGTTTAAAATTAACGTATTCATTATTTCACAGCTTTATTATTACTCATGTAAAGTCAGCAGATGTACTTTTCGACCCATAATAATATCTAGAAGGAAACAATGCAGTTATTAATATTTTTCTGTCTGTGTAGATGGTGTAATCCCATAGAATGGTGACATCTTCTATTTCTCTAAGCAGTGCTGGGTGATGTTCATACCAGTGTGTGTTTACAGATTTTCCATAGTGTTTGCACATTGTCCAATATAAATATTGCCCCACTCTATCGTGACGATTTTTATATTCATTTGGGGCAAGTACAGAAGATTAGATGGTCTATTGTTTTTTGGTATTTATCACAGAACCTGCATTTTGGATCCACATTATTATGAATAATATTTACCTGAAAGTTTCTATCATAGCAGAAATCGAAATATGATGAAAAATGACAACATAATAATAATAATAATAATAATAATAATAATAACCTGCCTTAGGTCTTACCGCAGACTTGGTAGGTAGTGCGACCATAGCAGAAATCGAAATATGAGGAAAAATGACCAAATAATAATAATAATAATAATAATAATAATATCGAAAGGCATTCGATAGTGTGCCACATGACTGGATTTTAAAGACTTTAAATATATACAAGATATCGCCCGTCATCATCAATTTCATCAAACAGTGCATGTCTATATGGAAAACAACCCTTTACCTCAATCATATAAATGGAACCTATAAGTCTGATGAAATAAACATCAAAAGAGGTATATTTCAAGGTGATTCTTTATCTCCCTTACTATTCTGCATATCATTAATAGCACTAACCAGTCAACTTAATAAGACAGAATGTGGTTATAAAATAGGACAAAAGAAAATAAGCCATCTATTTTACATGGATGACTTAAAGTTATATGCTAAGAGTGATAATGAGCTGGAAGGTCTTATGCAAACTGTAAAATGCTTCAGCGAAGACATTGGAATGAAATTTAATTTGAATAAATGTGCTAAAGCTACAGTTTTACGTGGATCAATACAAGAAACATCCTCAATTAGCCTAGACCCTGCTGTAACAATAAAAGAATTGAAACCAGAAGAAGCTTATAAATACCTAGGAGTAAATGAGAGCGAAAACATTCACCATAAAAAAATGAAAGAAATAGTGCGTAAAGAGTACTATAGAAGGCTACGAATGATATTAAAAACTGAATTAAATTCACAGAACAGAGTAATGGCCATTAATAGCCTTGCAATCCCAGTTGTCCAATATAGCTTTAACATCTTAAACTGGACTCTAAACGACATCAGGCGAATGGATGCTAAAACAAGAAAGCTTCTTTCTAAGCATAAGATGCATCATCCAAAGGCTGATGTAGACCGTCTATACATACCCCGTAAAGAAGGTGGAAGAGGTCTTATTCAGCTGGAATTGTCATACAAGACAACAACTATTGGCTTACTAACATACATAGAAACAACAAAGGATTGGATGATACAATTAGTAAGGCAACATGAAGAAAGAAAGAACAAATATTCAATAATAAAAGAAGGCAGTAAATTCAAACAAGATTTACAGTTAGTAGATTCTGTAGAAAAGCAGAACGGAAGCCAAGAGCCGGCTACTGCGACAAAGAATATGAAAATGAAAGCCAAAGATAAAGCTCTTGAACAGATGAAACAGCGCTGGCAAGACAAACCTCTGCATGGCCAATATCCAGTACGTGCCAATAAATCCAATGTTGACAAAGTTAATACTCATCGATGGTTACGTGCATCTGGATTAAAGTCTGGAAACTGAAGGCTTTATTCTTGCAGCACAAGACCAAAGTCTTTTCACGAGAAACTTTCAGGCAAATATTATGCATAATAATATGGATCCAAAATGCAGGTTTTGTGATAAACACCAAGAAACAATAGACCACCTAATCTCAGGCTGTTCTGTGCTTGCCCCAAATGAATATAAAAATCGCCACGATAGAGTTGGGCAATATTTACATTGGGCAATATGCAAACATTATGGAAAAGCTGTAGGCAAACACTGGTATGAACATCACCCAGCACCGGTTACAGAAATAGAAGATGTAACCATTCTATGGGATTACACCATCTACACAGACAGAAAAATTGAAGCAAACAGGCCAGACATTATTGTTAAAAACCAGGAGAAAACTTGTCTATTAATTGATATGGCTTGTCCAGCGGATTGTAACATAGCCATCAAGGAATTTGAAAAACTGTCAAAATATAAAGACCTGGAAATTGAAATAGAAAAAATGTGGAAATTGAAAACAAGAGTTGTGCCAGTGATAGTAGGTGCACTTGGAATGATAAAAAATGGAACAAAACAACACATTGAAAGAATCCCTGGAAACCCCAGCTTAAGAGATATACAAAAAATTGTCTTATTAAGTACAGCCCACACACTAAGGAAAATTTTATCTATGTAATGCTGGAGATGATAGGGAAGATAGAAAAACATGAAATGGAGTCATAACAACACGCCACTACCTGCCTTAGGTCTCCCCGCAGACTTGGTTGGTAGTGTGACCATAGCAGAAATCGAAATATAATAAAAAATGACATAATAATAATAATAACCTGCCTTAGGTCTTACCGCAGACTTGGTAGGTAGTGTGACCAAAGTAGAAATCGAAATATAATGAAAAATGTCATAATAATAATAATAATAATAATAATAATAACCTGCCTTATGTCTTCCCGCAGACTTGGTTGGTAGTGTGACCATAGCAGAAATCGAAATATAATGAAAAATGACATAATAATAATATGCATAATAATATGGATCCAAAATGCAGGTTTTGTGATAAACACCAAGAAACAATAGACCACCTAATCTCAGGCTGTTCTGTGCTTGCCCCAAACGAATATAAAAATCGCCACGATAGAGTTGGGCAATATTTACATTGGGCAATGTGCAAACATTATGGAAAAGCTGTAAACAAACACTGGTATGAACATCATCCAGCACCGGTTACAGAAATAGAAGATGTAACCATTCTATGGGATTACACCATCTACACAGACAGAAAAATTGAAGCAAACAGGCCAGACATTATTGTTAAAAACCAGAAGGAGAAAACTTGTCTATTAATTGATATGGCTTGTCCAGCGGATTGTAACATAGCAATCAAGGAATTTGAAAAACTGTCAAAATATAAAGACTTGGAAATTGAAATAGAAAAAATGTGGAAATTGAAAACAAGAGTTGTGCCAGTGATAGTAGGTGCACTTGGAATGATAAAAAATGGAACAAAACAACACATTGAAAGAATCCCTGGAAACCCCAGCTTAAGAGATATACAAAAAATTGTCTTATTAAGTACAGCCCACACACTAAGGAAAACTTTATCTATGTAATGCTGGGGATGATAGGGAAGATAGAAAAACATGAAATGGAGCCATAACAACACGCCACTACCTGCCTTAGGTCTCCCGGCAGACTTGGTTGGTAGTGAGACCAAAGCAGAAATCGAAATATGATGAAAAATGACATAATAATAATAATAATAATAATAACCTGCCTTAGGTCTTCCCGCAGACTTGATTGGTAGCAGAAATCGAAATATAATGAAAAATGACATCATAATAATAACACACAGCAGTAATGGTAGTGATTTTTCTGATGTTCTTGATAAAAATGACCCTGTTACTTTCATTTTTACGCTCTTCTAACCTTTTCTTTCTTGATGTCGACTAAATTAGACAATTGCCCATTCGGTCCATCTCCTTCTATTTGGTAAGCAATTGAAATGTCCACGCCGACCGACACTCAAAAGGAAAGGTGAACAATGACCTTGTTCGTTGGCGAAAAATGGCCGCGCTCTGAATGTCGTCTTCATGTGCGTTTGCACGGTGTTTCCTGTTCACGGAACCACGTGACAACCAATCGATTCAGAGAAAGAAAAAAATAGAAACTTTTACTCTGTCATTTATTTATCTATTTCGTCTTTTATTTGAATGTCTTCAGTTCTTTCTTTCACTTTTTTTTTATATAATCGTGTGGCCCGAAGCAAGGCATTTTACTGCCACTGTTGTGCAGGGGGTTACATAGTAGGAATGTCATGAGAACGAGTGACAGGCTACAGAAGTTGTCAGGAAGAGAGTATGAGAAGGAAGAGAATACCGACGAGAGGGGTGGACGGAAAAAAGCATGAGAGAGTGGATGTTAGTGAGACAGGAGGTGACTATTGACTTTACATTTGAATTCTTGGAGATTATAGCTGTCGGGAAACCAAGTATGCGGAAGGGAATTCCACAGGCGGGAAGTGCGAGAAAAGAAGCTGCTGGAGTAGAATTTTCATTTCCAATTTATCGGTTTCACAATAAAAGGGTGGGACCTAGTTGCTAATCTTGTGACTCGAGTAAATTCATATATAGGGGGCCCCATGAGCTAAGTTCATCGGAGTAGAAGCCGTGAAAGTATTTGTAGAAGAGACATAGCGAAGCCACATTGCGTCGGTGAGAAAGCGACTGTATCTGAGCTGCCAAGTCGGGGTCTATCACGTTACAGATTCTCCGCTGGATTTTGTTAAAGACCCCTAGGTGGATAGCAGGAGCACCCGACCAGATATGGCAGCCATACTCAATGCACGGGCAGGTTTGTATATGTGCAGGTTGTTGCGGACGGGAAAAACTTCCTGGCCCTATACAGAGAACCGATTTTCTTAGCAGCGGATTTACCTTAAAATTTTCTCTTTTTCTTTATTTCTTTCGTTCTGTCTTTCTGTCTATCTTTCTTTTTAATTTTTCGCTTTTTGCGTTATAAGGCTTTTGTCATTCTTTCCTTTCTCTTGTTCTTTTTTTTTTTCTTTCCTTTCTCTTGTTCTTTTTTTTTCTTTTCTTTCTCTTGTTCTTTTTTTTTCTTTTTTCAAATCGATTCTTATTTCGTTCTCTTCTTTTTCTTTATCCTTTCGGTCATTTTCGAACACTGAATTTCTGGCTCTTTCTTTTTTTCGCTTTCTTTTCTTTTCTTATTATTCTTGTCTTATTCTTGACTTAATCTGCTTTTCTTCTTTCTTCTCTTTCTTTCTTTTTTTTATTTTTATCGTTAAGTTTCTTAATAAAGTACTTTCTTTACTTTTTCTTATTTTTCTTTCTTCATTTACAACTTTTCTACTGTCTTCTTTTTTACTTTCTCTTTCTTCCTTCCTTACATTAATTTGATCATTCTTTCATTCTTTCTTTCTTTCTTTCTTTCTTTCTTTCTTCTCGCTTATTCCCTTTTTTATAATAATTTCTTCGCTTTCACCTTTACTACATGCTTTTCTTCCTTTATTCGCATTTTCACTTTTTGATTTTTGCGGCTACACAGTCTTTATCTTTCTCTAGTCATTACTTTTTATTCTTATATATTTTTATTTTGTTTTTTTTATGTCTTAATTCATTTTTTTCTTCATTCTATTTTCTCGTTTGTCATATCTCCTTCCTTTTATTCTCTATTTTGATATTGTCTCTCAAACTTTCCTTTTTGTTTTATTGTTCGTTTTTCTCCACATCTTTTTCTTGGCCTCCTGTTTTTCCTTTATTCTCTTTCATCAATCAACGTTTTCTTTTGATTAACTCTTTCTTTTTTCTTTCTTCTCCATTTGCTTGTTTTTTTTCTATTATTTTCTCTCTTTTATTATTTATCTTTCATTTCTTTCTTTTTCTTTTGTTTTCATTCTTCCTTCTTTTTCATTCATTCTTTCTTTTTTTTTCATTCTTTCTTTTTTGCTTTCTCCTCTATCTTCTTTGTTTCAATATTTCGTTCTTTCTTTCTCCTTTTCTTTTTCTTTTTTCTTTCTCTTTTTTTCTCATCTTTCTATCTACTTTATTTCTATTTCTCTTTCTTAGTTTAAAAATCCTTTCTTTCTTTCTTTCTTTCTTTCTTTCAATAATTCTTTCTTTCCTTTTTTTCAATAATTCTTTCCGATTCTCTTTTGCTTTTTTTTCAATAATCTCTTTCTTTCTTACTTTCTTTCTCCTCTTGCTTTCTTTCCTTCTTTCTTACTTTTAGTTCTCCTCTTTCTTTCTTTCTTTCTTTCTTTCTTCCAATAATTCTTTGTTTCTTTCTTTCTTTCTTGCTTGCTTTCAATAATTCTGTTTTTCTTTTTTCTTTCTTTCTTTCTTTCTTTCTTTCTTTCTTTTTCTTTCTTACTCCTATTTCTTTCTTCTCTGTGTTTCATTCAATATTTTTTATTTTTTCGTTTTTTCTTTCTTTCAATAATTCTTTCTTTCTTTCTTTTTCTCTTTCTTTCTCCTTTTTCTTCTCTTTTTTCTTTCTTTCTTTTTTCTTTCAATAATCCTTTCTTTCTTTCCTACTCCTTATTCTTTCTTTCTTTCTTTTTTTCTTTCAATAATTCGTGCATATCTGTTTCTATTTTCTGCCCATTCAATTATTTCTTTCCACTCGTTGTTCTTTGACAAAAACAGGCAGACATAAACACCAAATTTCTCGCCTGCTTCAGTGAATTTTAATCAACTGATCCTGGTTAAGGGGTTTTTCTTAAAGTGATTTTGTCTCTTTGGCCTGCAGTGGACATTTTCTCTCTCCCTCTCTCCCTCTCTCTCTCTTTCTCTCTCTCTCCCGCTTTCTTTCTCTCGCTTTCTTTCTCTACACAAAGAATGTTGTATTTACTTTTCCCGCATCACAAATCTATTCCTTTCTTTCTTTCTGCCAATCCTTTTCCCTTTGAATCTATTCCTCCCATTTCTCTCTCTATATCTCTAATACTTATCTTGTTCCTTTTGGTTTCTCCTCCATCTTGGATCCATCACTTCCTTTATCTCAAGTACACGTTTTTATATTTACTCCTATCTCATATTTAATATTTCCTTTCTCCATAAACCCATTCTTAGTTTCTCCCATCCTAAACCTACAACATCCATTCTATATATCCCAGTCAGTCAGTTAAATGCCAGACGTGATACACGCTTTGGGCGATCATGTCTCGAAAGAGACATGACTGACTGGGCAGAAGATTATCTCATATAAGTTGCCATTACCTTCTGCGATAGACTGGTTGCCAGCCAAGGCTGCAGAACCCAATCTGTCCTGTTATTTTACTCATAGCGAGAGGGGGAATAGATGTATTATATTATTAAGTATAAATTAGTGAGGGATCAGTCTATTACTTCATAACAATATAAAACTGATCCCCCACTTTATGCCTAGTAGAAGCCTTATTTATGTTTCCAACTATTATATTCAGTCAGTCAGTTAAGTGCCATACGTGACACACACTTTGGGCGATCAAGTATCGAAATAGAAATGACTGACTGGGCAGAAGATTATCCCGTAGTAGGTTGCCATTGCTTTCCGCAGTAGACTCGTTGTCAGCCAAGACTATAGAACCGAATCTGTCCTATTATTTAACCCATAGCTGAAGGGAAGAGACGGATTATTACCTTTCCCAAAGGTATTTGCGCGTAAGTTTATGCCGCAAATTCAACTGGAATTAGAACTCGGCTCCTCGATTTCTCGTTTCCGAGCCGATATCCACTGCGCCACAATGCACATCTGACCCACAATGCACCTCCGACCCACAATGCACATCCGACTATCCTCATTCTCTAATTTTTATATTTAATCTACTCTCCTCATTTCCGGTGTCCTATGTCAACCTCAGTCCATAGCCCTTTATTCCTTTCAAGTCAATCTCGTCATTCCTTTATATTCTCCTTCAACCCGGATATACCCCTTCATTTCTATCTACGTCTAACTTTATATTCTCTTGCTACTGCTTCTCTATCACCAAGAGGTGAAAGGTTAGAATAGTATGGAGACGAAAGAACGAATGGCTCTTGAATCATCCCATTCTAAATTAATTCCTTCTTATCTAGTTGCCGTTTATGTTCAAGACATTTACTATTCGAAAATAATGTTGAACCAGTAGTATTCCTTCGCCAAAATCTTTCTCCATCAGTGCATCTTTGTCAGGAATAATTATGCACAAAGGAAATCAAAGAATCGTTTTCAGAGATGAAAAGGACAACATACAATGGAGACAGAAAACAAATAAGAAGCAGGAAATATTTAATTTCTAAAGTTGTTTCTGCAAAATATTTGTTGTGGGATCTCTCCTTTTTCTATAATAATGGACTCGACTTGAATATACATATACTTCCGCCATAGTGAGATACGGAAGCTGCCATAGAGTTATAGTAGAGATCCGTTAGAGTTATCTGAGAGTACCGGAAATGATACGTAAGTTACCGAGAGATACCGAAGTAACCCAGAGACTACCTCGTCAGAAGTCAGACTACTCAGCTAGAATAATATACACGGATAAAATATTTCCAACAACTTCACTTCACGATTTATTTTCTTACTAATAGTATTCCTGGATTTACTAACCTGCGTTCAAGTTTGTATATTACGTTCAATATAACCTACTTTTCTATTTCCATATCTGTTTTTGTTGTTCATTATTTTGTGCGGTTCCTCACCCGGAATTCACAACAGTATTTTTACTCTTAAATTTTATTTGATAGTTTGTATACTTATTCCCGGCTATACCCAGATTTAACCAGAGCCAGATCAAATTGAACCAAAAAGGGTGTCTTACTGGAGTTTCCAATGCCTCACTTGATAGAGTTCAAAAGCATCTACGCGGACTTGTAGGTGATTAATTATTTTCCAAAACTTTTACCGTAGATGAAAGTATCGCTAGCCAATCTCTAATTGCTTGACAAGTGTTCTTTCAAGCTAAATTCGTTTCTTCTACCAGTCCAGCTAAGACCCGCGGTACCACGTACACGAGTGTGAATCATCCTCATTTCCCCCGTATTCCCTTAGTAAAGAATAGGTTCCACCCGAACAGCTTCTTCCCAGGAATAGGTACTGTGTGGAATATACTACTTAGATGATACTTTACCGAACACTACAATTATGACCTCTTCAGGTCTAGGGTTAACCGTGATATTTAAAGAGTACGTTTCTACTTCTCTTACGGTCATGTAATATCATACAGTAATTGGGCCTTGTATTTAGTGGGCATAAGCAAAAATATGATTTCTAATAAAATAGTTCATTACGGAGTTTCCTGTAGATTTTAATAATGTCATCCCAAGCAACGCGAGAATGCCACTTGTACGCTAGTGGGGGGGGGGGGGTTACAGAGAGTGAAAGTGAAAGAAAAGAATAGGTAACAGGGGGATTGAAGAAAATACACAGAACAGAGGTTGGATTTAAATTTTTTAAGATTGTACTTTTCATGGAACCAAGTAAATGGAAGGAAGTTCCACAGGCAGGAGGGACAGAAGATAAACGAAACTCAAGAAGATAGAAGATGGCAATTTTTTTTTTTTTTAATCATATCACCCCGAGCAAGGCGGTAACGCCACTGATGCGCAGGGGGTTACGTAAGGGTAAAAAGAATGGAAAAGAGAAAGCCGGAAACCACATCCTAAACAGGAAACAAGGGATGAGCCTCTTCACCTGTTCAATAGATGTGGGTGGAGTGTGAACCGGGCGATAGTTTAGTCTATCTACTCCAATTGAAAAAAAAGAATAATAAAGGAAAAGAGTGAAAAGATTGGAAAAGAGAAAACCGGAAACCGCATCCTAAACAGGAAACAAGGGATGAGCCTCTTCACCTGTTCAATAGATGTGGGTGGAGTGTGAACCGGGCGATAATTTAGTCTGTCTACTCCAACTGAAAAAAAATAAAAAATAAGAAAAACAGTGAAAAGATTGGAAAAGAGAAAACCGGAAACCGCATCCTAAACAGGAAACAAGGGATGAGCCTCTTCACCTGTTCAATAGATGTGGGTGGAGTGTGAACCGGGCGATAGTTTAGTCTATCTACTCCAATTGAAAAAAAAAAAAAATAAGAAAAACAGTGAAAAGATTGGAAAGGGAAAACCGGAAACCGCATCCTAAACAGGAAACAAGGGATGAGCCTCTTCACCTGTTCAATAGATGTGGGTGGAGTGTGAACCGGGCGATAGTTTAGTCTATCTACTCCAATTGAAAAAAAAGAATAATAAAGGAAAAGAGTGAAAAGATTGGAAAAGAGAAAACCGGAAACCGCATCCTAAACAGGAAACAAGGGATGAGCCTCTTCACCTGTTCAATAGATGTGGGTGGAGTGTGAACCGGGCGATAGTTTAGTCTATCTACTCCAATTGAAAAAAAAATAAAAAATAAGAAAAACAGTGAAAAGATTGGAAAAGAGAAAACCGGAAACCGCATCCTAAACAGGAAACAAGGGATGAGCCTCTTCACCTGTTCAATAGATGTGGGTGGAGTGTGAACCGGGCGATAGTTTAGTCTATCTACTCCAATTGAAAAAAAAATAAAAAATAAGAAAAACAGTGAAAAGATTGGAAAAGAGAAAACCGGAAACCGCATCCTAAACAGGAAACAAGGGATGAGCCTCTTCACCTGTTCAATAGATGTGGGTGGAGTGTGAACCGGGCGATAGTTTAGTCTATCTACTCCAATTGAAAAAAAAAAAAATAATAATAATAATTGATGTTGCATTTACATTTTTGGAGATTGTAGCTATCCGGGAAACAAGTAAATTAAAGGGAGTTCCACAGGCAGGAAGGATAAAACTTTTCTATAAATGTTGAGTATCCTCCTTTATACAACGGATGAAATTACACATTGTGAACTATCTTTCTTTAACACAACTCAGATTCGAACGTCCGATCTGAAGGTTTTCAAGTGATATATCTAATTGGTCAACATTCTACCGCTTGAACAGCATTGTAATATTTTCTTGAAATGAATGTTCTAAAGAATAGATGACATCTGCATTATTATTGGTCCTGACAAGGCATCTCGATTTAATTCCCTCTCGCACCGCCGTAAAGTAGTTTGCCTGTGATTTTTCTATAAACACGTTCATGGTAATTAATCTTACTCTCTTTCTCGCTCTTTATTACTCTCCTGCCCCTAACACGTCTTTCAATAACTGCCTACGCCCATGTTGAATATAATTCTCTCTTTCTCTTCATTTCTCTCATGCCCTCTCTATCTCTCTCTTTCTCCTCATACATCATCCGTATCCTTTTACTTACTTTCTCTTTCTTTCTTTGTCTTTCGCTTTTTGTCTCTCTCTCTCTCTCTCTCTTTCTCTCTTTTTATTATACATTTACCACTTATTTTTCAACAAACACACACATATACAGTACTGTGCAAAAGTATTAGGACAATAACTATTTTATCTTTTATGAGGCATATTGACAGAAAATAACGGTTTAATTAAATTAATTTTATTTGATTTACACAACAAATGCATTAACAAAAAAAAAATACTTATTACAAAAAAAAATTAATATTTACTATAATAGCCTTTTACTTTGAAATAATAAAATAACTGCGACAATTTACCAATCGCACTACAGTATTAGGACAAGAACTATTTTATCTTTAGTGAGGCAGATTGACAGAAAATAAAGAATTTAATGAAATTAATTTTATTTGATTTACACAACAAATGCTTTAACAAAAAAAAAATACTTGTTACAAAAAATGTAATATTTACTATAATAGCCTTTTACTTTGAAATAATAAAATAACTGCGACAATTTACCAATCGCGCCTAATAGCCTAATATATATATATATATATATATATATATATATATATATATATACAGTACTGTGCAAAAGTATTAGGACAAGAACTATTTTATCTTTTATGAAGCTTATTGACAAAAAATAAACAATTTAATTAAAGTAATTTTATTTGATTTACTCAACAAATGCTTTAACAACAACAAATACTTGTTACAAAATAAGTTTAACATTTAGTATAATAGCCTTTTGCTTTGATCACAGCCTTCATTCTGTCAGGCGTTGACATCACAAGTTTCTTCAAAGTATCTAATGGTATCTCCTGCCAAGCAGCTTGTATTTGTTCCCAAAGTGAGTCTTAGGAAGTGACATTAGATTTATCAATTTTTTTTATCCAAAATATTCCATAGATGTTCAACAGGATTGAAATCAGGGCTTTGTGGGGGGCCAATTATAATTCCGAAGCTTTCCTTCCTCTGCCTTTTTAGTGAAATAATTGTGACAAAGGTTTGACTTTTCACCCTGTATTTGAATTTCAGTTAGGTTTTTAGGAAAATCAGCCCTTTTCTCATAATTTTGCACACTACCGGTAGTGTGCAAAAGTGTTACAACAGGGGGTATTTTAAACTTTATTTTGATGCCTCATAAAAGATAAAATAGTTCATGTTTTAATAATTTTGCACAGTACTGTATATCTCTTGACATCTCAGCTTCACTGACTTTCTCACCACCGTATTAAGGCTTCCTGGGGCCTTTTCTATGAATACTTTCCTAGTATTTGTTCTGATGAAATTTTCTTTAAGGTCCTTAGACATTGAAGGTATAGGGAGATGGTTAATGTTTATTAAATCGGCCTTGTGTCATACATAACCGAACTTCCTACAATTTACAGATCATTTGTAATCATCAGAAGGTTATCAGCAGGCTGGAGATGGAAACGTTTGCATTAGTGGAAGAATAAAAGTATACCTTTTGCATGTTTTAATAGAAATTTATTGATAGAAAAGAATAACATGAATTGGTAGAAGTTAAATGTTCAACAAGAAACATTATTTAGAATTTAAGGGTAGAGTTCGTAGTAGTCCTTGCAAGAGTGAGTTTATGTGTACGTAGGCAGGAACGTATGTATGTCTATGCAGTCTTTGAGATTTAAAAAAGAAATCACATGACCGGCGGTCGAGAGCGAGGGAAAATTTACTCGCCCCAAGATAATTTTACTCGACCGACTTGATTTTCTTTAATAGTCGACTTACGTAAACATAGCGTGAATCGCTGACAGAAAACAACAAATAAATTTTAATTAAAATTTCTAATGTGTTAGAAAGGATTTTAAACATTTAAAAAAATAATAACAAGAAAATTTAATCTTTCGTCTTAATAATAGCATAAACATTTTTATGATAAAACTTAGTTTTTATTAAGTTTTAACATCATGATATACTGGGGTTTTGTGGACAATTGAGTGGAGGTACCTAAATTCGTAGTTTCTTTCTTCTGTTTGACTACAATCTTCATCTCATAGATAATAAAAAAGTAACAAATCTGATTTTCTCAACTATTTTCTATAAAAAAATACTTGTATAATTTGTTTTTCGGTGTGTTGTTGAAAGAAGTATGCGTATTTTTCTCTCTTTCAAATGTTCGTTATTAATTTTTCTAATCGGGGAGAAAATATAGGATAATATTTTTCCAAATGAGTTTCTAAAAATCTGAGCGTTGGGCGACAGAGACATTTTGGCTCCATCTGGAAGCGTTAATTAAACGAATGTTTACACTAACCAGATCAATAAAAGCTAAGAGTTCAATAATGCTATTATATGTAATTCTAAGTAACTTGTGAATCTTCAATGGCACGCTTTTGGGTTTTAATAGGATTCAGATTTCCTTTTATTTTTAATCGACCGCAGGCGAGTTAAGCAATAAACTTTAATCGCACAATTTAGATTTTAATCGACTGAGTCGACCGGGCGGGTGAAATTTCAAAGGCTGTGCGTATGTATGTATAAGCGTTTGTTGTTAGATAGGAGTGTCTTTGAAGTATTCGCTCAGTCTTAAAGGATTCCGTGTGGTTATCAAGTAGACTGGTGAATGATGAAGAAGAAAGAGATGAGAGGTGAGAGGTGAGAGTAGAAAGATAGAGACAATAATAATAAATTTCGCTTGACGTTTATCAAGGGTACGTGTTAAATGCTCGTAATTTTAACTGTCTGACGTCAAACGGCCAAGTTTGCTCGTCGTTTATTTCGTTTGGGAATTCACTCCCGGATGTGATTCTAGCCTTTCCATTAGACGACAAATATTTCACATCAAGGTGTGAAATTTCACGATTTTTTTGTGTTAAGCAAAGTTTTTAATTCGAGAAAATTCGTTTATTTCCAACAATGAGTCAGCGTTTAGCATTTTAATTTTTAACGTATAACTTGTTTTGTTTATAACAACTTTATGGATGTAAGTGCATTACTAGACTGGCGGTAAGGTCTCATCATTTTATAGCTAAAGTGTTTAGATGTAACCGTAAATTTTATGCTAACAGTTTTTTCTCTCGTTTGTGGAACTCTTACCCGACGCTTCTTTCTTTCCAGTTAACTTTGATCTTCAAAGAGGTATTTTTTTTTTAATCATTTCACCCCAAGCAAGATAGTTTTATTGCAACTGTTGCGCCATAGGGGAAAGTTATGAGAAAGAGTGACAGGTTATAGAGGGTGTCAGGAAGAGGGTAACAGAAGGATGAGAATACAGGTGTGATGGGGGTGGAGTCGATGGAGAAAAGAGTTTGAGAGAAAGGATGTAAGTCGTGAGATAAAAGATGACTAAATGCAATATTAATCGTTATCTTCTGTCTTCTGAATTCTTCTTTTATCTCATTTTAATAGCAATTTTTTTTCTCATTCTCTAGAAGTAACTCTTTGCATCTTAGTGGCTTTATTTTCTTATTTTTATGCCCGGTTCTCACTTTCGAACATTAACAAATTTCAAAAGAGTTTACACAGCTCTGTAGACGATGAATTATTTTTCATTTTACAACCCCTTTTCCATAAATGTGGTTAGCCTGTTGCTAGCTATCGCTATTTATTACGTTAGATGTTTTAACGAGGTACACTACAACTTTATGGATTTAAGTGCATTACTAGAATTGCGACAAGATCTCATCATTTTACAGCTGAAATATATAGATGTAGCCATAACTCTTACGCTAACAGTTTCTTCTCTCGCATATCGTGCTTGCGGAACTCTCTATTGGCTTCTTCCTTCCCGGTCAACTTTAATCTTCAAAAATGTAAATGCAATATCAATTGTTATCTTTTGTCTTCTTAATTCTTCTTTTATTGTGATCTCACTTTAATAGCAGTTTTATTTTTCTCATTCTTTAAAAGTAATTTTTTGCGTCTTAGTGGCTTTATTTTCTTGCTGGGGATGCTCAGTCCTCACTTTCCAACTTTCACAGAGTTCAAAAACGTTTACACAACTCTGTAGCCGATTAATTATTTTTCACTTTACGACTCCTTTTCCACAAACGAAGCGTTGTTAGTAACTAACCCGTTAGATGTTTAAATGAGCTACACATTCTTTACTTCACAGGCAGAACGCTCCATACCTCGTACACAGTCGACGCATCCTCATTCTTTCCGTATTTCACTGGTAAAGTTCAATTCACAGTTTCTTTCACCGAACAGACTTCAGAAAGAATGCTTCTCCGACCACTACAAAGTTATCCTCATCAAGTCAACCGTTATCAATCCAACATAACCCCATCATCCTCTCTTGTTAGTCCCTGGCAATAATCTCACTTACTAACACACTTCTTACAGTGGATCCTGCTCCCTCTATCGGGAGAACAATCGCATAGAATAATATTTCTTTAGTTAAACTTAGATGTGATACAAGAAACCGACAAATCTAACTCTCACCATATTGGTGAAGTGTCTGCACGACTAGCCGGTTTATCATCGCCTCGATAACGAAAACCAAGCTAACCTTTCTCCGGGGCAAGGAAACAACGACATACGACAGGATTACTTTCCTCCCAAAAGAGTTGCTGTGATTTATTGAATGTGCTCGTTGATTAATGATGTACGGTCAAAGGGACAATAATTGCGAGTAAATTTTTTTTAATCGTCTCGCCCCAAGCAAGACATTTTATTGCCACTGTTTTGCAGGGGGTTACATAAAAGGAAAGTTATGAGGAGTGACAGGTTGCAGGGGGTGTCAGGAAGAGAGTAGGAGAGGGAAGAGAGTACTGATGAGAGTGGGTTGGACGAGGAGGAATGTTATGAGGAGTGAGAGGTTGCAGGGGGTGTCAGGAAGAGAGTAGGAGATGGAAGAGAGTACTGATGAGAGTGGGTTGGACGAGGAGGAATGTTATGAAGAGTGAGAGGTTGCAGGGGGTGTCAGGAAGAGAGTAGGAGAGGGAAGAGA
The DNA here is from genome assembly GCA_037127315.1 of Ascarosepion bandense. Classification (NCBI taxonomy): domain Eukaryota; kingdom Metazoa; phylum Mollusca; class Cephalopoda; order Sepiida; family Sepiidae; genus Ascarosepion; species Ascarosepion bandense. Next base: position 1,910,209 of record JBBBDQ010000205.1, read on the forward strand.
GTACTGATGAGAGTGGGTTGGACGAGGAGGAATGTTATGAAGAGTGAGAGGTGGCAGGGGGTGTCAGGAAGAGAGTAGGAGAGGGAAGAGAGTACTGATGAGAGTGGGTTGGACGAGGAGGAATGTTATCAGAAGTGAGAGGTTGCAGGGGGTGTCAGGAAGAGAGTAGGAGATGGAAGAGAGTACTGATGAGAGTGGGTTGGACGAGGAGGAATGTTATGAAGAGTGAGAGGTTGCAGGGGGTGTCAGGAAGAGAGTAGGAGAGGGAAGAGAGTACTGATGAGAGTGGGTTGGACGAGGAGGAATGTTATGAAGAGTGAGAGGTTGCAGGAGGTGTCAGGAAGAGAGTAGGAGAGGGAAGAGAGTACTGATGAGAGTGGGTTGGACGAGGAGGAATGTTATGAAGAGTGAGAGGTGGCAGGGGGTATCAGGAAGAGAGTAGGAGAGGGAAGAGAGTACTGATGAGAGTGGGGTGGACGAGAAGGAATGTTATGAAGAGTGAGAGGTGGCAGGGGGTGTCAGGAAGAGAGTAGGATATGGAAGAGAGTACTGATGAGAGTGGGGTGGACGAGGAGGAATGTTATGAAGAGTGAGAGGTGGCAGGGGGTGTCAGGAAGAGAGTAGGAGAGGGAAGAGCGTACTGATGAGAATAAGGTTGGACGAGGAGGAATGTTATGAGAGTGAGAGGTGGCAGGGGTGTCAGGAAGAGTAGGAGAAGGGGAAGAGCGTACTGATGAGGAGGAGTGGGTTGGACGAGGAATGTTATGAAGAGTGAGAGGTGGCAGGGGAGTGTCAGGGAGAGAGTAGGAGAGGGAAGAGAGTACTGATGAGAGTGGGTTGGACGAGGAGGAATGTTATGAAGAGTGAGAGGTTGCAGGAGGTGTCAGGAAGAGAGTAGGAGAGGGGAAGAGAGTACTGGTGAGAGTGGGTTGGACGAGGAGGAATGTTATGAAGAGTGAGGAGGTGGCAGGGGGTATCAGGAAGAGAGTAGGAGAGGGGAAGAGAGTACTGATGAGAGTGGGGTGGACGAGAAGGAATGTTATGAAGAGTGAGAGGTGGCAGGGGGTGTCAGGAAGAGAGAGTAGGAGAGGAAGAGAGTACTGATGAGAGTGGGTTGGACGAGGAGGAATGTTATGAAGAGTGAGAGGTGGCAGGGGGTGTCAGGAAGAGAGTAGGAGAGGGGAAGAGTGGTAAGTGGGGTGGACGAGGAGGAATGTTATGAAGTGAGAGGTTGCAGGGGGTGTCAGGAAGAGAGAGTAGGAGGAAGAGATTACTGATGAGAGTGGGGTGGACGAGGAGGAATGTTATGAAGAGTGAGAGGTGGCAGGGGGTGTCAGGAAGAGAGTAGGAGAGGGAAGAGAGTACTGATGAGAGTGGGGTGGACAGGAGGAATGTTATGAAGAGTGAGAGGTGGCAGGGGGTGTCAGGAAGAGAGTAGGAGAGGGAAGAGGTACTGATGAGAGTGGGGTGGACGAGGAGAGATATTTATGAGAAGAGTGAGAGGTTGCAGGGAGTGTCAGGAAAGTAGGAGAGGAAGAGATTACTGATGAGAGTGGGGTGGACGAGGAGGAATGTTATGAAGAGTGAGAGGTGGCAGGGGGTGTCGGGAAGAGAGTAGGAGAGAGAGTACTGATGAAGGTGAGGTGGACGAGGAGGAATGTTATGAAGAGTGAGGTGGCAGGGGGTGTCAGGAAGAGAGTAGGAGATGGAAGAGAGTTCTGATGAGAGTGGGGTGGACGAGAAGGAATGTTATGAGGAGTGAGAAGTTGCAGGGTGTCAGGAAGGAAGAGAGTAGGAGAGGGGAAGAGATTACTGATGAGAGTGGGGTGGACGAGGAGGAATGTTATGAAGAGTGAGAGGTGGCAGGGGGTGATGGGGAAGAGAGTAGGAGAGGGAAGAGAGTACTGAGGAAGTGGGGAGAGTGGGGTGGACGAGGAGGAATGTTATGAAGAGTGAGAGGTGGCAGGGGGTGTCAGGAAGAGAGTAGGAGAGGAAGAGAGTACTGATGAGAGTGGGGTGGACGAGGAGGAATGTTGAAGAGTGAGAGGTTGCAGGGGTGTCAGGAAGAGAGTAGGAGAGGAGAGGAGTGCACCCAGTGAGAGTGGGTTGGACGGGGAGAGGTCAACAGAGAGTGAGAGGTGGCGGGGGTATAGGAAGAGAGGTAGGAGAGGGAAGAGAGTACTGATGAGAGTGGGGTGGACGAGGAGGAATGTTGTATGAAGGTGAGAGGTTGCAGGGGGTGTGGGAAGAGAGGCTGGAGGGGAAGGGGGTGCTGGTGAGGTGGGGTGAGGACGAGGAGGAATGTTATGAAGAGTGAGAGGTGGCAGGGGGTGTCAGGAAGAAGTGGGGGAAGAAGTGCTGGTGGGGGTGGGGTGGACGGGAGGAATGTTATGAAGGTGAAGGTGGCAGGGGGTGTCAGGAAGAGAGTAGGAGAGAGAGTGCTGGTGAGGTGGGGGTGGACGAGGAGGAATGTTATGAAGGGTGAAGGTTTGGGGGGTGTCAGGAAGAGTAGGAGGGGAAGAGATTACTGATGAGAGTGGGGTGGACACGAGGAAGAATGTATGAAGAGTGAGAGGTCGGCAGGGGGTGTGGGAGAGTAGGAGAGGGAGAAGAGAGTACTGAGAGTGAAAGGTGGGGTGGACGAGGAGGAATGTTATGAAGAGTGAGAGGTGGCAGGGGTGTCAGGAAGGGGCGGGAGATGGAAGAGGACACAGTGAGAGTGGGGTGGATGAGAAGGAATGTTATGAGGAGTGAGAGGTTGGGAGGTGTCAGGAAGAGAGTAGGAGAGGGAAGAGATTACTGATGAGAGTGGGGTGGACGAGGAGGAATGTTATGAAGAGTGCAGAGGTATGGCAGGGGGTGTCAGGAAGAGTAGGAGAGGAAGAGATTATTGATGAGAGTGGGGTGGACGAGGAGGAATGTTATGAAGAGTGAGAGGTGGCAGGAGGTGTCAGGAAGAGAGTAGGAGGAAGAGGGTACTGATGCGAGTGGGTGGACAGGGAAGATGTTATGGTGAGAGTTGCAGGGGGTGTCAGGAAGAGAGTAGGAGAGGGGAAGAGAGTACTGATGAGAGTGGGGTGGACGAGGAAGATGTTCCCTTGAAGAGTGAGAGGTGGCAGGGAAATTGTCAGGAAGAGGCTAGGAGAGGAAGAGAGTACTGAGTGAGAGTGGGGTGGACGAGGAGGAATGTTATGAAGAGTGAGAGGTGGCAGGGGGTGTCAGGAAAGTAGGAGAGGGAAGAGGAAGTACTGATGAGAGTGGGGTGGTGAGGAGGAATGTTGTGAAGAGTGAGGTTGCAGGGGGTGTCAGGAAGAGAGTAGGAGGAAGGGTGCAAGTGAGAGTTGGGTGGACGAGGAGGAATGTTATGAAGAGTGAGAGAGGGAGGTGGCAGGGGGTGTCAGGAAGAGAGTAGGAGAGGAAGAGAGTACTGATGAGAGTGGGGATGGACGAGGAGGAATGTTATGAAGAGTGAGAGGTGGCAGGGGGTGTCAGGGAAGAGAGTAGGAGAGGAGAGAGTACTGATGAGAGTGGGTTGGACGAGGAGGAATGTTATGAAGAGTGAGAGGTTGCAGCAGGTGTCAGGAAGAGAGTAGGAGAGGGAAGAGAGTACTGATGAGAGTGGGTTGGACGAGGAGGAATGTTATGAAGAGTGAGAGGTGGCAGGGGTATCAGGAAAGAGAGTAGGAGAGGAAGAGAGTACAGTGAGTGGGGTGGACGAGAATGTTATGAGGAGTGAGAGGTTGCAGGAGGTGTCAGGAAGAGAGTAGGAGAGGGAAGAGAGTACTGATGAGAGTGGGTTGGACGAGGAGGAATGTTATGAAGAGTGAGAGGTTGCAGGGGGTGTCAGGAAGAGTGTAGGAGGGAGAGAATGCAGTGAGAGTGGGGTGGACGAGAAGGAATGTTATGAAGAGTGAGAGGTTGAGAGGAGGTGTGGGAAGAGGGAGTAGGAGGGAGGGAAGAGGTACTGATGAGAGTGGGTTGGACGAGGAGGAATGTTATGAAGAGTGAGGAGGTGGCAGGGGTGTCAGGAAGAAGGCTAGGAGAGGAAGAGAGTACTGATGAGAGTGGGTTGGACGAGGAGGAATGTTATGAAGAGTGAGAGGTTGCAGGAGGTGTCTGGGAAGAGGTAGGAGAGGAAGAGAGTACTGATGAGAGTGGGTTGGACGAGGAGGAATATTATGAAGAGTGAGAGGTGGCAGGGGGTGTCAGGGAAGAGAGTAGAGGTGGGAAGAGAGTACTGATGAGAGAGTGGGTTGGACGAGGAGGAATGTTATGAAGAGTGAGGTGGCAGGGTATCAGGAGAAGAAAGTAGGAGAGGGAAGAGGTACTGATGAGTGGGGTGGACGAGAAGGAATGTTATGAGGGAGTGAGAGAGGTTGCAGGAGGTGTCAGGAAAGAGTAGGAGAGGGAAGAGAGTACTGATGAGAGTGGGTTGGACGAGGAGGAATGTTATGAAGAGTGAGAGGTTGCAGGGTGTCAGGAAGAGAGTAGGAGAGGGAAGAGAGTACTGACGATGAGAGTGGGTTGGAAGAGGGAGGAATGTTATGAAGAGTGAGAGGTGGCAGGGGGTGTCAGGAAGAGAGTAGGAGAGGAAGAGAGTACTGATGAGATTGGGGTGTACAGGGGAGGAAAGTTATGAATAGTGAGAGGTGGCAGGGCGTGTCAGGAAAAGTGAGAAGGGAAGAGTACTGATGAGAGTGGAGTTGGACGGAGAATATTTATGAAGAGTGAGAGGTTACAGGGGTTGTCAGGAAAGTAGGAGAGGGAAGAAATGCTGATGAGAGTGGGATTGGACGAGGAGGAATGTTATGAAGAGTGAGAAGGTTGCAGGGGTGTCAGGAAGAAGTAGGAGATGGAAGAGAGTACTGATGAGAGTGGGGTGGGCGAAGGAATGTTATGAAGAGTGAGAGGTGGCAGGGGGTGTCGGGAAGAGAGTAGGAGGAAGGGTACTGATGAGAATGGAGTTGGACGAGGAGGAATGTTATGAAGAAATTAGGGAGGAGTTGCAGGGTGTCAGGAAGAGTAGGAGAGGAAGAGCGGCGGTAGGTATGGGTTGGACGAGGAGGAATGTTATGAAGAGTGAGAGGTGGCAGGGGTGTCAGGAAGGGAAGTAAGAGAGGGAAGAACGTACTGATGAGGAGTGGGTTGGACGAGGAGGAATGTTATGAAGAGTGAGGAGTTGCAGGGTTTGTCAGGAAGAAGTAGGAGAAGAAGAGTACTGATGAGGAGGTGAGTTGGACGGGGAGGAATGTTATGAAGAGTGAGAAGTTGCAGGAGGTGTCAGGAAGAGAGTAGGAGAGGGAAGAGAGTACTGATGAGAGGTGAGTTGGACGAGGAAGATGACATGAAGAGTGAGGTGGCAGGGTGTCAGGAAAGAGAGTAGGAGAGGAAGAGAGTACTGATGAGAGTAAGGTTGGACGAGAGGGAGTCCTTATGAGAGTGAGAGGTTGCAGGAGGTGTCAGGAAAGAGAGTAGGAGAGGAAGAGAGTACTGATGAGAGTGAGTTGGACGAGGAGAATGTTATGAAGAGTGAGAGGTGGCAGGGGGTGTCAGGAAGAGAGTACGATGGGGAAGAAAGTACTGATGAGAGTGGGATTGGACGAGGAGGAATGTTATGAAAGGCAGAGGTGGCAGGGGGTGTCAGGAAGAGAGTAGGAGAGAGGAAGAGTACTGATGAGAGTGGGGTGGACCGAGAAGGTGTTATGAGGTGAGAGGTTGCAGGAGGTGTCAGGAAGAGAGTAGGAGAGGGAAGGAGAGTACTGATGAGAGTGGGTTGGACGGGGAGGAATGTTATGAAGGAGGTGAGAGAGGTTACAGGGGTGTCAGAGGAAGAAGTAGGAGAGGAAGAGAGTACTGATGAGAGTAGGATTGGACGAGGAGGAATGTTATGAAGAGTGAGAGGTGGCTTGGGGGGTGTCAGGAAGAGAGTAGGAGGGAAGAGAGTACTGATGAAGTTGGGGTGTACGAGGGAGGAAAGTTATGAATAGTGAGAGGTGGCAGGGCGTGTCAGGAAGAGAGTAGGAGAGGGAAGAGAGTACTGATGAGAGTGGGTTGGACGAGGAGGAATGTTATGAAGAGTGAGAGGTTGCAGGGGTTGTCAGGAAGAGAGTAGGAGGAGGGAAGAGAGTACTGATGAGAGTGGGTTGGAGGAGGAGGAATGTTATGAAGAGTGAGAGGTTGCAGGGGGTGTCAGGAAGAGAGTAGGAGAGGGAAGAGAGTACTGATGAGAGTGGGTTGGACGAGGAGGAATGTTATGAAGAGTGAGAGGTTGCAGGGGGTGTCAGGAAGAGAGTAGGAGAGGGAAGAGAGTACTGATGAGAGTGGGTTGGACGAGGAGGAATGTTATGAAGAGTGAGAGGTTGCAGGGGGTGTCAGGAAGAGAGTAGGAGATGGAAGAGAGTACTGATGAGAGTGGGTTGGACGAGGAGGAATGTTATGAAGAGTGAGAGGTGGCAGGGGGTATCAGGAAGAGAGTAGGAGAGGGAAGAGAGTACTGATGAGAGTGGGGTGGACGAGAAGGAATGTTATGAGGAGTGAGAGGTTGCAGGAGGTGTCAGGAAGAGAGTAGGAGAGGGAAGAGAGTACTGATGAGAGTGGGTTGGACGAGGAGGAATGTTATGAAGAGTGAGAGGTTGCAGGGGGTGTCAGGAAGAGTGTAGGAGAGGGAAGAGCGTACTGATGAGAGTGGGTTGGACGAGGAGGAAAGTTATGAAGAGTGAGAGGTGGCAGGGGGTGTCAGGAAGAGAGTAGGAGAGGGAAGAGAGTACTGATGAGAGTGGGTTGGACGAGGAGGAATGTTATGAAGAGTGAGAGGTTGCAGGGGGTGTCAGGAAGAGAGTAGGAGAGGGAAGAGCGTACTGATGAGAGTGGGTTGGACGAGGAGGAATGTTATGAAGAGTGAGAGGTGGCAGGGGGTGTCAGGAAGAGAGTAGGAGAGGGAAGAGCGTACTGATGAGAGTGGGTTGGACGAGGAGGAAAGTTATGAAGAGTGAGAGGTGGCAGGGGGTGTCAGGAAGAGAGTAGGAGAGGGAAGAGCGTACTGATGAGAGTGGGTTGGACGAGGAGGAATGTTATGAAGAGTGAGAGGTGGCAGGGGGTGTCAGGAAGAGAGTAGGAGAGGGAAGAGAGTACTGATGAGAGTGGGTTGGACGAGGAGGAATGTTATGAAGAGTGAGAGGTGGCAGGGGGTGTCAGGAAGAGAGTAGGAAATGGAAGAGAGTACTGATGAGAGTGGGGTGGACGAGGAGGAATGTTATGTAGAGTGAGAGGTGGCAGGGGGTGTCAGGAAGAGAGTAGGAGAGGGAAGAGCGTACTGATGAGAGTGGGTTGGACGAGGAGGAATGTTATGAAGAGTGAGAGGTGGCAGGGGGTGTCAGGAAGAGAGTAGGAGAGGGAAGAGAGTACTGATGAGAGTGGGTTGGACGAGGAGGAAAGTTATGAAGAGTGAGAGGTGGCAGGGGGTGTCAGGAAGAGAGTAGGAGATGGAAGAGCGTACTGATGAGAGTGGGTTGGACGAGGAGGAATGTTATGAAGAGTGAGAGGTGGCAGGGGGTGTCAGGAAGAGAGTAGGAGAGGGAAGAGCGTACTGATGAGAGTGAGTTGGACGAGGAGGAATGTTATGAAGAGTGAGAGGTGGCAGGGGGTGTCAGGAAGAGAGTAGGAGAGGGAAGAGAGTACTGATGAGAGTGGGTTGGACGAGAAGGAATGTTATGAAGAGTGAGAGGTGGCAGGGGGTGTCAGGAAGAGAGTAGGAGAGGGAAGAGATTACTGATGAGAGTGGGTTGGACGAGGAGGAATGTTATGAAGAGTGAGAGGTGGCAGGGGGTGTCAGGAAGAGAGTAGGAGATGGAAGAGAGTACTGATGAGAGTGGGGTGGACGAGGAGGAATGTTATGAAGATTGAGAGGTGGCAGGGGGTGTCAGGAAGAGAGTAGGAGAGGGAAGAGCGTACTGATGAGAGTGGGTTGGACGAGGAGGAATGTTATGAAGAGTGAGAGGTGGCAGGGGGTGTCAGGAAGAGAGTAGGAGAGGGAAGAGAGTACTGATGAGAGTGGGTTGGACGAGGAGGAATGTTATGAAGAATGAGAGGTGGCAGGGGCTGTCAGGAAGAGAGTAGGAGAGGGAAGAGCGTACTGATGAGAGTGGGTTGGACGAGGAGGAATGTTATGAAGAGTGAGAGGTGGCAGGGGGTGTCAGGAAGAGAGTAGGAGAGGGAAGAGGGTACTGATGAGAGTGGGTTGGACGAGGAGGAATGTTATGAAGAGTGAGAGGTGGCAGGGGTGTCAGGAAGAGAGTAGGAGAGGGAAGAGCGTACTGATGAGAGTGGGTTGGACGAGGAGGAATGTTATGAAGAGTGAGAGGTTGCAGGGGGTGTCAGGAAGAGAGTAGGAGAGGGAAGAGAGTACTGATGAGAGTGGGTTGGACGAGGAGGAATGTTATGAAGAGTGAGAGGTGGCAGGGGGTGTCAGGAAGAGAGTAGGAGAGGGAAGAGCGTACTGATGAGAGTGGGTTGGACGAGGAGGAATGTTATGAAGAGTGAGAGGTGGCAGGGGGTGTCAGGAAGAGAGTAGGAGAGGGAAGAGAGTACTGATGAGAGTGGGTTGGACGAGGAGGAATGTTATGAAGAGTGAGAGGTGGCAGGGGGTGCCAGGAAGAGAGTAGGAGAGGGAAGAGAGTACTGATGAGAGTGGGTTGGACGAGGAGGAATGTTATGAAGAGTGAGAGGTGGCAGGGGATGTCAGGAAGAGAGTAGGAGATGGAAGAGACCTACTGATGAGAGTGCGGTGGACGAGAAGGAATGTTATGAGAAGTGAGAGGTTGCAGGGGGTGTCAGGAAGAGAGTAGGAGAGGGAAGAGAGTACTGATGAGAGTGGGTTGGACGAGGAGGAATGTTATGAAGAGTGAGAGGTGGCAGGGGGTGTCAGGAAGAGAGTAGGAGATGGAAGAGAGTACTGATGAGAGTGGGTTGGACGAGGAGGAATGTTATGAAGAGTGAGAGGTTGCAGGGCGTGTCAGGAAGAGAGTAGGAGATGGAAGAGAGTACTGATGAGAGTGGGGTGGACGAGAAGGAATGTTATGAGGAGTGAGAGGTTGCAGGAGGTGTCAGGAAGAGAGTAGGAGAGGGAAGCGAGTACTGATGAGAGTGGGTTGGACGAGGAGGAATGTTATGAAGAGTGAGAGGTTGCAGGGGGTGTCAGGAAGAGAGTAGGAGAGGGAAGAGAGTACTGATGAGAGTGGGTTGGACGAGGAGGAATGTTATGAAGAGTGAGAGGTGGCAGGGGGTGTCAGGAAGAGAGTAGGAGATGGAAGAGAGTACTGATGTGAGTGGGGTGGATGTACAAAAAACATGACAGAGAGGATGTAAGTTAGTGAGACAGGAGATGACTGTTGACTTTACATTTAAATTCTTGGAAATTGTAACTGTCAGGAAAGCAAGTATGCGGAAATGAATTCCACAGGCGGGAAAGTTCGAGAAAAGAAGCTGCTGGAGTAGAATTGGAGTGTTTAAAAATAATTCGACAGGACGGTTTCGCATTTCGTAGAAATGAACTACTCCGGATGACATACGCTTGATGTAAGGAGATAGTGTAACTGTGGCAGCCATAGAGCCTGTTCAGTTTTTAATAGCGTTTCACCCTAAAAAATATTGTTGGGGCCGGTGATATGAAACAGTCACTCTTCAAGGTCTCCTGTGCATTTGATATCTATGCCTGTATATGTGTACAACTACTTTATCTTTCTGGGAGGACACCATATAAAATACATTAATGAAATTAATGACTCATAACTAGAGAGGGAAAAAATGTATTATATTATTTAGTAGTAACTTATGGGGGATCAGTTTATTACTTCATAACAATACAAAACTTATCCCCCACTTTATGTCCAATAGAAACCTTAATCAATTTCTCAACGATTATATTCAGTCAGTCAGTTAAGTGCCATACGTGATACACGGTTGGGCGATCATGTCTCGAAAGAGATATGATTGACTGAGCAGAAGATTATCCCGCAGTAGGTTGCCATTGCTGTTATTTGACTCATAGCTAAAGAGGGAAGAGATGTGTTATATTATTTAGTAGTAATTAATGAGGGATCAGTTTATTACTTTATACAATAGAATACAATAAGTGAATACAATGGATTCAACTGGAATTCGAACTCGGCTCCCCGTTCCGAGCCGATATCCACATTTCCACAACGCACATCCAAACCGACTAGTCAGTCAGTTAAGTGCCATACGTGATCCACGCTTGGGCGATCATGTCTCGAAAGAGACATGACTGACTGGGCAGAAGATTATCCCGCAGTAGGTTGCCATTGCTTTCTGCGGTAGACTGGTTGCCGACCAAGGCTATAGAACCCAGTCTGTCCTATTTAACCCATAACTGGAAGGAAGAGACGGATTAATACCTTTTCCAAGGGTATTTGCGCGTAAGTGAATACAATAGATTAAACTGGAATTCGACCTCGGCTCCACGTTCCGAGCCGATATCCACTGTACGACAACACACATCCAAACCGACTAGACCACTCCTAAAAAACTGTAAAAAATATTCGAGGAATATTTTTATAGAGTAGCGTCCATTAGACCTTCCTCAATTCACGACATTTGCAAGGATAAAAAATATTGATTGTTTTTTATCGTTTTAGAAGGTGGATTTCAGTTCATAAAATAAATACAGTCAATTCTTGATTTTTTACAGAGTTATTTGATCGTGTTCTTTAGGAATGTTGAATTTGAAATTAAGCTTACGTCATTGATATCTACGTATACATCTTTCAATTTTTAAACATTTTACTTTTTAAATTTTTCGAAAAATGTTTTCGATTTTTTCTTGGGAAACACATGCATAAAAACTTGTGGATTATATATATTTATCTTAAATAAAGATAAACGGAATTATAGTTTTATTCATCTATGTGATTTTTATTCTTTAAAATAAAAAGAGTCTGTTTTCATACATTAAGTTCAGATAACTCTGTAAAATAGTAAGCATTGGTTTTACTCAGTAGACAAATTATGAATAGGCTCCCCACTTCCAAACTGATAAAAAACAAAATAGTATTTTTCGGTTCTGTCAAATATCACACATTTAGAAAAATCTAAGGTCTTCTTCTTCTTCTTCTTTTATCTGCCCTGTCCTTTCAGGACGTAGGTGATCATGGCTTTCCACGTCTTCCTATCCCTGGTGGCTCTTCGCACGCTTTCTCCTGTTACACCACCCAAACACTGTTCTACCATCCACTAGCTCAAGCCCATAAATCTAGAACATAAATATATAGAAACTAGCATGACCACAAAATGAGGGCTCAGTATATACATCAATTATAATATAGAATTGATCCCCCATTTTATATCCACATTATAATTTCTTTTAAACAGTTTGCATATACATTTTTCTTTTATGTGCCCTGTTCTTTCAGGACGTAGGCGATCATGGCTTTCCACGTCTCCCTATCCCTGGTGGCTCTTAACAGGCTTTCTTCTGTTACATCACGCAACCCCCGTTCTGTCATTTACATGCTCAGGCCCTTCAAATATGATATCCACTTTTCCCCGTTATCTAGACTGTTAGTATCAGGTTCTCCAAGCCCTCCTTCCTCGTTGCATGTCCATGAATTTTAGCTGTCTTTTACTGATGCTCAATATTAATTCGCATTTTTGTTTCCATCATTTCCAACACCTCATCATTGCTCACATGCTCGATTCATGATATTCGCAGCATCTTTCTTTAGAACCACATTTCAGTTGCTTCAAGTTTTTCCTTCATCTTCGATGAGATTGTCCAGCATTCACTGACGAAGAACTGACATCACATAGCAATCCAGTAATCTCTTCTTTGTTTCTAGCGAAATCTTCCTGTCTCTTAATACTCTACTCAGCTTATGGAATGCATCCTTGTGCTTTTGGATCTCAGGAATATAAATAAATAAAAACTGCTGTGACCTCAAAGTGAGGGGTCAGTTTATATATTGATTGTAATATGGAATTGATCCCCCACTTTATATCCAGAATGCTTCTGTAGAACCAAATTTTGGTTGCTTCAACTCTTCATCTTCGATTATATTGTCCAGCATTCACTGCCATATTGAAGAACAGACATCACATAGCAATCCAGTACTCTCTTCTTTGTTTCTAGTGAAATCTTCCTGTCTCTTAATGCTCTACTCGATTTTTTCAACGCTTCCTTTGCCATGATAATTTACCTTCGGATCTCAGTATCGCACTTTCCGTCTTCTGTAAGAACACTTTCCAGGTATTTAGATTTCTGCACCTGCTTGATTTTAGTATCCCCCACCTGTATTTGACATTTTGGGCTGCCTTTTTTGCTGATGAACATGCATTCGGTTTTCTTGCAGTTTATTTGTAGTCATCTCTTCAGCTGCCTTCTGTAGGAGATATGTAGTTTCCTTTCTGTGTCTGCTATCAGCACTGTATCATCTGCATCCCTTATGTTGCTTAAATTGTGCCCTCCAATGACGAATTTTGGCATAACTTCTAGGGTCCTCAGAATAGTCTCGCTGTATAAGTTAAATAGATCCGATGGAAAGACACACCCTTGTCTTACGCCCCTTTCTATCTTTCTATCTCCTGAATTCGTTACCTGTCCGTATGCAGGCGGTTTGCTGCCAGTAGAGATTCTTGATTACTCTTATATCTTTCCCAAATATATCGAGGTTGCTGAGTCTGAGGTCTGTGGAAGGCCAATTTTAAACGTTATTTCCCCATAATATTTCCATATTTCTTCCAAGTGTGTCAGTGTACTTAAATAATGTTGGAACAGCCGTGGAGGATAAGAATCATCACAGGCTCTTTTTATGTTAGAATGCGGGTTTATCTCGTCGGTGGCAGGAGGTCAGTCAGTCAGTTAAGCGCCATACGTGATACATGTTTGGGCGAGCATGTCTCGAAAGAGACATGACTGACTGTGCAGAAGATTATCCCGCAGTAGGTTGCCATTGCTTTCTGCGGTAGACTGGTTGCCGACCAAGGCTATAGAACCCATGTCCTGTTATTTAACCCATAACTGGAAGGAATAAACGGATTAATACCTTTCCCAAGGGTATTTGCCCGTAAGTGAATACAATGGATTCAACTGGAATTCGAACTCGGCTCCCCGATTTCTTGTTCCGAGCCGATATCCAATGCACCACAACGCACATCCTTGTTACTAATGTTATTTAAAAATAACATTAGTAACTTTTTCAAAAGGTTTTTAAGTTGTGTTATTTTGGCAATTGTTCCTGCCTAATTTATTGACGCTGAGTTCAGAAATGACAGCAGAAATTTTCTATCACGTCAACGGGAATTTATTTTTCAGTAAAAACATATCAATTTTGCTAACAGATGCAATGAAGAAATGGAAAGTAACAGAAATCAAATAATATATTTTTATTATTTAACAAATATATTCCACAATTATTTAACAAATATATTCCACATATTTTTTGCTCGACTGTAAAGACAAAGATACGAAGGCCTCCTTGCTTTAAAAAATTGGCGTAGTAGAATCTTTCTGTGCTGGACAAAGTCAATGTTTTATGTAAAACTCGCTTTTTTACATAAAACCCATTTTTAACCTTATCAGCATTATTGAACTTCCGCCTACACAGGCAACGAGCCATGGCTTGAAAAGAGGTAATTTGAGGGTACAAGGTCTAGCACGTTGAGGCAGCAGTTCCTGCTTCTCAAGTCCAGTCAACTTTGCGCTTGGTTACATTGTCAGTGTTGGCTGCGTGCACATAGTCCTACTGTAGGAGTGCTCGTCTTCGATTTACCAATGTCGGGTAGCTGGGTTTTCATGGCTGTTAGACATGCTGTAAATGTTCAGTATTAAGGTCAGAATTCACATCATGACCATTTCAAACACAAAGAGAGACAACTATAAATTCCATCAACCACAAAAACATGACCATCTGCTGAAGACCGTCCTTGGTTGACAAGTAATCCTGAAGGGTGACCAGAACAAAAGCACTGTTTTCTATTATTAGGATTGCGACAATATATCCATTTTACTTAATTTGTTACAATTCGATAGCAAAACGTGTTGAAGATTTGCCGGCATTCGTTTATAATTACTCACCGACCTGAGCCTAGTCACCAGACAATTCAGTAGGAACTTCTCAGAGTCTCTTCACAATACCGAAATATCAGACATCTTACAATATATGACACGGAATTACAAGAATGACGTATTTTTCCAAAATCCGGAAAAATTAACCTTATGTTTTTTAACTATGAAATTTTCTTTTTTTGTTTTTTACTATTTTACTAAATATAAAATTTTCTTCCTGTTATTATTTGATGTATCTGCTTCTCTTTTAAAGTTCTTGATTGATTAATGAACCAGTTTCCTTATCTATAATAATCCTTAAAGACTTCCGTTGTTGATATTTCTTCGAAGGCTATAACATCGCCCGGTTCACACTCCACCCACGTCTATTGAACAGGTGAAGAGGCTCATCCTTTGTTCCCTGTTTAGGATGTGGTTTCCGGCTTTCTCTTGTCCAATCTTTTTACTCTTTTCTTTCTTTTTTTTTTTTTTAATTGGAGTAGATAGATAAAACTATCGCCCGGTTCTCACTCCACCCACGTCTATTGAACATGTGAAGAAGCTCATCCCTTGTTCCCTGTTTAGGATGTGGTTTCCGGCTTTCTCTTGTCCAATCATTTTAATCTTTTCTTTCTTTTTTTTTTCAATTGGAGTAGATAGACTAAACTATCGTCCGGTTCACACTCCACCCACGTCTATTGAACAGGTGAAGAGGCTCATCCCTTATTCCCTGTTTAGGATGTGATTTCCTGCTTTTTCTTGTCCAATCTTTTTACTCTTTTCTTTCTTTTTTTTTTCAATTGGAATAGATAGACTGAACTATCGCCCGGTTCACACTCCAACCACGTCTATTGAACAGGTGTAGAGGCTCATCCCTTGTTTCCTGTTTAGGATGTGGTTTCCGGCTTTCTCTTGTCCAATCTTTTTACTCTTACGTGGCCCCCTTCGCATCAGTGGCGTTACCGCCTTGCTCGGGGTGATATGATAAAAAACAAAACAAAAAGCAAACAAAAAAAGATTGCGATATTAGTTGGAGATAAATAACCCTAAGTACAGTCTACGGGTTCAATAAATTATATAACTGAGTAATATACAAATATCGTATTTTGAAGGGGAATTTTTTTTCAATTATCCATTTACTGCTACAGTTTTCATTGTTATACTTTTTTGAAGCGTTTATATTTTAAATTATTTATAAACATACTTGTTTATTTTTATTACATTTTTTTATTACCCAAATGTTTTTCACATCTGCCTATAAGTTTTTTTTTTATTTAATGTCTGCAAGTAATATTTTTAATTTTAACCGAGACATATTTTCAAATTTGTCCGAGTGTTTTCAGTCTTAATGTTTATTTTATTTGAATGCTAAAATCGTAGTGTCATAAATCAGTTAATTTTTTTTAAGATTTAAAGTAAAATTCTTTACTCTTCGAATTTAAGTTTATTGTTCTTTATTGAATAAGTAAAATATTAAGTTTGGCGGACCTGAAGCAGACTACCACCACGTTTAATTTCGTTGTTTTTCTTTTCTTTTTTTTTTTTTTTTTTTTTTTTAAACTTTTTTCAGCGCAGTCCTATCGATTACCCCCTTAGCTTTACGGTTGACAAAAGAAATTTTGAAAAATTTCAATATTTAAGCATTTTCTGTTGGGGATCAGTTTCTCATACAACATTATAGTAAATCGAGCCTCTATTATGAAACCTGTCGCCGGTACGACATTACCGCCACCTGTAAATTTGTTCATTATCAAATTTTTTTAACTTTTTTCAGTGCAATATTATTTTTTACACCTTAAACTTCACGAATGACAAAAAAAAACAAAAAAAACTACAAACATTTCAATATTTAAACAATTTTAGGTTGAGGACTTTCTCATACAACCTTATAGTGGTTTGAAAATGGAGGATTGATTTACTTTAACGTTGTATGAGAAACTGATCCCCACCACAAATTTGTTTAAATATTGTAATTTTTTAAAATTTTTTTGATAATCGTAAAGTTTAAGTAATAATTGATAGAACTGCGCTGAAAAAAGGGGGAAAAATGAAATTAAAATAAAGCGACCCCAACGCGATTAGATTGAAAATGGAGGATTGATTTAATTAAACGTTGTATGAAAAAATGACCCCCACCAAATTTGGTACGACATTACCGCCACCTGTAAATTTGTTCATTATCAAATTTTTTAAACTTTTTTCAGTGCAATATTAATCTTTTACACCTTAAACTTTACGAATGACAAAAAAAAAAAATTGCAGAAATTTCAATATTTAAACAATTTTTTTTGGTGGGGGGGGGGCAGTTTCTTATACAACCTTGTAGTTGATTGAAAATGGAGAATCGGTTTACTTTAACATTGTATGAGAAACTGACCCTCCCACAAATTTGTTTAAATATTGTAATTTTTCAAAACTTTTTTTGATAATCGGAAAGTTTAAGTAACAATCGATAGGACTGCGCTGAAAAAAGTAAAAAAAAAAAAAAATAGTAAAACAACGAAATTAAACGTGGTGGTTCTGGCTCATACTAAGTTAAATGTGCGTTGTAAATGTGCGGATGTGGAGCAATGGGTATTGACTCGGAACGACAAATCGGAGAGCCGAGTTCGAATTCCAGTTGAATTCCTTGCAAATACTTACTCACAAATATCCTTGGGAAAGTTATTAATCCGTCTCTTCCCTACCGCAGAAAGCAAACGCAAACTACTACGGGATAATATTCTGCCTAGTCAGTTATGTCGCTTTCGAGACATGATCGCCCAAAGCGTGTATCACGTATGGCACCTGACTGATATAATCAGAAATGAATACAAAGCTTCTGTTGGACCTAAAGTGGAAGATTTGTTTTCTGTTGTCATGAAGTAATAAACTGATCCCCCACTAATGAATACTTATTTCGGAAAGGCATGAATCCATCTCTTCTCTTTCTGGTTACGGGTTGAATAGCAGAACAGATCAGTTTAGCAACCATTCTACCGCAGAAAGAAATGGCAAACTACTGCGGGAAAAATTTCTGCTTAAAACAATCATGTCTGTTTCGAGAACTTATTGCCCAAAGCGTTTATCATTTCTGGCACTTAACTGAGTGACTGAATACAATAGTTGGAATCATGATTAAGGCTTCGACTGGGCATAAAGTGGGGGATCAGTTTTGTATTGTTATGAAGTAATAAACTGATCCCCCACTAATTACTACTTAATAATATAATACATCTCTTCTTCCCTCTAGTTATGAGTCAAATAACAGGACAGATTAGGTTCTATAGACTTGGCTGGCAACCATTCTACCGCAGAAAGCAATGGCAAACTGCTGCGGGAAAATCTTCTGCTTAAGCAGTCATGTCTCAAAGAGACATGATCGCCCAAGCGTGTATCTTGTATGGCACTTGACTGACATTTCAATCATTTTCTCTCTTTATATAAAATATTTTCCAATGGACCTGTACGACCGGCGCCTCCTCTGTAATTTTTTGCTTTTCATTTTTTAAGTCTTTTTTTAATTCATTCTTTATCGATTAGATCCTAAACTTTCAGATTAGCAAAAACATGTGGAAATAACTACATCTTTTAAAGATTTTTAGTGGGTTCTCAGTTTCTCATACAACGTTTTGGTAAATCGATCCCCCATATTGGAAACGCTCGCTCTGTAAAAAACAATGACAAGTTGTTGCCCATTTTCTTTTTAAAAAACTTGTAGGAAATTAATGAAAGAGACCGTTTGGGTGGGTGGGGGTCAATCTACTAGAACGTTGTATGAGAAACCAGGTACCCACTAAAATTTTAAATATTGTATTTTTTCCAATTTTTTTTTTTTTTTTTGTGTGCTAATCTGAAAGATTAAGGTGTAATCAGTAAGAATGCATTGAAAAAGTAAAAAAGAAATGAAAGACAAAGAAATTATAGGGGAGGTGCCGGTCGTACAGGTCCGCCTATTTTTCTTTTCTTTTTCCCTCCTTCAATCATCCTTCTCTTCATTATGAGACATTATGTTATTCTTTTCTTGTTTCATTTTAATTTCTTTCATTTCAAAGCGTATATCACGTATGACACTTAACTGACTGATATCCTCTTCACACTTGAGATTGGTAATGTAAAATCTTTCTAGCGCCCATTCTCAACCATCAAGGCCTGTACTGGACAAAGCCAATGTTTTACATAAAACTCGAATCTTATATTGAAAGGAAAATCGAATTTTCCATTTTAGCTTTTCTTCTCGAATGTTTGATCTTTTTTCCTTTTAATCTCTTCCATCTGGTTTTTTTATGTCTTTGTTTTGGGTTCGAAATTTTTATCGGCGACGAAAATCGACGTTGTCCAACTTTTCTTTTTGTTTTTACGTATTGATATTTTTTTTCTAAATCCTTATTCTTCATTTTCTTTTTATTCTTCCTTCATTCTTTTTTCTTTATTTATTGTTTAGACTTTCTTCATTTATTATTGTTTTATTCTTAACTTACTTTTTCTTTATCATTTTTTTTAATTTTTTTCCTTCTATTTATCATTATTCTTCATTTTCTTTTTCTTTTTATTATTCTTCACTTATTTTTTCTTCATTTAATCTTCCTTTTTCTTCTTTATTTGTTCTCTGTTATACTTTAATTTCTTTTTTATTCATCCATAATTTATTTTTTCTTTCAATTCATTTTTTCTTTCAATTTCATTTTTTGTTTTATTAATTAATTTTCTTTATATTTTGAATTATGCTTTGGTCTTCTAATATTTTTTCATTCATTTTATTATTTCTAATTTCCTTTGTCTTTATTTTTTGCCTTCAGTCAGTCAGTTAAGTGCCATGAGCAATACACACTTGGGCAATCATGTCTCGAAAGAGACATGACTGCCTGGGCAGAAGATTATCCCGCAGTAGGTTGCCATTGCTTTCTGCAGTAGACTGGTGGCCGACCAAGGCTATAGAACCCAATCTGTCCTGTTATTTAACCCATAACTGGAGGGAAGAGACGGATTAATACCTTTCCCTAGGGTATTTGCGCGTAAGTGAAGGTAATGAATTCAGCTGGAATTCGAACTCGGTTCCCCGATTACTCGTTCCTAGCCGATATCCACTGCGCCACAACGCACGTCCTTACGAACGCTTAATTCCTTTTTTATTTCTTGATTTTCGAATCATTTTTCTTTTTCTATATCTCTTTTACATTTTCCTCTTCTCAAAGTCTAATTCTCTTTATTCTTTCTCCAGTTTGTTTATCCTTCTTCATCACTTTCTCTTTTCCTCTCTCTCTCTCTCAAGTTTTATCTCTCCTCTTTCTTATTGATTTACTTATCTATCTTTTTTGTAATTCCTTTTTTTTTATACACTTCATATGAATAATAAGATCTTCGTCTGTATCTTCGATCCATATTTCTCGTAGACAAACTTGAACCAAAAGAGGTTTTAACTATAAGAAAAACAACCGTGCAATCAGACATGTAAATTATTACGAAGGTATCCCAGATTTTGCAAGTATGTTGTATTGTAGGGAGCTGGTTAATGTTTTTTTGAATTTTTGCCTTATGCCATACATAACCGAACACCCCATAGCTTACAGGATTTATGCAGAATTATCATCAGAAGGTTTTCATCAGAAGGTTGGTTGTCGGCAGGTTGGAATATGTGGAATTGTGTGGAATAGCGTAAGAAGAATAAAATATACATTTTGCATTTTAAGATAGAAATTTATTAAAAGGAGGAATAACATAAGTTGTAGAAGTTAATGTTCAATTAGAAACATTATTAAGAAGTTAAGGGTAGAGTTCGTATTCAACGATAAATTGTTTGTAGTAGTAATTGTTGAAAGAGAAAGAGGACAATGTCTGTGTCGCTTGAAGTTGAAGCTACGTTGATGAAGTTCTTTTATTGTAATCTACATTTTCGCACTTACACGCGAAGTACTTCTGATTTTGCAAGTCGCTCTTCTTCTTCTTCTTCTATGTGCCCTGTCCCTTCAGGACGTAGGCGATCATGGATCTCCACGTCTCCCTATCCCTTGTGGCTCTTAGTATGTTTGCTCCTGTTGCTCCTGGCAACCCCCGTTCCGTCATCCACCTGATCAGACTCTGCAGATATGTTATCCGCTGCCTTCCTCTGTCTCTCCTTCCTTTTATCTGACCAGTCAGTATCAGGTTCTCCAGGCTCTCCTTCCTCATTGCATGTCCCAGGAACTTCAGTTGTCTCTTCCTGATGCTCAGCATCAATTTCCTTTTTGTTGCCATTCTTTCTAACACTTCGTCGTTGCTTGTATGCTCAGTCCACGATATCCGTAGCATCCTTCTGTAGAACCACATTTCGGCCGCTTCCAGTTTTTTCCTCATTTTCGATGATATTGTCCAGCATTCACAGCCGTACTGAAGAACTGACATCACGTAGCAGTCTAGCACTCTTTTCTTCGTTTCTATTGAGATCTTCCTGTGTGTTAGTATTTTGCTCATCTTCTGGAACGCGTCCTTTGCCATGCCAATTCGCCTTCGAATCTCCGTGTCGTACTTTCCATCTCCTGTTAGAACACTTCCTAGGTACTTAAATTCTTGGACTTGTTTGATTCTGTTATCCCCCACCTGTATTTGGCATTTTGGGTTGTATCTTTTGCTGATGACCATGCACTCAGTTTTCTTAAAGTTTATTTGTAGTCCCTTCTTGTCACTCTCCACTGCTACTTTCTGTATGAGATCTTGCAGTTTCCTTTCCGTGTCCGCAATCAGTATTGTATCGTCCGCGTATCTTATGTTGTTCAGGTTGTGGCCTCCAATAATAAATCCTGGTGTGTCATCTAGGTTCCTCAAAATATTCTCGCTGTTCGCTCACATCCGTCAAAAATCATTTTAACACCGACTTGCGAAATCTGGTTGCGACTTTTTCTTTAAGCAGATGGTCAATCCTTTTTTCTGTTTGGGAAAAACCAGGATTTCACACGTCGTTGTGAATTTTTGTAAAAGTAAAGAAGAAAGTTGATTTTAATTAATTTCTTATCCGTTACAATGTAATCATATTTTTATAATGAATAAAAACTGAGAATCATATTTTAATTGATTCATTAAAAACAATCAAATGGCAGTATTAATAAAGGGAAAGACTCTACGATCCTTGTGATCTTTGTGTAATAAATGCTTGCAGTTTAACTAAATCACAAGCATATAATAGAAAGGAATTTTCCGAACAAACTTAATATGCAAACTTATAAAATTTATCATGCTAAAAGAATCATATAATAATTTTGCTTGTTCCTTCCTTAGTTAGTTAGTTACTTGGTTCCTCCGTCCGTTATGCCTCTGAAAAAAGATAACACACTTACTCTCTACAAGAGCCTTTCCTTCCCCTCTATCTTTTTATAATCTATAAACGCTACTCTCCTCAGCCTTTCCCACACCTTTGCCGAACAGAATCATATAATAATTCTGATTGTTTCTTCCTTAGTTATTTAGTTACTTAGTTCCTCCGTCCCTAACGCCACTGAAGAAAGATAACACACTTCCTCTCTACAAGAGCCTTTCCTTCCCCTCTATCTTTCTACTCTTCTCAGCTTTTCTCTCACTTTTGCCAAACGGAAGGGTACTAAAGAGTGAGAGAGTAGAAGGAGAGAGCTTATAACATTACCGTAGCAGTAGCAGCTTAAGCTGGTGATTGTAACAGTAATTGTGTGTGTGTGTGTGTGTGTGTGTGTGTATGTGTGTGTACTATAAAATATAGTAAAAATAAGTAGGTTTGTTGCTGTATCCTGCGAACTAATAACGAAATTTCTGGCCTTTACACCCTAGGCCATTACTCAGTTGGTCTTTTCTGTTTACAATTGACACAGGAGCCACGCTTTTTCAGTAATAAAAACATTTTCTCTTTCAAAATCTCTCACAAAATAGTCTTTTGGTTATGGTCTGTGCATACGCTGCTTATTATAATATAAAATTACAGTAAAGTAGCTTCTATGGACATTACTTTTATAGATATTTTAATAAAATGACACTCTGTGTTATCGTTATTTTATTATCCAATACTTTTATGTTTGAAGACGTTACTATCATTTGTAGTATGACAAAGTAAAATTTTTCCAGGAAATCATAATTATCCTTCCGTGGAAATTCCACGGGTTCCGCTAGCTAAAATAATACTAGAAAGATTCAACTCAGATTGTAGGAAGAATTTAGGAGTAGATCAGTGGAAATTTCCCTAAAACTGCTATTGACTGGTTCAGTAACCATAAAAAACATATTTGCGAATTTATAGAACTAGATATAAAATATTTCTACCCTTCTACAGCTGAACCCTTGCTAGATAAAGCCATCTACTCAGCTTAACCCTCTAGGGCCATTCGTATCATATTTGATACAGTATTTCCCTATAAGGAAACATTTGGTATTCATTGACTGAGCAGTCAGTACTGCTTTCATTTGAAATTTATAAAATATTTCTCTTAAAACATTTTTCAGGAAAATATTTCTTTCAAGGCTTGTGTTCATACTGTATCAAATATGATACGAATGGCCCTAGAGGGTTAAGGCTTCTACTGGGCATAAAGTGGGGGATCAGTTCTATATTGTTATGAAGTAATAAACAGATCCCCCACTAATATGATACGAATGGCCCTAGAGGGTTAAGGCTTCTACTGGGCATAAAGTGGGGGATCAGTTCTATATTGTTATGAAGTAATAAACAGATCCCCCACTAATATGATACGAATGGCCCTAGAGGGTTAAGACCAAATAAACACAAAGAAAGTAAAAATAATGAAAAACAACCGAAATTCATTATTACTTGAAAACGAAAACATATGAAAGAAAAAAACCTTGACATTTCAATGGGAAGCTTTGATGGTGCAAGCGTATAGGCATACATTTATTCCATAAACTAACTTAAATAATCGACATATGATAATATTAAGAAATTCTAATCAGATGAAACCAGAAAACTGTTCATACACATTTTTAATATAGGCAATCTGACATAGGCATAAAAACGAATTTAAAAGTAGACTTACTGGATATTAAATGCAACATAAGAAAAGAGACCTATCAACCTAAGAAAAGGTACACATCGACCATACAGAAAATCTAATGTTAAATTATTTTAAATCAAAATGTCTTCCAACCATTCACCATTAATAAGCAAGCAGATTCCACAATCAGTGAATGATCAGTTATCTAACTATTCTTCCAGTGAAACCATCAACAACGAAGCAATGAAAATTATGAAACAGTCCTAAAGAAAGTGCAATATTAGCATACTGACCACATAACACAAAAAGCCTACAAAAATATCGTTCAACATACCTTACTCAAAAGCGTAAAATAAACGCAGGAAAAATATTCATTAAAATCATACCCCATCAAGGTTTTTCCATAATGTAATTTAACAAAATTTTTATTGATTATGAAAAGGCGTTTGACAAAATACGCCATGAAGAATTGATGGAGCCTTGGCAGCCTCGACATATTCGGAGTAATCAAGAATCTCTACTGGCAGCAAACTGCCTGCAGACGGACAGGCAACAAATTCAGCAATTATACTAAGATTGAAAGGGGCGTAAGACAAGGATGCGTCTTTTCACAGGATGTATTCAACTTATACAGCGAGACAATTCTGAGAAGTCTAGAAGTTATGCCAGGATTCGTCATCGGAGGCCACAATTTAAACAATATAATTACGCAGATGATAGAGTGCTGATAGTTGACACGGAAAAGAAACTACAAGATTTCCTACAGAAGGTAGCTGAAGAGAGTGACAAGAAAGGTCTACAAATAAACTGCAAACTTGTAGAGTCACAAGTTTATTCGCCTGGAGAGAGTCAACGTTATACTCAAAACACGTGTAGCAACACAAATACCATTATGGACACTTAATATATCATACAAAAAGCAAGTAGTAATTATAATAATAGCAACAATAAATCTACATCTATTTTTAATATATATATATATATATATATACACACACACACACACACACATATATATATATATATATATATATATATATATATATATATATATATATATATATGGGTGGGTTCATTTGTGGGGTTACACATACGTACCTATCCATGGAATTAGAAGTAAGCGGTTAATGACTTAGCGGTCAACATCTTCACAACTGGTCTGAATACCCCCAGCTGATCTGACGCCAATGCCTTTGTCCTGTCTGTCTTTACCTTTTTCTCTTTTTTCCTTTCTCTCATTTTATTTTATTTTTTATTCTTCTCTTCAGTTAAAGGAAATACTTATTCTGGCAAAATTTCTTTTACCAAATGAAAGCAATTTTCTGTAGTCTGATGAAATGAGCTAATTAAGCTCATTGAAATGAATTATAATTTATAACCAATTTAAATGTTGAGTTTTCTTTTATAAATATCATATTGCTCTGGATAACATCCATTGAGCTCTCTATATAGATATAACACTTAATATTTTATATTAAGTTGATCTTGTTGGATTATCCTCGCCCTTTACGGACTGGACATCTATACCTATAAAATCTTCTGTACAGTAAAGACGGAAGCTGATGATGGTTCGCCTGAAATAGGCCTACACATCCGATCTACCATGAAATAACGTGCCTGCCATAACTTTTTCTTATATTTGCTCTATATGTATTTATATACATATATATTTGGAGCTCTCTTAGAGAATTATCCTACCACTATTTTGGATTCTTCTATATCTAAACCGCATGGTGATATATATATATATATATATATATATATATATATATATATATGATAAAATTATCGTTTCATGTTCTGCTATATATTTGCGTGTGTGTGTGTGTGTATGTGTGTATGTGTGTATGTGTGTGTGTGTGTGTGTGTGTGTACGTGAATGGACACTGACGTCAACACTGAGTGGACAAAATCTATTTCATTGATTGAACACAATCTTTACGCCAACCTGAATATATATACCTACTGTAGTGAGTTTGAACTTTATGCGTACTCTTCTTAGATTATCTTATGCCAGACTAGACTAATCTTGTTCAATAATGATGTAGCATTATGCAGATTAAATCCCTATTTGATAATATAGGATATTCTTCGATTAAGTACTTTAAAAAGAAAGAAGACTATATGAAAAAATAATTGTTGAGACAAATAAATGTGTGCTTCTCGGTCACTTTTTTTACTTACCTCGGTGTTGATACGCATTCACTCTTGCGACTGGTTGAACGTCATTTTGACGAAATATCATTGCCATATTCTTTCATCTTGCGGGAACACTCGCTCTGTTTTGTACTGATTGACCTCGTTCGACTTCCCCCTAATTGTGGCTCATCCACAAGCCAAGCTCCTTTAGATTTTGCTCCCTGCAAGACTTCTTTCTAATCATAAAAGTGGACAAACTTGAGTAGAGGATTTTTCATGTTCTTTGCTTCGTCTTATCGGGTGCAGATCCGAACTGAAAGGTCAAAAACGATACAAGATGATCGTCTTCGTTTTTCAAACCGCAAAAGTCGTGGACAAACGCGAACAGACTTTCCTGATATTATTCTAAATCTTGACCTTTTCGACTGGTTTTTCCCGGCGGATCAATGCACCGGAACAGGGACGCTTCTACCTCTTGCAAATGATAAGTATCTGTGCGTGTCGAAGATGGCGCTAAACATTCTCGATTTTCTCTCAGTTATCCTTTCCCGATTAACACTGATTGTTCTAGTTGATACTGGGAGCGGCGTGTTTAAGTACTTTCCAGTGAGCCCGATGTAATTTGTAGACCAATATGCTTCTAAAATCCTCTTATCACTCATTTCAATGGAATTGGTCCTAAAAATATATACAGGATATCCCACAAGTCATCACAGTATTTAAAAATGTTACATCATTTCATCAAAGTTTTCATTCATTTTTTCAGAATTTAGATTAACGTAGGGAAAATATCCATAGCTAAATCCGCTGCTAAGAAAGTCAGTTCTCTGTGTAGGGCCAGGAAGTTTTTCCACCTGAAACATTCCGGCACATATATAAATCTACCATCCGCCCGTGCATTGAATACTGCTGCCATATCTGGTCGGGTGTCCCTGCGATTCATCTAGGGGTCCTTGACAAAATCCAGCGGAGAATCTGTAATGTGATAGATTCCGACCTGGCAGCTCGGATAGTCACTTTATCATCGGCGAAATGTGATTTCCCTGTGTCTTTTCTACAAATATTTCACGGCTTCTGCTCCGATGAACTGGTTCCCCCTATATATGAATTTACTCGAGCCACAAGATTAGCAACTAGGCCCCACCCTTTTATTGGGAAACCAATAAAATATAAACTATTTATATATAAATTCTATTCCAACAGCTTCTTTTCTCGCACTTAATGCCTGTGAAATTCCCTTCCATTTACTTGCTTCTCCGATAGCTACAATCTCCAAGAATTTAAATGTAAAGTCAATAGCCATCTCCTATCTCACTAATCTGCATCTTCTCTCTCATTCTCCTTTCTCCGTTCACTCCACTCTCATCAGTATCCTTATTCTTTTCTTACTTACTTCCTGACACACCTTAAAACCTGTCACTCTTTCTCAGAACGTTCCTCCAATGTAACTCCCTGCAAAACAGTGGCAGTAAGATGCTTTGCTTGGGGCGATATGATTATAAAAAAAATTCTGTACTATTGTAATGCAAAAATAAAGTGGGGGATCAATTCTACATAACAATCAATATATAAACTGATCCCTCACTTTATGGCCATATTCATCCTTCTTTCAACCACTTCCTGACACCTTCAATAACCTGTCACTCTTTCTCATAACTTTCCTCCTATGTGACCCCCTGCAAAACAGTGGCAGTAAAACGCCCTGCTTGGAGCAATATGATTATTTATAAAAAAAGATGATTTCTGGTGTGTGAAACTTTTGAACAAGTATCAGGAATATTGATTCACAAATGCTCTGAACCACTTTGCAGATGTCTTGAATTACTTTACATAAATTAATTATATTTGCTTTGTATAATTACTCAGAATTAAATCTCATTATTGATTGATCGATTCTTATCAACTCTTTTCAGATTATTTTAAGCCAAGAAATAGTTTTAGATTGCAATAATTTTAAATATATATATGGGTATGTAAACCTTTGCTTCCCAAACATTTTCTCTTGTCCGCATTTTCGGAATAAAAATGTACTCCTCACCATATTTTATGTGATAAAAGGTAGATTTAACAATAATAATAATAATAATAATAATAATAATAATAATAATAAAAATAATTGAAAGAATCCCTGGAAACCCCAGCTTGAGAGATATACAAAAAATTGTCTTATTAAGTACAGCCCACACACTAAGGAAAACTTTATCTATATAATGCTGGAGATGATAGGGAAGATAGAAAAACATGAAATGGAGCCATAACAACACGCCACTACCTGCCTTAGGTCTCCCCGCAGACTTGGTTGGTAGTGAGACCAAAGCAGAAATCGAAATATGATGAAAAATGACATAATAATAATAATAATAATAATAATAATAATAATAATAATAAAAAACATAACAAAGAAGTAGATTGGATTGCACAAGAGATAGAACGAATGAAAAATAAACCAGAACAGACATGGGATGGAATTACAGAAGAGGATGTTAAATTTGCACTAAAAAAAGCACACAATTGGAAATTCCCAGGTATAGATAAAATTCCTAAATTTTGGCGATATTATTTAAATACAGCACATAAAAAACTAGCCAAAGAACTTCAAGAAATGGTTGACGATCCCACTAAAATTCCTGCAGGGATGACCAAAGGAATTACATTTCTTTTACCCAAGAATGGTGACACAAACAACCCGAAAAACTACAAACCAATTACATGTCTTCCGACAACATATAAACTATTAACATCTATTTTAACAAAACAGACATATTTATTCTTAGAAAGAAATGACATGATACCGCTTGAACAAAAAGGGTGCAAACGTGGCTGTAATGGATTATAAAGACCAATTGCTTATTTACAAAATGATCCTGTAAAACTGCTACAGTACAAAGAAAAATCTTAGTACTGCCTGGATAGATTATCGTAAATTATAGTGTGCCACATTCCTGGATTTTAAAGACTTCAAATATATACAAGATATCACTCGTCATCATCAATTTCATCAAACAGTGCATGTCTATATGGAAAACAACCCTTTACCTCAATCATATAAATGGAACCTATAAGTCTGATGAAATAAACATCAAAAGAGGTATATTTCATGGTGATTCTTTGTCTCCATTACTATTCTGCATATCATTAATAGCACTAACCAGTCAACTTAATAAGACAGAATGTGGTTATAAAATAGGACAAAAGAAAATAAGCCATCTATTTTACATGGATGACTTAAAGTTATATGCTAAGAATGATAATGAGCTGGAAGGTCTTCTGCAAACTGTAAAATGCTTCAGCGAAGACATTGGAATGAAATTCAATTTGAATAAATGTGCTAAAGCTACAGTTTTACGTGGATCAATACAAGAAACATCCTCAATTAGCTTAGACCCTGCTGTAACAATAAAAGAATTGAAACCAGAAGAAGCTTATAAATACCTAGATGTAAATGAGAGCGAAAATATTCACCATAAAAAATGAAAGAAATAGTGCGTAAAGAGTACTATAGAAGACTACGAATGATATTAAAAACTGAATTGAATTCTCAGAACAGAGTTATGGCCATTAATAGCCTTGCAATCCCAGTTGTCCAATATAGCTTCAACATGTTAAACTGGACGCTAAACGACATCAGGCGAATGGATTCTAAAACAAGAAAGCTTCATTCTAAGCATAAGATGCATCATAAAAAGGCTGATGTAGACCGTCTATACATACCCCGTAAAGAAGGTGGAAGATGTCTTATTCAGCTGGAATTGTCATACAAGACAACAACTATTGGCTTACTAACATACATAGAAACAACAAAGGATTGGATGATACAATCAGTAAGGCAACATGAAGAAAGAAAAAAATATTCAATAATAAAAGAAGGCAGTAAATACAAACAAGATTTACATTTAGTAGAGTCTGTAGAAAAGCAAAACAGAAGCCAAGAACCAACTATTGCGGCAAAAAATATGAAAATGAAAGCCAAAGATAAAGCTCTTGAACAGATGAAACAGCGCTGGCAAGACAATCCTCTGCAAAATTTCTTTGCGTCGGTTTGAAAATCTTGTTTTGTTTATAGAATCTGGATCTTTTCTCATATCGTCTTATTCTTTGAGCCTTCAGTTGTATTGATTGCTTTATTTTCCCTTAGTTCATAGGACTTCATTTTCATTTCTAATGTTGTATTTTCTTTCGACTCTTCTGCCTTTTCTAGTTCTTGCATTTATTCCACTTGTCAGTATATGGAGTACTGATAATTCACTTCTAAGTTGTTCGAACTATTTTTCTATTTTTCTTTTCCAAGTTGGATCTTTATTATTATTCTGTCATTTTTCATCATATTTCGATTTCTGCTTTGGTCTCACTACCAACCAAGTCTGCGGGGAGACCTAAGGCAGTTCGTGGCGTGTTGTTATGACTCCATTTCATGTTTTCTATCTTCCCTATCATCCCTAGCATTACATAGATAAAGTTTTCCTTAGTGTGTGGGCTGTACTTAATAAGACAATTTTTTGTATATCTCTCAAGCTGGGGTTTCCAGGGATTCTTTCAATGTGTTGTTTTGTTCCATTTTTTATCATTCCAAGTGCACCTACTATCACTGGCACAACTCTTGTTTTCAATTTCCACATTTTTTCTATTTCAATTTCCAGGTCTTTATATTTTGACAGTTTTTCAAATTCCTTGATTGCTATGTTACAATCCGCTGGACAAGCCATATCAATTAATAGACAAGTTTTCTCCTTCTGGTTTTTAACAATAATGTCTGTCCTATTTGCTTCAATTTTTCCGTCTGTGTAGATGGTGTAATCCCATAGAATGGTTACATCTTCTATTTCTGTAACCGGTGCTGGGTGATGTTCATACCAGTGTTTGTTTACAGATTTTCCATAATGTTTGCACATTGCCCAATGTAAATATTGCCCAACTCTATCGTGGCGATTTTTATATTCATTTGGAGCAAGAACAGAACAACCTGAGATTAGGTGGTCTATTGTTTCTTGGTGTTTATCACAAAACCTGCATTTTGGATCCATATTATTATGTATAATATTTGCCTGAAAGTTTCTAGTGAAAAGATTTTGGTCTTGTGCTGCAAGAATAAAGCCTTCAGTTTCAGACTTTAATCCAGATGCACGTAACCATCGATGAGTATTAACTTTATCAACATTGGATTTATTGGCACGTTCTGAATATTGGCCAACGCTCCAACGCTGTTTCATCTGTTCTAGAGCTTTATCTTTGGCTTTCATTTTCATATTTTTTGCCGCAGTAGTTGGTTCTTGGCTTCTGTTTTGCTTTTCTACAGAATCTACTAAATGTAAATCTTGTTTGCATTTACTGCCTTCTTTTATTATTGAATATTTTTTCTTTCTTTCTTCATGTTGCCTTACTAATTGTATCATCCAATCCTTTGTTGTTTCTATGTATGTTAGTAAGCCAATAGTTGTTGTCTTGTATGACAATTCCAGCTGAATAAGACCTCTTCCACCTTCTTTACGGGGTATGTATAGACGGTCTACATCAGCCTTTGGATATTATTATTATTATTATTATTATTATTATTATTATTCCTGTTTATATATATATATATATATATATATATATATATATATATATGTGTGTGTTGGAACCTAAAAAAAATAAAACACCTAAACTTTAATGGAAAATCCTCAAACAAGCCAGAACATTTAAATCAATAAAAGAACCATGTTTCCTTTGTCTTCAAGAAGAAATGAAAATCATTAAATACATGAATAGCAACATACTATTAAACCAGAGGCATGAAACCACAGTAAACTATAAACACATTAAAGAACTTATCTTACAATCATGTTAAAAACTACAAAAGCCACAGTTAGGATTGCTAGAAACGATATTTTCCTTTTCCAAGGTGGATCTTCATATTTGCTAGACTGCCTTGTTTTTAATTATTATTATTATTATTATTATTATTATTATTATTAGTAGTAGTAGTAGTAGTAGTAGTAACAAAAATTATATATATTAATGGTCATTTTCTATTATTTATAATCTATTATTTATTTTAGTCAATTTTACTTCCTATTTTTTATCATTTAAAAAGTTGCAACAGCAACAACAACAACAACAACAACAACAACAACAGTAATAATAATAATAATAATAATAATAATAATAATAATAATAATAATAATAATAATAATAATTTTGATAATTGTCAAAGAAACCATTGCTATCTGCGAGCCACTGAATGTGATTCCCGGTGTTTTTACATTGAGCTTTACTGGCGGGGTCCCTAAAATATGCCGAGTGTCATAAGTCGTCCTGACACCCTCACACCGGAAACGACACCGATGCCACACCGTTTTGTCTTGAAGAGGATGTGATGCAGGGGAACTGTCAATCTCTCATAAAAAAAACAAACCTACCGACGTCTGCAAGTTTTGGGCACTTATCCATCGACTCTCGTGACCGACGGATGCCAATACATTGATGACCCTGAATCACTGAACGGAAGACTACCCACACTAAAATCCACCCGATGGAATCACCGGCTCGCTGTCCGTAACCAAAGAGAGCCTTGAAGTTTTAGGACATCTATTATGGTCTGACTTGAAGTGGGATATGTTTCGCCAGGGCAAATTTGCTCAAGATACGTTGCGCATTAATGATATGCATACAGAGTCATTTGGTCGGAGTTGGTCAGGTAATAATTTCGTCACGACCACACCCTTTCATGTTACTGATGATGCTGATGTTGATGAAGTATGGTACAAAGCCACAGATAACACATCGGTTTCAAATAGATCTATCATACATGATTAGTAATGCAATGCTACAGTAGGTTACTAACCATTAGAACAGTTTGATATATAATAATTATTTCACATAGTATTCGACATGATTATTAGCAGTACAAATCTAGTATGACTCAGTACAGTATTGCTGGTGTGTGAATTTTGTTTGCTAACTATTCCGAAGGCGAACTGACATGGAGAAGGAAGCATTCCAGAAATTGAGTAAAGTATTAAGAAACCGGACAATTTCGCTAGAAACAAAGAAGAAAGTACTGGATTGCTATGTGATGTCGGTTCTTCAATATGGCAGTGAATGTCGGACAATATCTTCGAAGCTGAAGGGAAAATTGAAGCAGCTAAAATATTGTTCTACAGAAGGATGCTGCAAATATCATGGACCGAGCATGTGAGCAATGATGAGGTTTTGAAATTGATGGAAACGAAAAGGAAATTAATACTGAGCATTAAGAAGAGACAGCTAAAGATCCTGGGACATGCAATGAGGAAGGAGGGCTTGGAGAACCTGATACTAACAGGCCAGATAGAGAGAAAAAGAGACAAGGGAAAGCAGCGGATAACATATTTGAAAGGCCTGATCAGGTGGCTGACGGAACGAGGGTTACATGGTGTAACAGGAGTAAAGCGTGCTAAGAGCCACCAGGGATAGGGAAACGTGGAGAGCCATGATCGCCTACGTCCTGAAAGAACAGGACACATAAAAGAAGAAGAAGAACTATTGGTAAAATTACTTCCTGTCAAAGGAAAGACGTTGGTCATCATCTGTTACGTGGTATATTCCTTATGAGCGACCATCATTTCCTTGTTTTAAGAAAGTGTTGATGTTTGTCTATATTTCTGAGATGAAGTAGTATTTACAGTATTTACATTATTCGGATTATTGTCTTCATCCTTGTTGCCATTTGTACGATGTTTCGGCCGTTTTACGCTCCGGTCTTCGTCAGGTTCTAGGAATTTCGAACCGAACCCTTTATTACAGTCACTGGGATATACTATTCTCATTCCTTGCGTAGTAGTAATGCCTCGATTTGAAGTCATGGGTTATCTCCCTCTAACGCTGCAAGTTACTTGTTCATCACTTCTGTAGCCTGGTATTGAACTCACAACTCTTTGCGTCAGGTTACAGGAACTAACCAACGTCTATATCCACTGAGCCTTATGTCCTTAAGGAGAAGTGCAACAGAATTTCAGGGACTTATAAACCTAATGTTCACTAACCATTTTGTACCAGAATTCATATTGCAATCTTTTTGATGTTAATGGTTTTTCTCTAGTATTTTTTAGTTCTATACCAGGCTACAGCATTAGTGAACAAGTAACTTAGAAGGTTAGAGGGAGATAACTCATGATACTAAAAGAGACTCTACGTATGAGATGAGAATGATATACCCCAGTTATTGTAATAAAGGGTTCGGTTCTTGAAGAAGGCCAGAGCATACAACAGTCGAAAGGTCGTGCAAATGGCAACAAAGATGAGGACAATAGTCCGAATAATGTAAATACTGAAAGTTTTGATCTTTTATTATCTTTGTCTTTCTCAAAAATTTAACGTAAACTCGTTGGGTGGGTTACTTGCTCTTACCACTTGCTTCTCTTGCCTGTGAGTTTTAGGTTCGCTAGACCGTTTCTCTCGTGTGATCCGGACCTTTCTGACTGTAGTTCCTTGTAGTTTCTATTTCCGTTAAGCCTCCGTCTCATCATTTCTCCTATTCAGCTGAACGTTTTAAAAATGTTTCAGACTAGAAACCGACACCTTAAAACTCTTGATAGATCTTAAAGAGAAACGAGTATAGGAAAATTAGATACATAGTATCTAGAATATAATACAAACTTGAATTCTATAATGTAATTTAAAATTACCATTCGTCCGTGCATAGAGTACTGCTGCCATATATGGTCAGGCGCCCCCGCTGTTCATGTCGGTGTCCTTGACAAGCTCCAAAGGAGAATCAGTAATGTGATAGGTACCGACGGTATGTGGCTTCCCTTTGTCTGTTCTATAAATACTTTCATAGCTTCTGCTCGAACGAACTTAAGTCACTGGTACCTCTGCAACAGGTGTTTACTCGTGCAACCAGACTGGCAACTGGGTCACACCCATTCACAGTGAGACCAACCAAATGCAGACGACAATTCTACTCCTGCAGCTTTTTTTCTCGCAATTCCTGCCTGTGAAACTCGCTTCCTTATTCTTGCTTTCCTGACGGCTACAAACTCCAGGAATTTAAATGCAAAGTCAATACTCATCTCTTAAACACTTGACTCTAGTTCTTTCCTCACCACCCTGTATATCCTTTCCTTTCTCTCCACCACTGCAATTGTCATCACACCTGTATTCCCTTCCTTCTCTTGCTCCTTTGTAACTGGTTCGTCCTTGGCTTCACTCTCTTCTATCTAATGTTTTTACTCTTATGTAGATTCCTGCACATCAGTGGAGTTACCGCCTTGCTCGGGGTGCTATGATTAATATATATATATATACATATATATATATATATATATATATATATATATATATATAAAATGTCTGGTTACAAAGTCTGCGACATGAATGAATGTCCGTTCGAGTGTTAGATGTTCCAGCCTCGACTCAACAAGGTACATGTGGCAACTGCACACTTCATTCAAACATTTTTTATGATAAATATTTTAGCTATTTAAAAGAAAATAAAGATTTATATATAAATGACAATTATTTTTTTGTTAATAAATATATGTACATATTGAATGTTTTATTTAAACAATAATAAACAAATAAAAACATGTGAAACGCATACCAATCTAGAATTTGACATTTGTAGATCACCTTGGCTATGAAGAGTGCATACCAAATTAGCACAAAATATATTATTCTAAAGATTCATTTTGTAGTTTAAAAAAGAAAAGAAAAGAAAAACAATTAATTAAAAAAAGATTTAAATACCACGTCTAACTTTATAAAAGATTACAAATATTATATATATATATATATATATATATATATATATAATTCAAATTCTATTATATAATTCAAAACAATTTTTATTTTTTCTATATTTTCTCTGTGTTCTTTTAAATTCTGTATTACCCTCTTTATTTTCTATGCATCTCTCTTTCCTTTCTTGTTTTAACCCCTTTTTTTTTTAATTTTTTTTGTTTTCCCTTCTTTTCTATCCTCTTTACCTCGTACAATTTTCCAAAGATCAAGAAAAAGTGAGGTTTTTTAATCTTCTTTTTCAAAAATAAAGTTTATTGCCATTATAATTAACTGCCTGAAGAGACACTGTTTTTTCGATGTCGAAACAAATGTACACCTTTGTAGTAAAATATAATTAGTACATGTTCTAAACTATAACTTATAATAAATGTTCATAGCTCTATTTTTATATTGAGCACTGTTTTAAATTAAAGACTTGAACGTTGTTGGTACTCTCTTCGTTCTTTTTTCACTTGGATAATTCAAATTCTATAATATAATTTAAAGTAAAAATTAAAATTCTAAAATATAATTCAAAATTATTTCATTCAAATCTTATAATGTAATTCAAAGTATATAATTCCAATTATATAATATAATTCAAAGTATATAATTTAAAATTATATAATATAATAGAACTTAAAAATAAACGAGAATATGAAAATTAGATACATAGTATCTATAATATAAAACAAACTCAAATTCTATATTATAATTCAAATTATCTAATATAATTTAAACTAAATAATTCAAATTCTATAATATAATTCAAAGTATATAATTCCAACTCCATATTTTAATAAAAGATTATATAAATCAAATTCTGTTATAATTTAAAATATAATTCAAATTCTATTTAATAAGTATATTATTGAAATTAGATAATAGAGTTCAAAGTATATAATTCAAATTATAATATAATTCAGAGTATAGAATTTAAAATTACATAATATAATTTAAAATAATTTTAATTATATGATATAATTCAAAATTATATAATTTAAATCCTATAATTTAAAGTATATAATTCAAATAATATAATTCAAAGTATATAATTCAAATTACATAATATAATTCATTGTATATAATTTAAATTATATAATATAAATTAAAATCATATAATTAGAATTATATAATATAATTCAAAATTATTTAATTCAAATTCTATAATGTAATTCAAAGTACATAACTCCAATTATATAATTCAAAATATATAATTCAAACTCTAAAATATTATTCCAGGCATCCCCTTACGCAAATAAATCTTCTTATTATCGGAGTTCGCATGTTGCAAGAGACCAGGTGGCGCTACAAGCTATCGATTCAAGGACCAACTCAAAGACCCCTTGGTGGGGACAGAAATCGATCCGGTCAATTGGGACAAAAACGCTGCAGAAAGAACCAGTCCGAGTAGAGCTTCTTTTTCTTTTTTTTATGTGCCATGTCCTTTCAGGACATAGGCGATCATGGCTTTCCACATCTCCCTATATGAAAATAGAATGGTTCTTTTGTTAATCTTGCACAGAAACATGTGCATCAAATTAATTTATAAATATTGAATAATTACATATATTGCAGTTTCATCAATGAAAGAATGAAGAAAATTTAGGGTGATTCGGACGAGTTCATCTTTGCTTCTTTGCCTTGTAAAATTTTGCAAAGTATTAATAAAAATGAACCATTCTATTTTCATTTCGAATTATCCTCTTAGGCAATAAATTCTAAAATGGTATGAAATAGATTATTTTTTTTAAAAACACTGGGATGGCCTAATAATTATGGCCGTTAGTATATATATATATATATATATAAAATGTATATTTTTTTAGCTGATATTAGTGTTCAATGTCAGAACGTTTGTTCGTGACCAATGTTGACAAATAAACTACGACTTTTGCGTGTGGACAAGAGAGACTATGTATAAAAGTAATATTTAAATAAAGTATATACCATTTATTGTCTAATGGTCAGTAGTCTGCACCATGCGTGTCACACGTGGCACGCCAGACAATTTCCAATGGCACGCAAATTATGCAAAAATCAAATTAAAAAAATATGTTGCAGATATTGAGCATTTGTCTAAAACGATCCAAGGCAAAAAAAAAAAAAAAACAGTTTTTAATGTGGTTTACATATTATTTTATATATTACTATGTAAAATATATTATAGAAAAGGTACAATGACCTTGTATAAAAATACGTTTGTTGCTGGCACATTTTACTCATAGTTAGCAAAGGTTGCCGATCCTTGGTCTAAAGCATAGGTTCCCAATCTTTTTGCTGCGATTACCCCAAAATACAATTTCACTATTATCCATTACCCTAATGAACAAATACCCGTAATATAGGAAAAGAAGTAATTATATTTTCATACATCAAAAGCAGACAAAGTTAATGGAAATTATTCAATACAATAGTACCAATCTATAATGATCAGAGGTATAGTAGCCGTAACCTAGCCGTGATTCTTAATGTGTGTGTTGAGCTTGTATTGCCTGTGCCAGTTTATTTATTCTTGGCTTTGTGACTGAAAGGGTTATTCGGGCGTCGTTTGCCACGTTGAGTCTGCTACGTTTCTTGGTCTTCATTCCAAGGACACAGTGTGAAATTATAAGCTGATTGCCTCTTCCCAAACCAAACATCCATTATTCCCAAAATATGGGCTCCTACATTACTGGGGTAATTTACCTCGGGGTTGGGAACCTTGGGTCTAAAGGATGGACGTGGGCCGATACTCCTTGACTTGGTTTTCACTGCCTCATAGTTTTCAATATCACTTCCCATATTCTCATCGTAATTGACACATAGATATCTATCCATTAAATAATTATATCAGTATCTTACCAGTCAGTTCAATGCCATACGTGATGCAGGCCTGGGCAATCATGTCTCTTTCGAGACATGACTGAGATGGGCAGAAGATTTTCCCGTAGTAGTTTGCCATTACTTTTTGCGGTAGGCTGGTTGCCAATTATATAACCCAAACTGTCATCTTATTTAACCCATAGCTGAAGGGAAAGCGGATTCATACCTTTCCCAAGGGTATTCGCGTATAAGTGAATGCAACAAATTCAACTGTAGTTCGAACGCGGCACACTGATTTCTCGTTACGAGCTGATGTCCACTGCACCACAATCACACCATCTGTAAGAAAATAATCCAGTATCCATTGCCCAACACGATACGAATTAGATTATTATACAGCAGTTCAGTCATATTTTCTTTTTCTAATGACAATTTTATATATTTTAATACTTTGCTTAGTTCCTAAAAAGCATTTTCCTTAGATATATCTTTCCTTTTGAATAATCCTTTTTGTGAAAAAAACTGTCAGGTCAAACTAGCAATTATTTGGCTGGTGCAGCATCTATTCCTGATGAGCTGCCATAAAACTAGCAGCATTTTAGATATTCTTTTCGTTTCAGTTTACTATTTTTTGCTATAATTTGTGGAATTCCCATATCTTTTCAGTAGAATTTATTTATTTATTTACCGTTCATACCTTTGGGATTGAAAAAAAGAAAAAAAGAAAAAAATTTCCAATCAATAATGGAGATATGTGATCAGTTATATATTGAATATAAGAAAGTAAAGAAAAGCCAAGGTTAGTAAAAGATGTTATCCGTAGATAAACAGAGAAGCGAAGAAAGGTGAGATAATAATTAAAAAGATGCATAGAAAATCCACGGTGGTTTTTATATTTCTGGAATACGAGACAAATTCTGAAAGAAATAGATAAAAACAGTAATATTTACCTGGGAACATTTTTAATGCATCAAAAATGAAGTTTCACATATTGATAGTTTGAACCAAAAATCGATAAGCCTTATTCGAAACCAGCCGTTTTTGGTACATTCCTTTTCGTGAAAATATTCTTTGGAAATATATAAATCCAACTCTTCACACTCTTTGGTACTATCTATAGTACAGCGAACATTGTTTAGTCAGTCTCGAAGATGAACAACTCTACGTTCAAAATTGGGTCAGCATAGGGCAAGTAAATCCTTCACACTCCTAGTTACAATCTATAGTACAGCGGACGAGTTTCTTCAGTCTTGAAGAGAAACAACTCTATGTTCAAAATTGGGTCAGCATAGGGCAAATAAATCCTTCACAATCCTAGGTACTATCTATAGTACAACGGACTAGTTTCTTCAGTCTCGAAGATGAACAACTCTACGATCAAAATTGGGTCAGCATAGGGCAAGTAAATCCTTCACACTCCTAGTTACAATCTATAGTACAGCGGACGAGTTTCTTCAGTCTCGAAGAGAAACAACTCTACGTTCAAAATTGGGTCAGCATAGGGCAAATAAATCCTTCACAATCCTAGGTACTATCTATAGTACAACGGACTAGTTTCTTCAGTCTCGAAGATGAACAACTCTACGTTCAAAATTGGGTCAGCATAGGGCAAGTAAATCCTTCACACTTCTAGGTACTGTCTATAGTACAACGGACTAGTTTCTTCAGTCTCGAAGATGAACAACTCTACGTTCAAAATTGGGTCAGCATAGGGCAAGTAAATCCTTCACACTCCTAGGTACTATCTATAGTACAACAAACTAGTTTCTTCAGTCTCGAAGATGAACAACTCTACGTTCAAAATTGGGTCAGCATAGGGCAAGTAAATCCTTCACACTTCTAGGTACTGTCTATAGTACAACGGACTAGTTTCTTCAGTCTCGAAGATGAACAACTCTACGTTCAAAATTGGGTCAGCATAGGGCAAGTAAATCCTTCACACTCCTAGGTACTATCTATAGTACAACAAACTAGTTTCTTCAGTCTCGAAGATGAACAACTCTACGTTCAAAATTGGGTCAGCATAGGGCAAGTAAATCTTTCACTCTTCTAGGTACTGTCTATAGTACAGCGGACTAGTTTCTTCAGTCTCGAAGATAAACAACTCTACGTTCAAAATTGGGTCAGCATAGGGCAAGTAAATCCTTCACACTCCTAGGTACTATCTATAGTACAACGGACTAGTTTCTTCAGTCTCGAAGATGAACAACTCTACGTTCAAAATTGGGTCAGCATAGGGCAAGTAAATCCTTCACACTTCTAGGTACTGTCTATAGTACAACGGACTAGTTTCTTCAGTCTCGAAGATGAACAACTCTACGTTCAAAATTGGGTCAGCATAGGGCAAGTAAATCCTTCACACTCCTAGGTACTATCTATAGTACAACAAACTAGTTTCTTCAGTCTCGAAGATTAACAACTCTACGTTCAAAATTGGGTCAGCATAAGGCAAGTAAATCGTTCAAATGTTTTTCAATAGTTTTAATGATGGGAAAGTATCCTCCACTAAGTGTCTGTTCTACTATAGTGGTTCTTGGGAAGAAGCTATCCAAATGGAACTTACATTTTTTCCAATGTAATACGAAGTTGGTATTAAGATTATTCTACTCACTGGCCATGACGTAGTAAGGCTTAACTCTAAAGGTCTGAGCTGCTGGAATGACAGAATCTCGCTCTTCGCAACATTTTCCATGGGAATAGCGATATAGTAGGGATAGGCTTGCAACATTTCGTCTGTAAGGAAGGAGCTCATGGTGGAAAATATATCATCACCTACAATGCCGCGTTTTTAAACTCTGTTGAAACAGGTAAAATGGAATTGGGTATCTCCAAACCAGATATGATAGCAACACGTTTAATCTTCACTCCCGCTTGTATAGAGTTTTCTAGAGTACTTAACAATGTATTGTATATATGTGTATGCCACCCCAAGCCATTCCTCGTCTCAAAATTATGTTGCGTGTGTTAACTGGCCGTACGTTAGTCGCACCTGAGTCTGCAGCTGTTAGCTTCCCTTACGCGCGCAGGTGATCGAAGATATCAGATGATCAGTCGAAAATCCATTACTTGCTCTGCCACGTTGTGATTTGTTATCTCAGAGAAGCCAAGGACCTGAGGAAAAAAGGGGCAGTCGTCTCTATGCTGCACTTCTCGATAACTGAAATCAAGTGGTGGTTGGGTGCATATGCAGAAATAAGGGAAACCGGCAAGAACAAAAAAGATAACGAGATAGTAGCGAAGGCCAGTTTATGTGGACTAATGATTATATTGTATTCCTTTGTACAGCAAGAGAGAGAGAGAGAGAGAGAGAGAGAGAGAGAGAAAGTAAAAAAAGTATTAAAAGAAAATACAATCCAACATTTTTCAGAGTCCGTAAATTTCTACTGCTACTATGTCTGTTGTTGTCAGAAGTAATACAGTCGTTATTCTCCCCCTGCTCTCGGGGTTCTGCTTATAAACGATATTCATGCCACTAGCGTGTGAAAAAGAGAGAGAGAATTTTTCCGCGTCTTCACTTCACGCGTTCTCTCGCCTGTCTGGCGTATCTCTGCTGACGATCTGCGGTCTCTCTGACTTGATCTTCAAATCCGTTGTATTTTTGTTGAAACCGTTTCAATATGGCGTAGGGGTGATAAGTGATCGGAATGTCTCTCCATTAAAATTTAACGTCAACTTTGGTTTTCTGGTTTAGATCACCCACCTACGGTTTTCGCGGATGTCTGCCATTGTGGAAGTTTGGTGACAAGATTCCGTTGACTTTATACATTCACCTGCCAACGTTAATTACAATTCCATCCTTACGTTGGTGGTCTTCTTCCAAAACCGCCCGATAATTACGCTTTTGGTTGATCCTTTATCTCTTTTTGCGAGAGAGAAAAGAGGAGAATAGCAACAACAAAAGAAGAAAGAAACGGAATTCTCTTCCCTTGCAGGACCAGCTGGACATTGTTTAATTGCTGTCATATCAGTCGATGTCATCTCGTAAATGCTTTGTATTTCGACTTTCCCCTATCTTTCTGCTAAATATAAATGTAAATTTAACATCTCACCGACGTAAGCAACACGTTGAGCCTCCTTGGCTTTACTCTTCAAATGACCTCAAAGGGAATGATTACATTGAATCCATAGTTGCATCTACTGCTAAGAAGGTTGGTTCACTGTGTCGGGCTAGATAAGTTTTTCTTGTCAGAATCCATTTTGCACATTTATAAATCTACCATTCATCCCTTCATTGAATACTGTTGTCATATCTGGTCGGGTGCTCTTGATATTCATTTCGAGGTTCTCAACAAAATCCAAAGTAGGATCTGCAATATAATCAATCCTGACTTGGCAACACACCTTCAAGCAGATTCTCAACGACGGGATGCGACTTCCTTCTGTCTTTTCTACAAGCATTTTCGCAATAACTGCTTCGACAGTGTTTTTTCTCTCGTTCACCAACCACATGTATTTACACATACTACTAGACTGACATCAAGGTCCGACCCTTTTACTCTCAAAGTACTTAAATGTAACCCCCTCTTCTACTCTAACAGTTTATCTCGCACTTCTAATTTGTTGAACTCCCTTCTGTTTCCTTGCTTCCCTGACAGTTACAATCTCCAAGAGTTTAAAGACAATGTCAACTGCCATCTTCTATCTACTTGAATCTCATCTACTTCTTATCTTTTTTCAACATCCCCTGTACTATATAATATAAAAGTATTTCTCAAGGTTTAACTATAAAAGGACCTCCAATTTGTGACTGAATGTGGAAAGAAATAATTTGTAAACTTGAATGCCTCCAAAACGAAGCTGCTCTAATTTCACGACCATAGAGTAACTTTCCTGCCTACCATTAGAATGGATAATGCTAGTCTCTCAATAAGCAACACGTTGAGCCTCCTTGGCTTTACTCTTTCAAATGACCTCAAATGGAATGACTACATTGAATCCATAGTTGCATCTACTGCTAAGAAGGTTGGTTCACTCTGTCGGGCCAGGCAAGTTTTTCTTGTCAGAATCCATTTTGCACATTTATAGATCTACCATTCATCCCTTCATTGAATACTGTTGTCATATCTGGTCGGGTGCTCTTGATATTCATTTCGAGGTTCTCAACAAAATCCAAAGCAGGATCTGCAATATAATCGATCCTGACTTGGCAATCCACCTTCAGTCACTTTCTCAACGACGGGATGGGGCTTCCCTCTGTCTTTTCTACAAGCATTTTTATGTCAAATTGCTTTGACGAGCTTTTTTCTCCTAGTTTCCCTGACACATGTATTTATTCATGTAACTAGATTGGCATCTAGGTCCCACTATTTTAAGGTAGAAATTGTAAAATGTAACCCCCTCTTCTACACTAATAGTTTCTTTTCAAGCACTTCCCGTTTATGGAACTCTCTACTGTTTGCGTTTCGACTTTTTCTTATTTTTCAACCACCCCAGCGCTATTTCTTTCTTCCTCTCTCCCTCAGTCTTTCCTACAATAAAAAAAAAGTTCATTTTCTTGCGAAGAAAAAAATATATACACAGATATATTTTCCAAATATCTATACCTAGATTCGAATTCAGCGTCTGTCGATATCCGTTTAACGTGTGCGTAAGGAGCACTTACAGTGTTACGTGAGATCCACTTGAGGTCTGGAACACATATACACGATCCACCGCTAAACATGTAGAAGAGGTTAAGATTTTAGTGTTCTGAGAAGCATCCTTTCTTGGCTCTTGGGAAAAGGCTGTCTGCACAGAAATTCCTTCTTCCCAGTAAAATACGAAAAAGTGAGAATAGTCCGCCCTTGTGTAAGCGGTATCGCTATAAAGGTTTAAACTGGTAGAACCTGTTTATTAGAATATTTTTTTAATAATCATATCGCCCAAGCAAGGTTTTGTACAGCCACTGTTTTGCAACGGGTTACATAGGAGGAAAGTTATGAGAAAGAGTGACTGCTTATAGGGGGTGTTAGGAATGGATTAAAAGAAGGATGAATGTGGCCTTAAAGTTGGGGATCAATTTACATATGGATTGTAATGTAGAATTAATCACCCACTTTATATCCACATTAAAATAGTATAGAAGTTTTTTTTATAATCATATCGCCCCAAGCAAGGTAGTTTACTGCCACTGTTTTGCAGGGGGTTGCATAGGAGGAAAGTTATGAGAAAAAGTGACTACTTATAGGGGTGTCAGGAATTGGTTAAAAGAAGGATGAATGTGGCCATAAAGTGAGGGATCAAGTTATATATGGATTCTAATATAGAATTGATCCCCTACTTTATATCCACGTTAAAATAGTACAGAAGTTTTTTTTATAATCATATCGCCCCAAGCAAGGCATTTTACTGCCACTGTTTTGCATAAGAGGAACGTTATGAGAAAGAGTGACAGGTTAGAGGGTATGTCAGAAAGTGGTTGAGAAAGGATGACTGTGGCCTTAAAGTGAGGGATCATTTTACATATTAATTGTAATGTAGAATTTATTCCCCAATTTTATCCACATTATAATATTATAGAATTTTATTTTAATAATCATATCGCCCAAGCAAGGCATTTTACTGCCATTGTTTTGCAGGGGGTTACATGGGATGGGAGGAAAGTTATGAGAAAGAGATAAAGGTTATAGGGAGTGTCAGGAAGTGGGTAAGAGAAGGATGAGAATACTGATGAGAGTGGAGTAGACAGAGAGGGGAGCATGAGATAAAGAGTGCAGGTTAGTGAGATAAGAAATGACTATTGACTTTACGTTTAAATTCTTGGAGGGAGTAGCTGTCGGGAAGCAAGTAAACGGAAGGGATTTCCACAGGCGGGAAGGGCGAGAAAAGATGCTGTTGGAGTAGAATTTGCGTTTAAAATTTATTAGTTTTCACAGCAAAAGGGTGGGATCTAGTTGCTAATCTTGTGGCTCGAGTAAATTTATATAAAGAGGGCACCAGTGAGTTAAGTTTCTCGGAGCAGAAGCCGTGAAAGTATTTGTAGAAGAGACACAATTTGATATAGATATGGAACTAGAGTAGCTGGAAGACATTGTCTCTGTGAAAAGGGGTTTTAGGGCGAATAGTTTATCACCCATAGGGCCGCGTAAATGTTTTTTTTTAATTCTGTGGAGGCTGAAGAGAGAGAGAAAG
This sequence comes from Ascarosepion bandense, assembly GCA_037127315.1. Lineage (NCBI taxonomy): Eukaryota > Metazoa > Mollusca > Cephalopoda > Sepiida > Sepiidae > Ascarosepion > Ascarosepion bandense. The sequence continues at coordinate 1,954,981 of JBBBDQ010000205.1, forward strand.
AGAGAGGACTAGCGTCTGTATCTGGAGTCTGATCAGACTCTTAAAAAAAGAGAGAAAGTATGGTAAAAGACAGATACTATAAGAGTAAATAGTAAATATAACATCTCACCGACTTGATGTGGCTTCCCTCTGTCTTTTCGACAAGTATTTTCATGTCAAATTGCTTTTTACGAGCTTTTTTCCCCCTAAACTGTCATCTATGTCCCACCGTTTTACGATAGAAATAGTTAAATGCAAAAATCTCTTCTACTCTAAAAGTTTCTTTTCTCGCATTTTCCTTTTATGAAACTCTCTACTATTTTCTTGCTTCCCTGACAGTTACAATATCCAAAATTTTCAATGCCGCATTAATTTCCATCTTCTATTTACTTGATTCCAATCTTACCGTTCTTCCAATCTTACCGTTCTTCGACATCCTCTGTACCTTGTTTTTTTCTCTCACTGTACCCACACACCGCGCACCAGTTACTCTTCTCCCTTGCTTCGGCTGAAATGATGACAAAAAATTCTAGTTCAAGAGCATCAGTTTTGGGGGATACGTTCTGCTTACACTACCGGTCATAATTATTAGGCCACCCCAGTTTAAAAAAAAATGATTTATATCATAATGTTTTTAGTATTTATTGCCAAGTTGATAATTCTAACTGTAAAAGAATTTTATAATCATAACGCCTTGCTTGGGGCGATATGATTATAAAAAAAATTTCTATACTATTATAATGAGAATATAAAGTGGGGGATCAATTCTACATTCCAAACAATATATAAACTGATCCCTCACTTTATGACTACAGTCATCCTTCTCTTACCCACTTCCTGACATCTTCTATATAACCTGTCACCTTTCCTCATAACTTTCCTCCTATATAACCCCCCGCAAAACAGTGGCAGCAAAATGCCTTGCTTGGGGCGATATGATTATAAAAAAAAAATTCTATACTATTATAATGTGGATATAAAGTGGGTGACCAATTCTACATTACAATCAATATATAAACTGATCCCTCACTTTATGACTACAGTCATCCTTCTCTTACCCACTTCCTGACATCTTCTATATAACCTGTCACCTTTCCTCATAACTTTCCTTCTATATAACCCCCCGCAAAACAGTGGCAGTAAAATGCCTTGCTTGGGGCGATATGATTATAAAAAAAAAATTCTATACTATTATAATGTGGATATAAAGTGGGTGATCAATTTTACATTCCAAACAATATATAAACTGATCCCTCACTTTATGGTCACGGTCATCCTTCTTTCAACCACTTCCTGACATCCCCTATAACCTGTCACTCTTTCTCATAACTTTCCTCCTATGTAACCCCCCGCAAAACAGTGGAAGTAAAATGCCTTGCTTAGGGCGATATGCTTATTTATACTGTAAGTTTTGCTAATAGGAGTGCATTGGTTTGCCTACCTTTCAGTTCACCCTGATCCCCGGTCTTTTAAACAGAAGTAGAGATTTATCCCTTATTTCCTGTTTAGGACTGGGTTTCCGGTTCCTTCTAAAGTCTGTTTCAGCTCTATAATCTTCAGATTTGTTCTTTCCAGTGCAAATATAACGCCACGCAGTAACAATCTTCATTGAGTGGCTCTTGTAAAGGTAGCAGGAGTTAAATTTGCGAGAACAGTATAGAGAACCAGTCATTTTCCCAGCATCCTTAGTGATGGATTGTACACTACTGGCCATAATTATTAGGCCACACCAAATTTTAAAAAATGATGTATTTCATACTATTTTTAGTATTTATTGTCAAGTGGATAATTCTAAATGAAAATAGAATGTTTCTTTTGTTATTACTTTGCAAAATTTTACAAGGTAGCCAGGAAACCTTTGCTTCATTCAGCCAATAAGATGAAGAGGCTAGCATGGGGAAGAGAGCACAAAAACTGGACACCAGAACAATTCATTTGATGCACATGTTATTGTGCAATATTAACAAAGAACAGTTCTATTTTCATTTAGAATTATCCACTTGGCAATAAATACTAAAAACACTATGAAATACATAATTTTCTTTAAGAAAAAACGTAGATGACGTAATAATTATGGCCAGTAGTGTACATTGAAATTTAATAAATATATCAACGAAGGTTTACTTTCTCTGCTTAAAGATTGTCACCTTGTAAGGATGAAATAAAGGAATGTCCTGTCTCCAAGATCCAATCCTTTATATATAGGCACCATATATGTTCATAATTGATCTCCAATCACAGGAGCGGAAAGTTAAGACGCTGCCTATGTTCGGTAAACTACGAGGATCTGCGATTTCGTCATGATGAAGCAACTTTTATCAAGTTAAGCTTAGTCCGACATGCCAATAATCGTGGAGATCGCCTTCGAGATTTTATTTTAATCATTTCACCCCAAGCAAATCGACAAAGTCCCCGAGTCGCAAGAGCGTGACTGAAAGTAAAAACATTTGAGGGAAAGAGGAAAATAAAAGAACAGTTTTCAAAAAGACACAAGACGACGATTGACATTGTATTTAATATTTAAAGCTCAAAGATGACTAG